>OZ026598.1:16496771-16529271 GCA_964020085.1 Micromussa lordhowensis
TTAGAGGGTGCAAAGTTGCGCACTCCAATAAGCTTCTCTCGTAAGCAGGCGTCGTTCATCAAGGCTATTATTGTCACTAAGGTTGGAAATTTGTTCAATGATAATAAAACTGAAATCAGAGAGAACGTGAGAACTTTTGTTGAAATGTGTAGCAGCTTCACAAGTGTTCTTGTTTGTATTCATGGCTGATTTATGATTTCGAAACCTGCCTTTGAATTCGTTACTCGTGGAACCCACATATTGCACATTGCAATTACTACAAGTGATGAGGTATATGACGTTCTTGGATTTACAGTGGAGGTGTTGGTAATAGAATAAGATCTATTCGAGCTAGCGCTGGTGAAATGGTCAGATTCAACTAAGAAATTACGACAACGATCACATTTACCTTTGCATTTAAAGCAACCACGCTTGTCAGGGCTACTACGGAGCTTAAGCAAAGGCGTTTTTGAGCGACGTATGCCAACCGGAAATGAGACGTTTTCTCTTTCTACTCGCCTTGGCGCTACTGCATTTGTAATACTAAGTGACGTTACTCGTATAGAGACGATTATTTTACTTGAAAATTAGAGCGCATCCACTGCCCAAAAATGAGAAACGTCCATTTCCGGTTGCCATACGTCGCTCAAAAACGCCTTTGCTTAAAAAAACACACTAATTTGACCGTATTAATTGTTTTATTATATATCTCAACAGGTATTTACAGGAATGAAGACTACTATATCCCATTTCAAAGTGTACAAAATGGGCTTTTCAGGAAAAAATCACTGTGGATTTACTCCCACGACATTTTAGTAAAACATTCTGAAAGAACATGAATTAGCATAATTTATGCATCACTTTTGAGGAAAAAGGAAAACTGCTCCACTGGGTTGTAATATCTTCATAAAGTGTTAGAAAACGAATTGTTTCTTATTTCATCAGCAAAATGACCTGAAAATCTGAAAGAAAACGATAAAATCTGAGAGGAGATATGAATTTTCAAAAAGAGCCTATTCTACACCCAAAAATCGTGAATTTTTTTTTTCTCCCAAATGTTTGCTGGTGAGCTACATCAGCATAGGAGAAGATCTGAAAGTGTTGTAGATGAATTTATATATATGTGAATTTATGGATACATTTCACAAAACTGGCAAGAAATCCAATGTGTGAAGGCAGCCAGAAGAGTATTACCTCACATTTCAAAACCAGATTTTCGATTGCGTGGCTGCAGCGTCACCATGCGGTCGAAAGTAAACAATTCGCTTACCTTGAAACACCACTCTCGTAGTCGAGTTCGCGATCAATTTCGCTCTCCTCATCACTAGACATCCCCAAATGAATCTCTCCTTTCGAAAATAGCATTTCTAAAACTTCCTCTGTACTAAAAGTCGCCGAACGCGGTCTCTTTGACGCAGAAGCCATGTTTCACAAGTCACACGCACCGTGAAATGATCAGATAAAAACTCGTCATGTATACGGAATTAAAGTGTCTTCGCTAAAATTTGGCCCATGATTGGCAAAATCTGTCTACTTCATCTGTGCCAAATTTGGCGTCAATCGGAAGTAACGCAATTTTTTGGCGATTTTTTTTCTTATGGGGTCATGCATGACCCCATAGGAATAGAATTGGACGGAAATGCGGGGGAGTGAAAGACGGTCTTGAATGTTTTTAGGTCCCCTATACGATGGAATAATAGACCTTTTGGGGAATATTTTTGCAAGCGAGGGAGAATCATAGATGAGATTTTTATAAGAATGCAAGATTTTGCCAATGTTGGGTAAATTGGGGTTGTAATCCAAAGCCTGTGGAAACATTTTGTTGGACTCCTTAGTTGTCGGGGCAAGTAGGTCCTCTCTGGGATTTGATCTTACTTTATCAAATTGTTGTCTAATCTGGTTAGTGTTGCAACCTCTATTAATTAAATAATTCTGATATTCAATGCTTCGTTTTTCAAACGGTTCGGGGGTGGAACAATTTCTTTTGACCCTAGATGGCAACACCAAATGGGATGGCTTTTGTAAAGTGAGCTGGATGAGCACTGTTGCGCAGCAGATAAATATGAGTGTCTGTAGGCTTGGAGTAGCTGATGGTGTCTCTCCGAGGATGAACACTATCGCGTCACGTGATCAATTTAAACCAATAAGAATCGGAGAAAATTTAGTGGTAAACTATAACAGGCATTAGCGTGCAGTGGCTGGAAGGTCGTCTACGTTTTGTTTTTGTTCTTCTCAAGTTTGGAGGAGAATTTTGATGCAAAGGTATAATTAAATTCTGACAGCTTCCAGAATGCATTCAGTCGATGGGAAATTTGTTGCCTGAGAATTTAGAGCCTCCTTTATGGCATTAATTCCTAAAACGTTGTCTATATTAAATTAAAAGAAATCATACTGAAATCCAACTGCAGATGGCATAATGCGCGCGCAAAACAAGTGGGTGGGAGGTGACAGGAAAAAATGTAACGGGCACCCACAAAGTTTTCGAAACGGGGAAAGCAATTCCTTTAACGTTTGGAAACGGGTGATTACCGCTACATGTAATTATATGAAATGGAAATGGCAAGCCTATTCAACACGTGATTAGTTTTTGACTGTGAGGAAAAGACTGTGTTTTGGCTAAGCCAGAGGAGAGCTGTCAGGGACTCTAGAAGCGCTGTTGCGACGATTTTGTTATTAAAAAAGTACCAAAAGTGGTTTTTATGTTACCATTTATAATGTAGTTTAAAGATGTTTATAAATGTGTTTATTTTTCTGCATGTGTAGGTGAACTGTAAGAAAATCTGTGAAGAAATATCTTTTTCATTTTTTTTCCGGAAAAATCTAACATCAGCAGTTTTCTTGGGGATTCATGGCTTCATACCCCCAGTTCTCTTTATGGATTTTAATAACCCTGGCTCAGACATTTTTACACGGTTTCCTAATCAGGCGGAAACGCGTTTGTATTTAGTAGGCACCGTTCTTTATGAGCCTGAGACACCCACAGCTGCTAATGTCGTTCAGTTCTGTAATGGAGCACACCTGCATGTCTGCACAAGATTACTTATCAACTCTACGTTATCAACTCTATGTATCAACTGCCAAACTTTCACGAGTGTTTCTATAACTCGTGGACGTTTGGGAGGACTCAAAAAGCTGTGGAAACACTTGCCTGCAGCTCGTGTTCGCACAGCATTTCTCGTTCTTCCAATTTCTATTAAACAATTAGATTATTCGCTCTCGATTTCTATCGCGTGATAGTTGACGAGTGCGCAGTTATCTAAATCCTTTTCACAGACACTTTTGCCAGTAACACCGTCATTTTGCCAGTGACAAGCGCACACTGCTACGCTATGGACTATCTATCACAGAATAGAAACACGATTTTTAACCAATGAGCGCGCGTATTTTCTCGCTGTTTTCTACTTAACAATTAGAAATTGTTTTAGTAGAATTCAAATTTACTTCAAATAACTGTTTCCAGTTATTTCTCGGTTTCCAATTATTATTTATTTTTAAAAACTTTGCGCCTTTGAAAAGGATCGCTCGGATTGAATAGTCATTCAAAATTGAAGTTGTATGCACGCCCGCATCAGTTTTTTCAATAATTTCAACTTTTTGTAAAGTCAAGAAACCATACAATGTAAATGTCCTTCGGTTAGTCTTTTCATGAATTTAATTATATTTTTGCATCAAAATTCTCCTCCAAAACTTGAGAAAAACAAAAAAACGTCGCCATTTCGTAGACGACCCCCAGCCACTGCACACTAATGCCTGTTATAGTTCACCACTAAATTTTATCCGATTCTTATTGGTTTAAATTGATCACGTGACACGATAGTGTTCATCCGCGCAGAGACACAATCAGCCCTTATAGTTCACCACTAAATTTTCTCCGATTCGTATTGGTTTAAATTGATCACGTGACGCGATAGTGTTCATCCGCGGAGAGACAGTATCAGCCCATAGAGCCCGTCCGCTGAAAATACCCGGATGGATAGTAGTCGTCCGTGAAAATTTATCCGTAAACAAGCTGGTTTGTAGAAAAAAAAAAAAATTCAAATTGTATGAAGGGGTTTTGTCTGTTTTCCTATTCAAATTTTTCATTTGGCTTTCACGGCTTTCATCTCAAAAAGATGAAAATAGTTCAATTGAAGTCTGATTGATTTTTGAACCAGCGCGCGGAAGAAAATTTAGTGGTGAACAATAAAGACAATAGAGTGTTTACGTCTCGGAACTATCGATCTGATAGTTGCCCTTGGAAATTTGATGTTCTTAAAACTAGCATATTTGCACTCGAAGCTTCGCCTCTCGGCAAATATTAAGGTTTTTTAAGAACATCAAATTTCCAAGGGGCAACTATCAGCCGATAGTTCCTCGACAGAAACACTCTGTTGTTTAAATAGTGTGCAATGGCTCAGCCAATCAGATTACAGCATTTGCATTAGTATATTAGATGTGTTTAACGCAGAAAAATTGAATGAATCATACGCAATCCACCGTAGGAAAAAAGATGGCGGCTGTACATTTTAGCACAATACCTTTCGAACCTAACACAGCGTATAAAACACAAGAAAAGCCAAATTTTTACAATATTTGTCCCTGTACTAAGGACATTGTGTATCGTAGGTTTGAAGATTTTATAACCCTTCTGTATCTTTTTATGAACGTTGTTAAAGTTTTCGTGCGCTAAGAATTGTGGGTAAATGTACCAGTCGCCATCTTTTTTTCCTACGGAGGATTGTACGAGTTAACTGACACTTTTAAAGGA
The DNA here is from genome assembly GCA_964020085.1 of Micromussa lordhowensis. Taxonomy (NCBI): domain Eukaryota; kingdom Metazoa; phylum Cnidaria; class Anthozoa; order Scleractinia; family Lobophylliidae; genus Micromussa; species Micromussa lordhowensis. Next base: position 16,501,498 of record OZ026598.1, read on the forward strand.
TATGTGCTCGGGTTGATGAATACGCAGCTTGATCCTCAGCGGCTTTTTTGACTTCTTCGAGAACCTCCTCTGAGCTTTGTAGCCATTCTGGAGAAGAAGGATTGAACCTGCTGAGGAGTCAGGAATTCGACTAAGGTGAACCGCTTACTTCAGGCCTCATCTTTTGCGTACCTCATTTCTTGTGCTACAGTAACTGGCTCGACTTTATAGCCCGTCTCCTGACCTAAGAAAAACTTTTTTTTGTTTTTTTTTTCATTGAAACGAATGGCCTTCTTCATCACTTTCAACGCCCAACCTTTAGTTTTAAATTCTTCAGCAGGGACTGTAAGTGAATACCCTGCAATCAGGAAGAAGTTTATCACTTATATTTTGGCCTTGTCAAATATATAGGTTTTCTCTTCCAGGAACAAGTGAAAAATGAAACATACTGTAAATGGTCCTTCAAAAGTTTTCTGAGCATTTCCTTATCTGATGCAAAAGTGGAACGGCTAAAAATATATATATAAGGAGGTTCAACATAACACCGCTTACCATTGCTTCTTGCGCACTATTTGTCACTCTTTTGCCTTTCGCAACATTTGATGGCATTTCGGGCAGCGAAAGACACAAGTATAATGCTGAACAAAAAAACGAGTAAGGCGCTTTTTATTGGAATTCTGTCCGCATTTTATTTGTAGTAAATTAAAACTCTCGTCAAAAATTAATGGCTGTTAATGAGCTTAGAATAGTTGTTTACATATATAGTGAGGGATGTCACGCCTGCAAAGGCACAAGGGGTGTCATGTAAGAAACCCGTGTCAAACGGTACAGAATTCGGGACATATTTTAAAATTCTCAGTTTAATTTTTCAGCCCAGTCTTTATTTATCTATTCAGGGTACCGAGTGTGGGCTTAGAAATTATTAACAAGGAGGTGCGTCCGGATACCAAACTGTCATATTCCGCCGTGATATAAGTACTGAATGCTTGAATATTTATGCCTAAATATTCCTTATCCTGTTATCTCGTGTCAGGTTTTTTTTTTAATACAATGCACGCCCCCCCCCCCCCACCCTTACAACAAATAACCTACAAAATAACTCAAATTTCCAAGGAGTAGCTCATATTCAAATTATTCCGGGAAAGCCAGTTACTAGTTTAAATGTGCACTTGTCATATGTAACGCAATCTGTGGAATAATGGCGGGTACTCAACAGATCGAAACAGAACTGAACTTAAACGAGTTCTTGATGCGAATCCTCGATTAAGAGGAGGATTTTAAAGGCTGCCAGCAGACTTTTGGGTGAGGATCTAAGCAAACTGTTAAACGGTGGCTTACGAGGCGAAAGACAAGTTGTCATTACGCGGGCTACAAAAAGTTGAAAGGCTGCTTAACCGTTGTGATGCCTCAGAGTGATTTCGTACACTATCATCGAAACTGCAGCTGAAACCTACTGATAATATAACATGAGGTATCGTGGAACATCCAGTTGTGAGCATGACGCGAGGTAAGTGTAATATATCATTATTTTCTTTGTGTATCGTTATTTTCATGTTATTATGCTAATCAGGACGACTGTGTTTGTGGACAAAAACACAGCTTAAACTTCTTCTTCTTACATTTTACAGTTTTAGCTGCCCCAAAATTTTATTGCATATTTTTACAGGTGAGACATTGCTCTTTAAGTGGAGTGTAGGTTTGGGATCTCAAACGATGTACTCTGGGCGATATGTTTCTTTAAATTTCGCCTCTTTTATGGCGCTTCATGAGTAGTTCGAAAGGGAAGAAATTTAAAATTCTGTAAAAAAATCAGATGTTGATCAAATTCCCAAAACTGCTTCTCAAGGTAATAAGAAACTTGTTTGTCTCGAATAAAGGGTTTTTATCCCGATTTATAACATTGTATTTGTATGGCAAATTGTTAAAAATGTGTCCTTAAATGGCCGCTGAAAGCCCTCTCAGAGGGAAAAAACCAAGGTGGTCGCTCCAGCGCTAAAATACGAATCTAATTGAACTGGAAGTTATATTTTTGTGAAGGACAGAGGGCGGCTCTTACTGAAGAACTAAGAGAAGAAATAAATTTGCTTGCAGCAAAATTTCCTCCTCGACGTCCCCCCGTTGTTTGCTGCGTGACTTTCCCGCCAGCACAATGCACGTGTAATTTTGACTTTTTGCCTGACCGAAATGCATGGCAACAGTCGGCTCTGCCATCGTTTGCCATCGTCTGCGATCATATGGAAACCAACCTTTCAGTCTAACTTATACCATTTTGTATTGTGCTGGCAATAATAAGTAATTACTTACTAGAGGAAATTTAAACAAAGAATGCTTTCATGTCAACTGAGGACATGAGATTAAACCGGCGGCCAGCACGGAATTTCCTGTCTAAGAAGTCCCCTAAAACAGCCCCTGGGACAGAATGGGGGAAAAATCTAGCATGTTTAACACTTGCTAATGCTAAGAGGATTTTCACGAACTTTGCTTTGATTAAATAGCACATAGGTATAGTCTGATGTTGTCTAATTAAGATGGTGTGGAGTGCATTTGTCAGTCGGCAATATGAGCATTGGGTGTTTACTCGTGCAACAGTTTTCAAATCAAAAATTCACTTTCATATACTTGAAAATGGAGAAAGAAACCCCCACATACACCAACATGTATTTGGAATCTGGACTTGTTGAGTAATTATAATTTAATTTGTCAGGCTTGTTGAAATTTAAAGAACAATGCAACCACAAGCTACATCTGAAGTTTAATTAAGGGGCAAAGAATATTTTTACGCAATTAGATTGTTAAGGGAAGTGGAATAAATTGCTAGTGAGAAAGTCCATGGCCATTTCCTGTCCGTTGTCGGTTTGTAACTTCAAATTTGCTCTCCAGAGGTTCGTATTACATCCAAAACGAAACCAGCCATGTCAGGTAGTGTTTTTTTTTGTAATAACCTCAAGATGAAGGGCCCTGTCCCAATACGACGCAGAAATTTGAAACGGTTTTTTTCACTCTGAAAACGCATCAATTTTTTCCGTCCACGCAACGCTGCAGAAATTTGAAAGCCCAACGTTCATGGGTTATTTGTTTTCGAAAAGCTCCGTTTTCAATACATTTCCTTCCAAATGAAAACGAAAACCAGGCGTTTTCAATTCCTCCGGCTTGAAGAGCTTTCGTTTTCGTGACGGATTAGTGTGGACGGTAGGCGTAACCGTAGAAATAAAGTTTCATTTTCAAATTTCTCCGGTGTGGTATGGCCGGGTCTTAGAGTATATAAACAAACCATTCTATAACTATAAGAACAACAATAAAGATATGCATGCATGGCTATTACTTTTTCAATAAAATCGAAAGCTGCTCTTTAACAGAAATAAGGTTGGGTTACTGGTACAACGAATGACAAAACTTGTAATTTGTTTAAACATGAATTTATCAAATTTCAGTACATGAAATTGCTTAAACAAAAATTGTTCAGAGATTGGTAACTCAGATACCAGTAATAATAAACTTAAGTTATAAATAGCCGGTCACATTTTTCTAGAAAACAAGAAATTTTTATGTCACCTTCTTAACATAGCTAGCCCAGTAAGATAATCGTGGTGGGATTTCATCTAAAGAAACAAAGCTCAGACCGACAAGCAGTCATGTTAAAGACTTTTGTCTTAATATCAAATGGGAACAGGTTAGTTTGTTTCCACTTAATCAATAGAATAGAGAGACCCCGCAAGTTATTAAATTGCCACTTGAAGGTGGAATATCTAAGGAACTTCTGAAAACGTTTATTGTCTTAAAATGTTTCGTATTTAATGGCTTGTGTACACGTTTAGTGAAAGGGGAATGTGATTCAGTATCTTCGTGATGATGAATTCATTCTTTTAAGTGATAGAGTTGTTTTAGTAGGATTGAACGAAAGTAGTTGATAGAGACGGATAAAATCCTCATTTCTATATACCCAGACGAACAACTTCATTTACGCACAAGCCAATTAACGGGTAACAACCAAACACGTGCTGTTATAATATCCTAGGACAATTGTACCTCTCTACAACTTGCAGACTACACATCACGGACACAATTGCTAGATTCACCACCTTCGAGAAGACACTTCAATTGCACATGTCTGGTTAAGATAACCTGCTTGGAATGTCAGTTTTGAAAGGTCATATACTCATGGCTTGTAACAGGTTCTTAGAAACAACCCACTAATTTCGCGTGAAAAATAATTTTGCTTGAAATGTGGCACCTGAAAGACTTGAGAAGGATTAAAATACAAACGCATTTGAAACCCAGTTGAAAATTCTCGTCTTTACAGCCGAGATATGTAGACCTTTATGGGCAAAGATATGCAAAAATCCCTGTACGACTTCAGCTTTCCTATAGTTATGGGTATTTGTATTAGGACATGCAAGAGCATTGGCGACTTTCACGCCTACGTCTAAGTCGATCCATCCGAGCGAATTTTATTATAACTAGGCTTGCCCGCTTTCATAGTGTCCAACTTCAGTTATTTCCCAAACCTTCACATTGTTGAATTCAATAGCACGTGTAGTAAATGCGTAGGTATTGCCTTCCAAACTAGAGCACGGCTTTCATTGAGTTCATTGGAATCGATCAATGCTTGGCCCCTGGGCCACATTTTGCTGGTGTTAAATACTCTTCTTAAAGATCAGACAACAAACTATCCAAGTCTGGTATCAAAAAAGACACTTGCCCTGGCCGTACCGATTCACGTACAGGGTTCGGTCAGCCATCAAACAAGCAACAACCTGCGTATTTTCTCCGCTGTGTTTCGATTCTGCTAAGAATAATATACTCTGTGAATTGTTTAGACAATGGTATCTTTATGTTTAGTTCCATGCGTTTTTGACGAATGTGTATTTTTCAAGAAAAAGATCATGTTCTAACAGTAGACAGTTTTCTTTCCAGTAATCGCATTTACCACATTCAAAATCGTCTTGACCATACAGTGATAAGCGAATCGTGTAAATTAAAAAAGCTGTCAAAACAAAACGAAATTTAAGGCTGGTTCTCAATAGCGCCTAAGCATAAGTATAAGCCAACGTACGCAGACCCAATAAGAGGCTAATAATTGGCGCCTTTTGTTGGAAATTTTCCTAACAAAAAACGCTAATTATCAGCATCTCACTGCGTCTACATATGTCGGCTTATACTTATACTTAACCAGCCTTTAAGTATGCCCGCCTGTTGAAAATAAGTGAATGCTTAAATAGAATGAGGTGAAAAAAAAAACCGTATCATAAACCACTGAGGATTCAGGAAAAAAGAAGTCAGTTACAGAATGGGGCAAACTGAATTACCTTGTTGAACATTTACGTATTGGAATGAATAGATTGTCCAATCACGAGGCACTAAAGAATGATATCAGTGACTCTTTACTATTCATTGTTGGAGTTAATCCATGAACTTCATCCTAAAGCTTATGCATACACATTTTTAATTTTATTGACATGAAAAGGGATGACGGGCCTTTTAATTTCAGTGACAAATGCCAGCAATTTAAACTGCGTTTGCCGGGCAAAATTGGGTGAAATTAAATATTATATAATCTTTGGCGATAAGAAGCGTCCTATGGAACAGGGTCCGTCTGATGTGTTGTCATTGAACATTAAGAAGACTTCTTTTTCTCACCTGTCTTGTTTTTCACTGCTAATCTTCCAAACCAGACTCTGGGCATCATTAGCATAAAAATAAAGAGACACGGAAGGGGTTGAACAAAGAGTCTTTGCATCTCAAATGAGAGTGAGGCTATACTGAAATAACTGCGCCAATTCTGAATTGAGAGGAGAGAGGTCTGTAACCTCGTGAGCGAATGGGACACATTTGTTATGTTTAAAATATATTCATAGCGAGTAAAATTTCTTAGGAATTTCGCTATTGTGTTGATTGTCCAATCGCCTGATAAGATAAAATAGACTCATAAATTTTTTATCTTACTTCTTCATTCCTCGAAAACTAATATGTATTTCCAAAGTGAAGTTCACTAGAGCGAAAAATATTGTTTGAGAGGTTCTTCAAAATTCAAAATGATGAACCGAGCCTTTTCTGAATTTTTCAGTTTTACCAATTTCAATATTTCGCTTGATTGTTAGATTTGCACTTAGAAGATGGCTTATTTTAGTTGATGGATGGGAAAACCTTTAATTTTTCAATCCATTAAATTTCCATGGAAAGTGAACTTTCATAGAGAGTTTTCCTGAAAACTTGCTGATTGAATAGAAGGTCTTAAGTGGCATTTGTCAGTCGACTATATAAACACCAGAGTTCGAAGTTTACACCTGCGACAGTTTTCAGATAATAATTCGGAGTCTTTATCAATGAATACGACTTCGAAATTTTCCCTTTGATATATTTAGACAGGGATAAAAAACAAAAAAGGAACACGACCCGACCGATTTTGAGCTTGCCGACATGCTTCCCGTAACTACGAGAATTACGGTTGGAAGGTAAATAATAGCTAAAGGTAAATAATTGCAAGCGGAAAAAAAAATTCTTCTAAGAAATATGTCAGGGTTGTTGGCATTTAAGGTCCGAACAATGCGAGCAGAAACTACATTTGATAGTTTATTGCCGGAAGGGACAAAGAAACCTATTTAAGAACGTATTATAAGAACGACGATAAAGATATGTATGCATGGCTATTACTCTTTCAATAAAACAGAAACCTGCATTTTAAAAGAAACCGAGGTCGGGTTACCTGCACAATGAATGACAAAAATTTGTTTACACGCGAATTTATCAGATATGAGTAGAGGAAATCTTTTAAAGAAGAAATTTTCAGAGTTTTGTAAGTCAGATGTCAGTCAGATATCAGCAGGGATGATAAATGTCAAGACTCAGTCATTTTAATTATCAGTTTTAAATAACAGTGGTATATTTAAAATAATTACTAAACACTGGATCAATTCGAGAGCTTTGGCTTAGCAATCATGGGTTATGAGCCATTATACCATGCTCTACAAATATGGTAAGAGTGCCCGTGATATTTTCATTTTGGTTGAGTTTTCTATATTTTGGGGGCGTAATTAATAAAACGATTATTCCACTTGCGCTAGTTCGATATATAGAGGATGTTACACGGTGGCGAGAAGATATGAATTTTAAGTTCGAGTGGCAAAAACAATATATCACGAGTGAGCACAGCGAACGAGTGAGGTATTGTTTTTGCCACGAGAACATAAAATTCATATCTTCGAGCTAACGTGTAATGTTCTTGACGGCGTTTCTGACGATTTTCCGAAGATTTTCGTTTGACGCTATTAGTTTGTAATGTCGAACTGAAGAATAGGGAAGATATTTGTTTACAAACATTGTTTTTGTTATTTAAGTGTTGAAAACGTTAAACAAAGAATACTTTGTTTCACCAGCCAATAGTTCTCTGGTTGGCATATTAATAACAATAAGTGACGTCACTGATATCTTTGCTATAGTCTCCAGCTGTGCTTGGGTAGTTTCCTGTGTATAAGCATTCTAGGTAGATTCGGGACGTTGTTTTCAAAGCTCTGGGACTGGCCATTTGGGAATATACAATAGCCCTTTTCACGGTTAATTTTTTTCCATTTGCATTACAATGTATTCCAACGTAGATGCGAGGCAATTTCGGGCTAAAACTACAAAATAGCCCGAAATTGCCTCGCATACATGCTAGATTTTATTGTAATGCAAATGAGCAAAATTAACCGTGAAAAGGGCTATTGCCTACCGTTCACATTGAACTAGGCTTAAATATACCTCCAGGCAATTGGGTAATCGGAACTGCAATTGGCTGTGGAGGGTTAGTGTTTTGGATGGCAACGAATGAAACCCCGGTTATAAGATACAATATCCCCTCCCCCCTGCCCCTGCCGGTATGTATGTCTGCACTGCATACGCTTATGTATTTTTTTCCTCAAGCCCGAACAAAAAGAAGCTATCACATCACTTTTAAATGGAAAGGAGGTTTTATTAAGTGCAACCACCTGGTTTTGGTAAAGTGTGGTTTTGTCAACATTTTCGATCCGCCTCAAGGGTACACACCACCATGCTGAATGTAATTGCGAGGATGCTTAAGTCCTTGAATGACATATCACTGACAATCAGAGCAATCGATTTAGTGCTTAATTAATTCTGGCCAATCAGGTTTTACATTCTTCTGGTGGAAGTAAAACACGGAGAAAACAACGTCCCTGCCTTCCTCTCATTTTAATTGTGCTTCACGCTTTTCGTTTTTCCGTCTCTCTAACTTTTGAACGCCTGCCAAGGCTAGTTTTGGAAACATTGGACTACAACAGTACTATCCCAATACTCTGTTAAAAACCACATTTTAACATTGTTGATGTTGCCCTTTTTCATATTCGTATACGATTTATTGTAATAATTCCTAATTAGCACCTTTCCATTACATACTTGTCCAATACTCCGACAAATTTATGCATAGCATTGTATTGTATTCTATTGTATTGCGTCGTTCTCAATTGTATTGTATTGTTAATCTATTGTTATGTGGATATAATACAATACAATGGTGTGCATAAATTTGTCGGAGTATTGGACAACCCTCTTCCATTACTCGCTTCTGTCATTAAGTCTTTGGAATAGGAGCATTTGATGACCTAATATGACCCAAAGGTGGGGCATTTGGAGACTATTTTTGGCACGGACTTCGGGATGGGATATGGTCCGACTGAAACGCAAAGTATCATATGCCCGAGGGGTTCCCCCAGGCGGTTTACAGCGGGAGGGGGGGGTGGGTGGAGTTGCCCAGGGGGACGTTGAAGTTCCGAATTGAGGGTACATAATTATAAGGAACCCAGTGCAAAGAACGACTTTCTGGTGGTTACCGATTTGAAGTTTATTTTTGTTCATTTACTTAATCGTTTACACACATTATTTTCTATTGGGTCATTATTTCAGACATGTTTTTTCGTCACTTCTACGGTATGACGATTTTGTACTGCTTCCATGTTTATCCGGTTCTTGAGGGTTTTGAGCTCTTGCTTTTGTGTTTTTGGCCTGACTGGTGTTTGCTTGAGTGCGTCTTGCTTGACGGCTTTTTGCTTGGATGCTTTGAGTACGGGTCGGGTCTTGAGCTCCCGCCTGGTCTTGAGCTCCCGGCGGGTCTTGAGCCCGAGCTCGGGGGTTTTGGTGGTTTGGGTCCCTTGCCGCAGCTGGGGGGACACTCGTCGCGGGGAAGTTTAATAGGTGTGGATTTTCTAACTCCTGGAAACAGCTTGACTCTTGGAATTCGACTCGATCGTTTGAGGCCATTAGTTTGAATATCGTACCCCAGAATAAGCTCCAGCTGTGCTTGGGTGGTTGCCTGGGTAAGCATTCCAGGTGGATTCGGGACGTTGTTTCCAATCACCGCAAAGCTCTGGGCTGGGTTGTTTGGGATTACACACGTGCCCGAAGTCCACATTGAACTAGGTTTATATATACCACCAGGCAATGCGGTAATGGGAACTGCAATTGGCTGTGGAGGGTTAGTGTTTTGGATAGCAACAAATGAAATCCCGGTTATAAGATACAATACACCTCCGGCCGGTATGCATGTCTGCACTGCATACGCTCGAATATTCCCTTCCCAGACTCTCCACTGACCAGTGTTAAAAGATCCACACTGGGGTACGGCATTTGTGTACTGATAAGTGGAACGATGGCTGTTCGCGGCGTTCGCTGGGTTACCTGACGCAGTCAAATCTGCGTATAAGTGACCTTTGTGACATGGTTGTCCCGCATACATGTTAGTGCTTCCTTGGTTCACGATGCCTGCAAGAAAGAAAGCAAAAAAGTGAAATCGTTATTTTCATTAACAATAAGAAAATTGAAAAATATAAGAACTTTAAAGTGACAGGTTTGACATAGGCGATTGTTATTCCTTGTATGTTTTAGTTGTTTAGGAAACTCCTGTCCATATGAAATTAAGATCATCAGAAACATTAGCAACAACTAATTTTGAAAGCGTTTTGAGGTGAGATGCTCATAAAGCAGGATGTGTTACTAGTAATGAAACTGTATACGACCTTTTCCATTTCAGGGTACTGCAAATCATTTCTCCCTTCGCCCCAACCCAATGGAGTGATCAAATAGGGTAAGAAAGATAATTCCACTTAAAGGCCTTCTTCCCGAAGTAATCGCTGCCAAGTTATTTTTAAATCACTCTCGGCTTCAAAATTCAGTGGAGAGGTCTAGAAAGATTATTGACCGATCCTCTCTGCCGAATTTTACTCACGTGGGCAGCCCAAACGGCTCTATGCGCATTTCATTCTTCACGTAAACACCTACGCAACCTGGGTGGTAAGATATACATCGCGAGAGTGCAGGATACCATGTCCAAAAAATCATTTGGAAGCGATTACCTCAGAAATAAGGAAAATATGGCGCTCTTGGTTTCAGTTTAGATAAGCAATATGTAAATAAGTTACCGGGGGTTTGGCTCCATGAACCTCCTGCTTGTGCTTGAAAATTAACGTTTCCTGCATACAAAACGTACGCTGAATACACCGCAATTCCAACACCTTCATCGTGCATCGTCGCGTAGTAGTATGTTCCAGGATGGTTCCGCCTCTGCTGACAGATGTATCTCATATTATTTAAATGAGCAGTACGTAAACCTTGTGGTGGTATTCCGTTTGCAAAGTACTGTAAGTAGCAGTTGTGGTTAGGATTAAAATAAACGTTGGGAGCACCTGGAACCGCTCGCCGGACTGCTGCAACATCTTGATTGTAGTATACTTCAGTGCTGTTCTTGGTGTCTGGTGAAAGATTGTTGTTATCTAGTTAAGGATAAAAGAATGTATAAACATTCTTGGTTGAATTGTTCTTAAGTTTAAGCGTAAAGAGGCGACTGCACGACTGACCAGGAATCAATTTTTATTGCGATCTCACTACAAACTGAAAAGTGGGATCTCTTCGAGTTCTTTACGGCATCTTAGTTTTTTTCATTTCCCCTTTTCAAATGCTGCTTCACTGCTTTTTGTACTACTGTAAAAGGTATCTCGTAGTCTTTTCACAGATTTAAAATCTTCTTGCCTACATAATAAAAAAATCGGGGTTTGAATGCTATTAAAACAAAATCAAATTTAAGAACGGTTGCTGTTTTAATTAAAACAACTAAGGGACGCTTGAACAAAATGAGATGAAAAGCGCATATCAGACATTGTTGGGGATTCATGAGCAGGAGAGTTAGTTTTGAGATTGTTAATATTTGTTCTGTTTAATGTCGGATTTTTTAGCCGGTTGGATCTGTAGTTCAGTAGCTTGAGATGTTTCTCATTAGGTATATGTGGGAAACCTGGAATATCTATCAAGTCCCTTAGGATTTAAAAATTTTTAAAAGTACTTTAAATTTCAACTACATGAAACGGGTAAAAAGGGATGACTTCACTTTTAAAATACATCTTAGCGAGAAGCAAGAGACTGCTTTCTCTCACCTATCTTGTTTTCCACTGCCAATCTTCCAGACAACACACTGGGTATCATCAGCATGGAAATAAAGAGACAGGACAAGAATTTATCGACTAGCCTTTCCATCTCAAATGTCTGCGAGAGTAAATGATATTGCGCCGATACTGAATTTTATAGCAAGAAACGTTTCTTAGAAATTTGGCTATTCTATGGCCTTCGTGCAATCGCCTGATTGGATAATATAAACTCCTAAATTTTTCATCCTATTGCTTAATTCCTCGAAGATTAAAATAGATTTTAAAAGTGGAGCTCACTAGAGCGAAAAATATTGTTTAAGAGGCTCTTCAAAATTCAACATGAAGAACAGAATATTATGAATTTTTCAGTCTTGCAGATTTGAAAATTTCGCTTGATATTGTTAAAACTTTGACATTGGGTCATTTAGGTTCAACTTGGTTTATTTTAGTGGATCGAGGTGGAAAATGCTGTTTTTTATATTAAGCTATTACATTTTTAGGGAAAGTGAAGTTGTTAGTTGTTAGTGAGCCTGTCAGCAAGGCTTTCAATTTGATAGAGTTACTAGAACGTTTCACGTTCATAACACTGTTAAGAAAAGTATACGACAAATTACAGTTGTCGATTGCTAATGTAAGACAAAAAAAAGATTTGATGAGAATTTAGAGAATTTAACAGATTATGAGCGCTGTGTGATGATATTTCCCGAAACATTTTAATCGCACAAAAGGTGGGGAGGGCGGGACAAGCTAAAAAAGGTGAAGATAATGAAAAAGCGTCGAAAACAAATACCTTCGCGTGGAGCGAGCCACATCATGTGTTGAGTTTCTGTTTTAAAATTCTAATAAAAAGCATTTCAAAAAGCAAACAGTCAACCTTGGTTTAGTACTTCTTGAGATTCTAAAGTTTCTTTGTGATGTCCTCTGAGCTCTTCCCGTGTTGTCCTTTGAGGTGACATCCAATTGCTGAACCTTTCATCTTCTTCGACATGCAAAAATGAGATGAAAAGCACATATCAAATATTGTTGGGGATTCATAAGCAGGAGAGTTAGTTTTGAGATTGTTAATATTTGTTCTGTTTAATGTTGGATTTTTTAGCCGGTTGGATCTGTAGTTCAGTAGCTTGAGATGTTTCTCCTTGCGTGAAATTCATTAGGTATATGTGGGAAACGTGGAATATCTATCAAGTCCCTTAGGATTTCCAAATAAGTTCTTTAAATTTCAACGACATGAAAAGGGTAAAAAGGGATCACTTCACTTTTAAAATACATGTTAGCCAGAAGCAAGAGACTGCTTTCTCTAACCTATTCTATTTTCCACTGCCAATCTTCCAGACAACACACTGAGTATCATGAGCATAGAAATAAAGAGACAGGGCAAGAATTTATCGAATAGCCTTTCCATCTCAAATGTGTGCGAGAGTAAAAAATATTGCGCCGATACTGAATTTTATAGCAAGAAACGTTTCCTAGAAATTTGGCTATTGTATTGCCTTCGTGCAATCGCCTGATTGGATAATATAAACTCCTAAATATTTCATCCTATTGCTTAAGTCCTCGAAGATTAAAATAAATTTCAAAAGTGGAGTTCTCTAGAGCGAAAAATATTGTTTGAGAGGCTCTTCAAAATTCAAGATGAAGAACAGAATATTATGAATTTTTCAGTTTTGCAGATTTAAAAATTTCACTTGATTGTTGAAACTTTCTCTTAACGTCAAATGACATTGGGTCATCTAGGTTGAACTTGGTTTATTTTAGTTGATAAAGATGGAAAACGCAGTTTTTTATATTAAGCTATTACATTTTTAGGGAAAGTGAAGTTGTTAGTTGTTAGTGAGCCTATCAGCAAGGCTTTCAATTTGATAGAGTTACTAGAACGTTTCACGTTCATCGTTCATAACACTGTTAAGAAAAGTATACGACAAATTACAGTTGTCGATTGCTAACGTAAGACAAAAATAAAAGATTTGATAAGAATTTAGAGAATTTCAAAAAGCAGACAGTCAACCTTGGCTTAGTACTTCTTGAGAATTCTAAAGTTTCTTTGTGATGTCCTCTGGGCTCTTCCCGTGTTGTTCTTTGAGGTGACATTCAATTGCTGACCCAGAGATGTTCTTCGACACGCTGCGGTGCCGGCACGAATAGTCGACATAGTCTGTATGACCCAGATCACACTGAAACTGATAAACAGCGCATTGTTGGTTGTTAGATTGTAATTATGATTTGTAGTTTTTACTACTATGCATACCATTCGCATTAATCTTTTTTAAACTTTGCTTGCTATACATACTTCAGAATTTTTAACCATATATTTTGCATGTAATTTTATTCTAGCTACTATCGTCTGGAAAATGACCGTTGAACTGTCGAAACGTTGTTCGCTTATAGCGTTAATGGACCAATTTCGATATACTAAAATTTCTAAGTTGGCTCCAAGGCTTGCGGGAATAAAACAAAAGAAATCACATCGAGGTTGAAGTATAAATATTTAATTTGTTTTGTTTAATATGTCTCCAAGCCTCGTAGCCATGTTAGAATTGTAATATATCGAAAATGGCCTACTTTTATCACAAACTAGATATCAGAAACTGAGAAATCGTCATTTTTATCTTGATGAAAAGAATCCATTTAGGCACAAGCCAAGTTAGCTTAACAAACTCATTATTACGAAACACCTGCAGCGGGAACATCCAATAACAATGAGTTTAACAATGGTACCCGTCCCTACCACTTGTAGACTTAAAGGGGCTACGTCACGGTATTTTGAGTTATTTTTACCACATCGACAAAATTACCTCTAAATTCAAGGAAGCCCGAAAATAATACTTTAGAAAGATAGGAAAACACTAAAGAGATAATAATAAACCATAAAGGAACAAGGATGGTTAAGGATGGAGAAGATTGACACGGATTACAAACAACAAAATTGAAAAATTTAGGCTAAATTTTTCAAACCGTTTAACCGTGACACAGCCCCTTTAAGAGCTATTGCCAGTAAACATGGAGAACTTGACGACAGGGGCGAAAATTCGAATTTTCTTTTATTGCGTCAAAAATGCCCTTTTGGTGAACGATTTTCAGAAATATGCTTTAAAGGTTCCAATGAATTAATATTTTGGCAAAATCTAGCAAAGCTCGAAATATCGCTTGATCAACCAAGATGGCCAATGAAATATGCAAAATTGAGCAAAAATAAGGAAACTTGCCTTGATCTCATATTGATACGGATTGTAGTTAACGCTTCGATCATTTCTCTGAGCTAAATATCATCTAGAAGTAAATGAGTTTTGTCTACTTTTTGGCTGTTTGAAAAATACAACTATCACTATTTAATTTACAATCCAAATTTCAACTGATTTGAGACGGTCATAACTCTTGTAGTATACGAATATCGTGATAAATATAAGGAAAGACCTATGCTATGGATATTCTATATTTAAATGGTTACTTTAGCCCATGAAAATGAAACGCGCTAGACGAAAAACTCTGAAGGGCATTTTGACTAATTGCGCCATTTTTAGATGACTACGTTTGTATGGATTTTGAGCCATATTTCAAGGTCCATAACTTGGTCTCTGCTCACCCTAAAAGCATCATACTTGGTCAAATGATCAATCTTGACATGATCTTTCATGTGGTGGTGTCAGTTTATCGATTGGTTTAAATTTGAAACTCGCCCCAGTTCCCTGTTGAATTTCGGAACGGCCTATGGTGTACAGCTGTTTCACGTGTGAAAGTACAACCAATCAGCGATAGCGTAAAGGCCTTTCCGAGTCAATCAGAATCGTGCATCGTTTACATTTAAATGGCTTTTCAGATTTGGCAGCTTTTTCAGCGGCGCCTCCTCCAAATTTTTCATGCTAAAATGGCGAAGGTGGAGGAAAGCTCTAGATTCGTGGCGGTTGGTTGCTCCCTAGACGAGTTTGTACAGCATGAGGAAAACAAGAACACATTGAGCTAAACACACAGAGATGTCTCGTTGCTCAAAAAATTTTTAGTTTCAAAGAACGAGCTGAGAGAGATTGAAACTATTGATGCAAAAGATCTTGACGTGTTAATCGCCAATTTTCTGCTTAAGTTCGAAAGAAAGACGGAGAACAATACGAACCCACGTCACTCAGGTCTTTTGCTTCAAGCTTTGATCGTCATTTAAGAAAGAAAGACTATTCCTCTACTATTATGGAAGGAAAGGAGTTCCGAAAGACTAAAGAAGCGCTAGTCGCAAAGCAAAAGGAACTAAAGAAAGAAGGAAAAGGAAATAATTAAGCAAACGCTGCGCGTATGCTAACTGGTGAGGAAGTTGATATTCTGTACGGACAAGATTTACCCGGTTGCTCTTCATTAGAGGCTCTTATTAACACTGTATGGTTAAACAATACACAGTTGTTTGGATTGAGGGGTTGCCAAGAACACAGGGACATGAGATGGGGCGATGTTGAGAGAAAAGAAATAGCGTACGGAACAGCTTTTCTGGAGTATAACGAAAGACAGACGAAGACAAGAACAGGCGCTGATCTGAAAGACTCTCGTGCTTTAAAACCAAAAATGTTTGCTGCCGAAGGCAGGGAAAGAGATCCGGTCCAGGCTTGCGACCTCTATGCTTCTAAAAGAGCAGATGACTTGAAGACTCCGGATAGTCCGTTTTATTTAGCAATCAATCACACTACAAAAGCCGTAAATACAAAACCTTGGTTCAAGTCAGCTCGCATGGGAGTAAACAATCTCAATTCACTTATGAAAACAATGGCAGAAAAAGCTGGATTAGATGCTCAAAATCTCACCAATCATAGCGGAAGGAAAAGGATGATGCAGAAACTGAATGACCAAGGAGTTCCGCCAACGCATATTATGCAAATCTCTGGGCACAAGAACGTACAAAGTCTGAACAACTACAGCACTCTGTCAGAGCGACAACAAAAAAAACATTTCCAACATTCTGAGTGGATACCAAGTAGGTATTTCCAGTTCTTTGACTCTGAATGCGACTAAAACAGTACAGGAGTCCACAACACAGCAGCCCTTGACTCTTTTCCAAGGCGCTTCAATTCAGGGAGGAACTATTAACATTTCTGTAAATGCCTTGAACGAGAGTCCCACTTTGTCCTTGTATTCTCCAAGGTCCAAACAAGCACGTCACTTTGTTATTGAATCAGACAGTGACTAATTGAAACTTTCAGTATCCTATTTATTGACATGGTACTTAGGCCCGGTTCAGACGCCGTACTTCACATGAGCCGAATCGAATTCAATGAATTAAGTTCATGTGAAGTACGGCGTCTGAATCAATTCGAAACGGCCGGCCGGATTGAATTTGGATCGGCTCAGCCGTTCTTCACGCCTGGCTCAGCCGGGAATAACGGCTGTGGACCGGCTTTAATTCAGACGCCGTACTTCACAAGAGCCGAATCAAATGCATAAATTAATTTAATGTATTTTTAATGTATTTTGGAGACCTGAGTATGCGCAAAAGTGTAAGTAGTAGTGCGTCAGCGCATCTTAAGAGCGGAGAAGAAGCCGACATGTGGAGTTTGTGTTTTCGTGTGTAAACTTGCTGCTACCTTGGTAAAAAGGAACAAAATTAATGTGCATTCATCATAGTTTTCGTGCTGGTGTTTGAATTAGGTGTAAACATTGCAGTTGAGAATTAACCTGAATATTTGCAATTGGGCTTTTTGCCCAAATTGTGTTGTATTTCAAGGAATACGAAAAGGTTGGAAAGTGAAATTGTATTGTAAAATTAAGTTCATGTGACGTACGACATCTGAACCAATTTATCAGTTGTCTTCTTGGGGTTGTTACATGTAAATAGATTGATGCGGTTTGCCTCTTTCTGCTCCTTCTTTATCTTATGTTTTTCAAAAGACGGCTTTGAATCGTGCTTGGTTGCTGTTTACTATGTTTACAGAAGTTCGGAACGTATCAGCGCTGATCGAAATGCACTTTATTTAGTTCGGCTGGAATTGAGATCGGCGTCTGAATCAATTCAGCCGGTCTAAATTAATTTGGGTCGGCCTAAATTCGAATTTGATTCGGCTCATGTGAAGTACGGCGTCTGAACCGGGCCTTAGAGTGAAAAAACTTATAAGTGCATTTTTTCCGTTCAGCATTTTATCTCCTTGATGTACTGCGATATTTTCCATTGCTATTAAATTTGCATTTGGTTTGATTGTTAGTGAGTTTTTGTTTCTAATTTGCGTTCAGAAAACTATTTATTACTTGCTACTTACTATTTATTAACTGTACGTTTATTACACTAATAAGTGTAATAAACAGCTCATGTCATAGAAAGTGCGGCGCACGGGGTGGTATCCACTCGATGTTTGTGTCAAAAGCCCTCACTCGCTAGTACGTTGCTGGTTCGGGTTTTTGACACAAGCAACTCGTGAATACCACCCCGTACGCCGTACTTTCTATGACGTAAACTATATTTATTCTTAGACATCGTGTATTCTACACTAAAGCAGTAAATTAGATCATACCTCAGAATAAGCCTTGATTACAGATGACACAGTCTTCTAGAAATCAGCCAGAGAATTTTAAATGAGTTATCAAGTCTTGAACGTCAGTTTCACAATCCACAATCGCCCTAGATTTCACAGATAAGCCAGATAAACTTTCGCTGCTTCTTTCTTGACCCTTTGTATCTAGACTATGTATCTTTTTACCAAACAACGGAGAGAAAGTTCAAATGCAGCGGTTTAAAACTCTGAAACCTTAGTAGAAGAGTTCTGACCTTCTCAAATCAGTTGAAATTTGGATTGTAAATTAAATCGTGATAGTTGTAATTTTCAAACAGCCAAAAAGTAGTCAAAATATTTTTAATTCAAGATGATACTCAGGGAAATGATCGAAGCGTAAATTACAACCTTTGTTAATATGAAATCAAGGCAAGTTTCCTTCTTTCTGAAATGGCCTGTTGAAAGTGTTCGATTTTACATGAATTCAAGAGGTCTTTCGCGATCGAACTTTCCTAGATTTCTTCAAAGTGTGAACTCGTTGAAACCTTTAAAGTATATTTCTGAAAATAGTTCACCAATAAGATATTTTAAGGCAATAAAAGAAAATTAGAATTTTCGCTCCTGTCATCAATTTCTAAATATTTACAGTCACTCACTTACTCATCCTCATCGGGACCATGAGGACTCTTAAGGCCGGATATTACTGACAGTATATTTACTATCAGTGGCTCTTAAAATCTCTGAGACATTTGCTATTATCACTTTCTTCGAGACACTTCAATTGCACATGTTTTGTTGAAATGACCTGCTTTGGGCTGTCAGTTTGAAAGGTCATACATTTCTCCCTCTTCCGTCACACGTTTGGCCTGTAACAGCAAGAATAACTGTCTTGGAAATAAAGCTCTTCGAAGCGTTTTTTGAAATTCGCTTATGTTTCAACCACATTTCACCTCACGTCATCCGTCACGACTCCTTGCTCTTTGTGTCCTACTCGTAAGCCTGGAAATTTACACGTGCGCCATGATTCTTGGTAGATTTCTTTGCCCTCCTAGATCTACAAAACAACGTGAAATGACCAAGTTCTGCGTTGTCCGGAGAACGTGAATCCCGACAGCTATTTATTTTATTTCTATTTCGAATTCATCGCTGTGTTCTAGATTCAGATTCGAGTTTTGACAGTGATAAACAAAATGAAAGACTTATGTAAAATATAAATTCATTTTTAATCGACGTTGTCCTCGCCGTCGCTGTCGTTGTCGTCATTAACCCTTTAACTTCCATTTGATTCAATTTAGGCTAGGCGCTTTTAAAGAGGGTCGCAAACTCGACAAGTTTGAGATCCCAACTACCTTATTATTGGGAAATAAACCTTGTAGATAAGCGCGACACAATGGAAATCCACGATGTGACGCAGAAATAGCCAATCATGAAACTGGCAACAATTTCAAAGCAAAAACAAACCGCCGCAAAGCCAAGTGCCTGATTACGGCAAATCAAAATCTTGCATACTCAGTTTAGTCAAAACGCCGCCGAGATATTCAACCTTGAAAACAGCTATTTTTATTCGTTTTACAAACAGAACGTTTCCTGGAAAACTTCGGAAAATTGTCGTCGAAACTGAATTTTTCGGACGTCATAATTGGCGAGCTCCCTGTTCAGAATAACAAAGTAGGTGCAAATATGACTGTTTGTGCTGTTCTAATTCTAGATATTGTTCAAAATATGTGGTATCAGCCTTGTTACATCCATTTAAAGGACGAGAGAAGAGATGTAGGGAATAGATCATTTTGATAAAAAAGATCAAAGTGTTGATACACTAACGGATTTCATGTGGCTTCATCTCGTCTTCGTGCTCTCCTCGAACCTCAGCAGACACCTCTTGCAGCAGTATCTTTCGTAATGGCTCAGCTGGGTTTCGAGTTAAAGCCCAAAACCTTCGAAGCTGTACCAAATGTCGTAATTTTGGAGCCAAACATTGACAACGAACATCCTAGAAGCAAATGCTCTACCAAAACGGAATACATTTACTCGGCAGCCATATTGTGAAGAGCATAAAGCGAGGTAAAGCCCTTGGTAAAGTCGCTGTGTATAAAACTATTGCTATGTTTTATTTAGTTTAACTGTTCAGATTCCCAATCTCATTTTTAGCTCCGAGATATAGCTATGGGTGGAACAGGGCACTCCTTCCTTCCTTCCGTCCATCCGTCCATCGATTCCTGTTAACGTATTCCGCATCCGTGTACCAGTATATAAAGCGTTGGCAGTCGACGCTTGCGTCCAAGTCGGAAAATATTTATTCACCAAGTGATTTGTTTCACTGGCAATGTTTCTTATCCGTGGATCATTTCTGCATGGTCGACAGCGTATGCTTTTTAGCTTGAAGTTCTCGCCGGCTGTTAAACCAATTCAATGCTATTCAATGGAAGTAGCGCGCTTTGTAATTGACATGAACGTAATACCACAAGGGAAAGACTCCAAAGTTTATCCTCCTCGATTCAATTGTAAGGAAAGTCTTCATCATCTTCGTAATCCTATCTGACACTTGTGATAGCTTAGGGCTCGAATCAGGCTAATATACTTTGAGTTGGAGATCGATCAATGTGCTTCAGATGATTTTTCATTGGAGAAACAATGTCGGAGTTCTTTATTTTTTTGTCCAGAAACTTGCTAAAAAAAACGAGACCAATATTCTCCAATACGGACCGAACTAAAGTATTTATGACAATGGCTAATTTTAATCTGCTGAAATATAATTGATGCCACAATCCTTTCTCGGTAAACGCGCGGGCGGAAGGAATCATTTATTAATGTTTCTCACGTCGCTTTTCTGCAGTTATTGCCGAAATTGTCCTCCAAACACGGAGGTAAATAATATCTACTTAAGAAAAAACTGTTTATTTTTGTGCGATGAATTAATTAAAAACGCAATTTGCCGAAATCAGTTCGTGAGCGGTCCATTTAAGTGGTCTGTGTTGCAAAATTCGGACCGCTCTGGCAACCAATCGGAATTCTCTTTTTCACCTGGACCGGTTCAGCCATAGAATAAAAACTAATTATTTTTTCCGAATAGGGCACGGTAAAGAATCCTGCAATCCGATTGGTTCTTAGCGCCGCCCGGATTTCCTATCTCTGACCACGGTCACAGTAACAGCGGGAAAAAGCGCGGGTGAAATTTATCGTTTTGGTCAATTTTCCTGAGTGAACTGCCGGTAATCGTCAACCTTTGCCCTTGAACACTTTCATCGACGATTAATCAACGCAGGTTTATCTCTATTCATTTTTAAATGGCAAGGAAAGTCAGTGTAAGTAAATTCAACTGAGTGTTTTGAAGTTGTGAGAGTTTGGTTGTTTGTAGCTCGGTGCTGTAATGGCGCGTAATCCTGTGTTTCTCTCGACTCACGTTTTCAAGCAAAAAAGGTCAATTGCAGTCGATGTTACCTCTCTGATCGTTGCTGTATTAAAAAAAATTTCTCTGAAACACATTTAACGCATTTGCTCGCTTTCTGCTGCTCAATTTACGGTAAAAAAGTCTGATTTCAAGTGATTCGCAGCGACTGATAGAAATTGTTGTAGTAGAACTTTTGTGTAGAACAATAACAAAGTTTCACACCGAAAAAAAAAATCTGGGAGAACTTAACTGGTGACCTGAATATAACTAACATAAAGTACTTCGAAATAAATCCGTAAGATCTGGAAAGATGCAAACTGACAACAATTTCTCTTTCGACATGCTCCGCATTATGCATACTTCCTAGGTAACTAACAGGCCAGCGGTCACACTTTAAAGTCATTCAAATGCAAATTACTGGACGATATATAATCCCCGGAGAGGACACAAATAATCAATTCTTCCTTTCGTGCTTCCAGGTCAGTGGGTCGCGGTTATATTTGCTTTTTGTGTTTATTTGATATCGACGACCTCAAGGATCAGCTCGGTATCGACCACATTATGCAGTCCTTAAATGTTTTAAACGAGAAACTTGTTATCCTCGGTAGCGTCGCTTCTCTTCCCGAATCGGGAAATACAGCTGCCAAATCGGATATAGTCGATTCTGTTTTTTCTCATGACGCTGTCTTTGACCCAACGGCGGCTATTTCGACCGAGCAAACTTCGGCATCCACATCGGGAGCCGACAGTACAAAACAGCTCGACTCGAGCGTGTTTTTACCCTCGGTGTTTGAGGTGAAGGAGAGCTTCGGTTCTGACGTGGCTGATGTTATTGCTCAGCGAGTGAACGATGCGTGTTCCAAAAAACCATTGGAATGAAATTTTAAGGAGTTACAAGATAAATACAAGACTCCGCAAAATTGCAAGTTCTTGTGTGTCCCTAAGGTGAACCTTGAACTTTGGCATGATCTGCTAAGACATACAAAGTCTAAAGATCTCGGGATACAGGAAGTTCAGAAGAACATAGTTAAATCAGCCCAGCCACTGGTGCAGCTGTTTGATTCTGTCCTAGTGGCTCAGAATGAAAAGAAAATGTTACAACCTTCTCAGATCCAACCGGTCATAGGTGATGCAATTACCTTCTTGGGCCATGCCTCCTTTCTTGCCTCCTTAAAGAGACGAGAATTTTTGAAACCAGATATTGCAGTGGCTTATCAGTCTGTTTGCAGCAAATCGAATCCAGTAACGACCTTTCTCTTTGGAGATGAACTTCCCAAGCACATCAAAGATATTGGGGAGATAAATAAAATTGCAAAGAAGACCGTGGTTCGTTCCAGCCTGGTGCGTCGAACCTCGGATTATAAGAGTAGTAGTAACAATTTCAAGTACTCCCAGCGTGGTCGAAAACCTTTTTTAGGTTCAAGAGGTCACAGAGCTCATTTCTCCGAAGGGAGACCTGCAGTGCGAAACCATCCTTCTCACTCCTCCAAGGAGCTGAGAGACAAGGCATGAATGGACAGGTAAACATTTCTCCTGAGTCTCATGCTTATGCGGGTAATTTATTGAATAATCTTGATGTCTGGCGCAAAATCACCAGTGACCCTTGAGTCCTGGAGACCGTTTCAGGTTATCATTTGGAATTTAATACCCATCCTGTTCAAACGGTATTACCTAGACCACCCCCTTTCAGTGGAAGAGAAAAACAGCTCATCGATGAGGAGATTATCAAACTCCTGACTAAAGGAGCTATTAGGAAAGTCTCTTCCTGTCCCTATGAATTTATTTCAAATATTTTTCTGGTACCTAAGAAGACTGGCGATTTGCGTCCAGTAATTAATTTGAAACCTTTGAACCAATTTGTGCAAAGGATCCATTTCAAACTGGAAAACTTCGGAAAATTGTCGTCGAAACTGAATTTTTCGGACGTCATAATTGGCGAGCTCCCTGTTCAGAATAACAAAGTAGGTGCAAATATGACTGTTTGTGCTGTTCTAATTCTAGATATTGTTCAAAATATGTGGTATCAGCCTTGTTACATCCATTTAAAGGACGAGAGAAGAGATGTAGGGAATAGATCATTTTGATAAAAAAGATCAAAGTGTTGATACACTAACGGATTTCATGTGGCTTCATCTCGTCTTCGTGCTCTCCTCGAACCTCAGCAGACACCTCTTGCAGCAGTATCTTTCGTAATGGCTCAGCTGGGTTTCGAGTTAAAGCCCAAAACCTTCGAAGCTGTACCAAATGTCGTAATTTTGGAGCCAAACATTGACAACGAACATCCTAGAAGCAAATGCTCTACCAAAACGGAATACATTTACTCGGCAGCCATATTGTGAAGAGCATAAAGCGAGGTAAAGCCCTTGGTAAAGTCGCTGTGTATAAAACTATTGCTATGTTTTATTTAGTTTAACTGTTCAGATTCCCAATCTCATTTTTAGCTCCGAGATATAGCTATGGGTGGAACAGGGCACTCCTTCCTTCCTTCCGTCCATCCGTCCATCGATTCCTGTTAACGTATTCCGCATCCGTGTACCAGTATATAAAGCGTTGGCAGTCGACGCTTGCGTCCAAGTCGGAAAATATTTATTCACCAAGTGATTTGTTTCACTGGCAATGTTTCTTATCCGTGGATCATTTCTGCATGGTCGACAGCGTATGCTTTTTAGCTTGAAGTTCTCGCCGGCTGTTAAACCAATTCAATGCTATTCAATGGAAGTAGCGCGCTTTGTAATTGACATGAACGTAATACCACAAGGGAAAGACTCCAAAGTTTATCCTCCTCGATTCAATTGTAAGGAAAGTCTTCATCATCTTCGTAATCCTATCTGACACTTGTGATAGCTTAGGGCTCGAATCAGGCTAATATACTTTGAGTTGGAGATCGATCAATGTGCTTCAGATGATTTTTCATTGGAGAAACAATGTCGGAGTTCTTTATTTTTTTGTCCAGAAACTTGCTAAAAAAAACGAGACCAATATTCTCCAATACGGACCGAACTAAAGTATTTATGACAATGGCTAATTTTAATCTGCTGAAATATAATTGATGCCACAATCCTTTCTCGGTAAACGCGCGGGCGGAAGGAATCATTTATTAATGTTTCTCACGTCGCTTTTCTGCAGTTATTGCCGAAATTGTCCTCCAAACACGGAGGTAAATAATATCTACTTAAGAAAAAACTGTTTATTTTTGTGCGATGAATTAATTAAAAACGCAATTTGCCGAAATCAGTTCGTGAGCGGTCCATTTAAGTGGTCTGTGTTGCAAAATTCGGACCGCTCTGGCAACCAATCGGAATTCTCTTTTTCACCTGGACCGGTTCAGCCATAGAATAAAAACTAATTATTTTTTCCGAATAGGGCACGGTAAAGAATCCTGCAATCCGATTGGTTCTTAGCGCCGCCCGGATTTCCTATCTCTGACCACGGTCACAGTAACAGCGGGAAAAAGCGCGGGTGAAATTTATCGTTTTGGTCAATTTTCCTGAGTGAACTGCCGGTAATCGTCAACCTTTGCCCTTGAACACTTTCATCGACGATTAATCAACGCAGGTTTATCTCTATTCATTTTTAAATGGCAAGGAAAGTCAGTGTAAGTAAATTCAACTGAGTGTTTTGAAGTTGTGAGAGTTTGGTTGTTTGTAGCTCGGTGCTGTAATGGCGCGTAATCCTGTGTTTCTCTCGACTCACGTTTTCAAGCAAAAAAGGTCAATTGCAGTCGATGTTACCTCTCTGATCGTTGCTGTATTAAAAAAAATTTCTCTGAAACACATTTAACGCATTTGCTCGCTTTCTGCTGCTCAATTTACGGTAAAAAAGTCTGATTTCAAGTGATTCGCAGCGACTGATAGAAATTGTTGTAGTAGAACTTTTGTGTAGAACAATAACAAAGTTTCACACCGAAAAAAAAAATCTGGGAGAACTTAACTGGTGACCTGAATATAACTAACATAAAGTACTTCGAAATAAATCCGTAAGATCTGGAAAGATGCAAACTGACAACAATTTCTCTTTCGACATGCTCCGCATTATGCATACTTCCTAGGTAACTAACAGGCCAGCGGTCACACTTTAAAGTCATTCAAATGCAAATTACTGGACGATATATAATCCCCGGAGAGGACACAAATAATCAATTCTTCCTTTCGTGCTTCCAGGTCAGTGGGTCGCGGTTATATTTGCTTTTTGTGTTTATTTGATATCGACGACCTCAAGGATCAGCTCGGTATCGAC
This sequence comes from Micromussa lordhowensis, assembly GCA_964020085.1. NCBI lineage: Eukaryota > Metazoa > Cnidaria > Anthozoa > Scleractinia > Lobophylliidae > Micromussa > Micromussa lordhowensis. The sequence continues at coordinate 16,526,964 of OZ026598.1, forward strand.
CACATTATGCAGTCCTTAAATGTTTTAAACGAGAAACTTGTTATCCTCGGTAGCGTCGCTTCTCTTCCCGAATCGGGAAATACAGCTGCCAAATCGGATATAGTCGATTCTGTTTTTTCTCATGACGCTGTCTTTGACCCAACGGCGGCTATTTCGACCGAGCAAACTTCGGCATCCACATCGGGAGCCGACAGTACAAAACAGCTCGACTCGAGCGTGTTTTTACCCTCGGTGTTTGAGGTGAAGGAGAGCTTCGGTTCTGACGTGGCTGATGTTATTGCTCAGCGAGTGAACGATGCGTGTTCCAAAAAACCATTGGAATGAAATTTTAAGGAGTTACAAGATAAATACAAGACTCCGCAAAATTGCAAGTTCTTGTGTGTCCCTAAGGTGAACCTTGAACTTTGGCATGATCTGCTAAGACATACAAAGTCTAAAGATCTCGGGATACAGGAAGTTCAGAAGAACATAGTTAAATCAGCCCAGCCACTGGTGCAGCTGTTTGATTCTGTCCTAGTGGCTCAGAATGAAAAGAAAATGTTACAACCTTCTCAGATCCAACCGGTCATAGGTGATGCAATTACCTTCTTGGGCCATGCCTCCTTTCTTGCCTCCTTAAAGAGACGAGAATTTTTGAAACCAGATATTGCAGTGGCTTATCAGTCTGTTTGCAGCAAATCGAATCCAGTAACGACCTTTCTCTTTGGAGATGAACTTCCCAAGCACATCAAAGATATTGGGGAGATAAATAAAATTGCAAAGAAGACCGTGGTTCGTTCCAGCCTGGTGCGTCGAACCTCGGATTATAAGAGTAGTAGTAACAATTTCAAGTACTCCCAGCGTGGTCGAAAACCTTTTTTAGGTTCAAGAGGTCACAGAGCTCATTTCTCCGAAGGGAGACCTGCAGTGCGAAACCATCCTTCTCACTCCTCCAAGGAGCTGAGAGACAAGGCATGAATGGACAGGTAAACATTTCTCCTGAGTCTCATGCTTATGCGGGTAATTTATTGAATAATCTTGATGTCTGGCGCAAAATCACCAGTGACCCTTGAGTCCTGGAGACCGTTTCAGGTTATCATTTGGAATTTAATACCCATCCTGTTCAAACGGTATTACCTAGACCACCCCCTTTCAGTGGAAGAGAAAAACAGCTCATCGATGAGGAGATTATCAAACTCCTGACTAAAGGAGCTATTAGGAAAGTCTCTTCCTGTCCCTATGAATTTATTTCAAATATTTTTCTGGTACCTAAGAAGACTGGCGATTTGCGTCCAGTAATTAATTTGAAACCTTTGAACCAATTTGTGCAAAGGATCCATTTCAAACTGGAAAATATTCAGATGGCTATGAATTTTGTTTCCCCTGGGGATTATATGGTGTCACTTGATCTCAAGGACGCTTATTTCAGTGTGCCAATTTTTCAGCCACACTGCAAATATTTGCGTTTTATTTGGAGAGACCAGAGATATGAGTTTACTTGTCTACCTTTTGGTTATAGTTTGGCACTTAGGGTTTTTGCCAAGATTTTCAAACCTATTGTTGCACACCTCAGACTGAATGGCCTCAGGATTGTTATTTTCTTAGATGACATCCTGCTTGTTGGAAGCTCTTTTGCAGAGTGCATGGAGCAGCTTTCTTTATTGCGGAAGCTACTAGAGAGCTTAGGTTTTGTGATAAATGATGCCAAATCTCAACTTCAACCTACTACAAGGATTTGTTTTCTTGGATTTGTTTTCATCGATTCAATTTCCATGAAGCTTTTGCTTCCTGAAAATAAATTGCAGAAAATTATTCCTGCCTGTCTGAACCTTGTTTCCAAGAACAATCCTTCTGTTAGGGAGGTTGCTCATGTGACTGGTCTTCTCGTGTCGGCTTTCCCAGCTGTAAATTATTTGAATCTGTATTACAGATCTATTGAATTGTGTAAATCTCGAGCATTATCAGAGAATCTAGATTTTGATCAGACTATCATTTTGAGCCCTCAAGCTAAATCAGACTTGCACTAGATTATTAGCAACCTTGCTAAATTTAATGGTTGTTTTTTCGGGGAACGACCCATTGACATCTATATTGAATGTGATGCCAGCTTAGCTGGCTGGGAAGCTTCCTGCGGTGGTCAGTCAGCTAATGGCCATTGGTCGATATTGGAAGCTCACAACCATATAAATTATTTGGAGTTGCTTGCTGCTTTGTACGCTTTACAAGCCTTCGTGCTCAATCTGCGGGATGTTCATGTAAGACTGAAACTTGATAATTCCACCGCTGTTGCTTACATCAACAAAATGGGGGGTATTAAATCTCCTTCTCT
>OZ026598.1:16531771-16556771 GCA_964020085.1 Micromussa lordhowensis
AATATAAGGAAGCAAATGTATGCTCTGCGGACCTATATCTCGCTTTGTCGTGGATTCAACGTTCCAGATCAATACTCCCAATCCCCACAACTCCTCATTTTTATTCGCCTACTTCTTATAGACTAATCCAATTCATCCCAAGAGTCTCTGATTGTTTCCTGGACAGCTTGCAATTGGTAGTAGAGCTAGCTCGGCCTCCAGTGGACTACTTGATTCTCTAACAGACAGGAATAATTAGTTAAAGGAGATAATTATAAAATGCCTTTTCGAATAATTGACACTAAACATGCCTTTGCATTTAAGTGTTTTTGTCGAACACTTTAAATATAGCTATATCATCATGATCGTCCTCATTACACCTCAGGAAAGAAATTTCTGACGAATTTGTCGTTTTCATTCTATTTACTTACTTCATATTATAGGAAAATTCATTACCTGACGAGGGAATTCCGCGTTAAATTGCACGCGAAAACCGATATCGTACGAATCGCGAAGCGATGAGTGCGATATCGGTTTTCGAGTGCAATTTAACGCGGAATTCACGAGTCTGGTAATGAATTTTCCTTGAATCGCATAATTGAATAAAATTGTAGAAAAAAATTGTATAAAAACTTTTTTACAGTTGTTGTGTGACAATTTGACGACAGTTGTTACGTAGATGCGTGACAATATCACTTAACCTCGTTTACAACTCGCTAAATGCTTTGCTAAATACCACGCTAAATACCTCGCTTCGTAAACCAATCAGAATGCAATATTTTATTCAATTATGCGATTCTAAACAAAATTGCTTGCTGACAGTAAAGAAATTCCATAATTGCTTGTCAGCCAGCGCGAGGATACTTCTCTCTTGAGTTGCTTCTACTATCCATGCATCTCCAACTAGCCACAAAACTGCTTAGAAATAAATTAGTAGCCACATAAGACGCGCTGTTCACTAGTATGGTATATTCTTCTCCATAATATTACATCGCGTCCTTAATTGTTTAGGGACGTTGAAGTGACCATTTTAAACCTAACAGTTGCAATTGGATTTTTCTCTCAGTGTAATATACCTTACATTTCTAAAAACTGAACCTTAGGCTGATGTGGAAGCATCAGTAGCAGATGATTCGCCGATAGCCACAAAATATTTGTTGTCCGAGATTGCGTCGGCTCGCCACTTGTACAGCAATCGTAGCCTAACCAGTCCCAGTTCTTGGACAAAGCAACACACCGTTAGGTGAGTTTCTGTGATCTCAGCCTGTCCGCCATCCGCGATAACATGGCGCAAATCTCTTTGGAATGCACGCAATCCCTCTGAGATGGTCTTTCTACTTGTTGAAGAAAGCACCACTCGAAGATTTCCGGAGCCTGTATATTTTGTTTTGACTGCAACAGGGAGCTTAAATATCGGACAGCTTGCGAGCTCCTCCTCGCTTCAGACACTTCACATACGCCCTTAAAATGTCGTTATTTTGAAACGCAGCTCGAATTTGGGGCTCGTTTTTGCTAACCATTTGAATCCATTCTTCTCAATTAGAGGACTCTTCTTAGCCGGAAAAAGATCTTTGATAGCTTGAATGAGAAACGGGACAATAGAGAAAAAATAATTATTGATGAATGTCCTCGAAAATCTTCTCTCACTCTTGAGCAACATTCTCGGTGACTCGTTGATGGAAGGAAAGGAATCGGGGGTACTCTGCACCCAGTTCAATACATCAGTCTTGCAAACTATAATCGAAAAGAGTTCTGATTTGATTGGCGGAGTATTCCTTCAAGTGAGGATCCTCGTGTTTCAAGGTTTGGATTTCAAAGGCTGGTTTTCTCAAAAGGTTAATGTGCTTCTTGCCTCTTTTACCAACTTCGCAGTATGACAAGACGTAAGACTGCTTTAGTATTTATTGTTTGAAATCAGGAAACAGCTCCTTCTGAAACTCTTAGAGACATTTTCATTCGGCTTTTTAACGGTCTTCTCTTAATCCACCCCAAATCAAGCAGAGAATTTTTTTTATTCTTATAAATTCTACTTTCCATACGCCATAGTTCAAGACATTGGTATTGAGACTTTTTTTTTACATATATCGCACCTGGTTCAAAACTCATGTTTTACCGATTTTCAAGTGCCTCTTACTGTTTCCATGAAAACGTCGATTGCATTATATGGAAGTTCAGTCCATTTCTAATTACTTGTGTAATTTTCAAAACAACCTGACTTAGGGACGAATTGCGAAGAGTTGATTAAAAATACGTGGCGTGGTCCAGAAAAATTGTAGTGAGACGCTTCAAACGACACTGTATACTTATACAATGATATTTCTGACAGTTGTATAGCCTGCAAAATTGGCAGAAATAGTTATTTTGCCGGCAAGGACCAGAAGACTGGGTCCGTTTGTCTGATGGGGATTATGGGTAATTTGTCGTAAGGGTAGAGAACCGTTAGGGATTTGAATCAGTCTAGGTTAAGCTTTCTTCGCCAACTTTTCCCCTTGATCTTCATAGGGTAGTGGCACTTGCATAGGGTTTGGAAGACATTCCCACAGCGCTTTGGGTTTTCGTATCCAGCAGGTGCCTAGAATAACTTTCCTGTAATAAGTTTTTAATAGATCAGTACCATCAACTATGCAAATGTATTGTTATTTGAGAGCGGAGTTTATATGCATACTTATGGCGAACAAAATAAACCGGCTTGTGGCGCTTGCTGTCCTACATGCCCAAGTATCTCACAGTTGTGATGTGATTGAGGTAGCTGTGTTGTGTCTGATTGGGCAGTGAAGTCAAAATCTTGCATAGAGGTCGATTAAAGCAATTGTCCAGTGTGTATCTTTCATGTGATGTTTGATGTGTGAATACTTGTGAACCACGTATTGGAAGTAAAAGATATGTAATTGTCGACTTCCTAATAGTGTTTACAGACAAAGCATAACTCAGTGAAGGCTAAACACTTGGAAACATTGAAAGCAAGAAGCTCTAAGCGTTGCACTGTGAAACCTCGCTCTAGACAATGACTTTAGTTGTATTCTGCACCGAGACAAGACTCTCAGAAATACTTTAGAACCACCGAAATTGTAATTATTTATTTCACTTAAAAAAAGAACACATTGTTTGGAGAACTTAAAAAAGTTTAAGACCGATCTATTTTTCTTTCTTCTGTGCCGTGACAAAACGGCTATCAGCCGAATTGAAAAGAGGTTTTAAGAGTCATACGAACTGAGCTATACGTATTATAACCAGAAGTAGCAAGTTGACGTTATTTCTAGAACTGCTAACTGAAATTTTGGTTCCGGTAAAGCGCTTGAAAAAGCATTAAAGTAAATCTATTAAGTAAATCTTATGAGGAGAGTATTCAGAAAATTTGGCAAGCTAATGAAACCAAGCTCTTTTTCGTATTTTTTTCTTTATTTCGCTCAATCAGGAGGTAGCTGCAATATTTGGGTTGTCCGTTGTCTGCGAGGAACTGAGGAATTGCAGAATCAGCTTTGACAAACTTTCAGCAGGTGATTAAGCAACGTTAACAAATGTAAGTTATTTAAGATTCACGCCATATTGGATCTACTTCCAAGATGATCAAGATCTACTTCCAAGATGATCGTCCTCATTTTGCTGATTCTGGCTACTTTAGAGACTTTCTCGGAAGGTTGGTACAGGGTCAGAACGGACCAGTCTTCAAACTGATATGTGACAGACCAGATGGTTCTTAATAGCGCGTGGTATACACTGGATTATTTACGGCTTATCAGTTAAATTTTTGCATTTTGAAGACTGTTTAAACCGATCGTCATTTTACGCAGTACCGTTACACCCGCTTTCCTCAAAAGGGTCAGCAAGGGAAATGTTAATAGCCATGCGAAGGCAATGACACCTCTGCGCTGATGGGAAAGACATGGGTGGGTCGCTGACGACAAGAAAGTCAGACTTTCATTTCCTTAACTCTTCTTCCCTCCTTCCTGATAACATCTGGACTTGTCACTGTGAATGCGAAAATATAACGATATTAAAACTTGGCTAAACAGGAAAAAAATTGTTGCATTTTGCTTGACTGACAGGATGTGGTGTGCGTCCTCCCTTCTCCCGAGTGATAAATGGACAAGATGCCAGTCCCCACTCCTGGCCATGGCAGGTTTCTCTCCGTGCACGTGGTAGACATATTTGTGGGGGATCCCTGATAAGGCCTGACTGGATCGTGACTGCAGCACATTGTGTGTACAGCAACCCAAATCCTAGTGGATACACAGTTGTAGTGGGTAAGACGTTCGTCGAGCCAGTTTAGAAATTTCCATTGACTATGGCCTTTTTTCAGTAACCAAAACTAGATTAGAAATTCTATTATCAACAGGCTTGTTCCATAATAATACTTCCATGAAGTCAATAACCTTAAATGTCCGTGCATTGGCAATTCACAGGTAGTCATATGCGAACAGGAGTAACAGATGTACAACAGACGTTTCGAGTCAAGGCTCTTCACAAGCACAGTGGCTTTACCATGCAGAACCTTAAGCACGACATTGCAGTTCTTCAGTTGGAGGGAAGTGCACAGTTGAGTGACAAAGTGACTACAGTGTGCCTTCCAGAGCAAGATGCAGATTTAAAGTCAAAGTGCTGCATAACAGGTTAACTTTACTAATTTAATGACCACTTCTTTAAATGGGCCGCTGATAAATATTCAAGTACAAATGAAATTATTTAGTCAAGTTATTTACGTCTTTTTATTATCGATACACGTTCCAAAAATAAAAGTTCAAAATTGTGTTGCCCTATTTTAAAGAGCCATATCATTTTACATACGTAACATATACGTATGCCGTATACGGCCACGTAACGTATATTTACAAAATCTTTGATAAGAATATTTGTCACATTCCTTTTCCAAAATATCGTTGCTCTTCCTAACTTTCTCAAATATGCATTTACAGCGTGTAACTGCTCAAGATACATTTTTCGAGAGTGGACGGAAAACTGACAACGTTGTACAATTCATGATTCTGAAACTGCTTAACTGTAAAGTAAATGAGCATATGAGTATATCATTTCAAACTTAAATTAGGGTCTCAAAGGTCAAATTGTCAAGTGCCTGATGATTATAGTCTTTTTCAATTTAAGCTTAATTGTTTGTGTTTCAAGTAGCATTATTTCAGAAATAGTGCCATGTGTGTAAAAAAAAGAAAGTGAAGCCTTGGAGCCAAGGCTGGCTCATAGCTGCCGGAGCTTATCCGGGTTTCTGTAGCATTAAGCGGCTAGAAGTATTTCTACTTCCCCTGGACGGGATGCTAGTCCATCGCAGGTCACTTCCCCGCAATTTTGTTAGGTTTCCCCAACAAATAGCAGGTATCCATTTATACACCTGGGTGGAGAGAGGCAATGTGAGAGTAAAGTGTCTTGCCCAAGAACACAACACACTGTCCCCGGCCAGGGCTCGAACCCGGACCGCTCGCTCCGGAGTCGAGCGCACTAACCATGAGGCCACCGCGTGTAACTAAGTTTAAAATACCTATTTACTTGATAGTCTCTGCGTCCTTCCTTGTACATGTCGCGTTCAACATTTTGAGTTCTTGCAATGTCTTAATGACTTTATGATGGGCTCCTGTTTTCTGGCTGTTTATTCTCATAGGATGGGGCCGTACCCATTTTGGTCAAGCTGCAAACACCCTGCAACAGGCAAAGTTACCACTCGTGTCACACAATGACTGTAGAAAGACTTGGCGTACCATCGACAGGAGCGCTCACTTGTGTGCCGGAGAGGGGCGAGCAGGCGCATCAGGAGGATGCAATGGAGACAGTGGTGGCCCTCTTGTTTGCGAGATAGGGGGCAAGTGGTATCTGCACGGTGCTGTCAGCTTTGGAATGAGGGATTGCCCAACAACTCATTATACAGTTTTCACTAGAATTACAAGTTACATATCATGGATACTGCAGAAAATAGGTCGGTATTGAAAGACTTAGATGGCCCCCAACTTAGTTAAAAGCCAAATGTTTTAGTATTGAGATATAATCAATTTGTCCTAAGAAATATCGCACGAGAGTTTGTTCAAAAATAAACCACTGCTATGATTTACGCATTCGTTTTCTGTTGCGGAACTACCTTTTGAAGGTCCAGTGTTACCAAATTTAATTCTACAGATGTTGGCTGGTACTATGCTATCCCGCATCCTTAAATTGATTAGCCGGAGTGGCAAATAATATATATTCGACTTTTATAATCCATCAAATAATTTCGCTCGAACGCAATTTGTTAAAACGCGTCACGTGACTGAATATTCCCCAGCTAAAACTGGGGAACATTCGAGTGATATTCCCCAATTTTCAAAACGCGCGTGTTGCAAAAATATTAGGCGTACAATAAACACAATATGCTCTATTTAGCGCGAAAATGTGCTCGGATATTTGTCGTTGGACATTATCTGTTCCTCAAAGATCACAGTTCCCGCTTCTCAGAACAGACACAAATATCGGAGCGTATTTCCGCGCGAAATGGAGACTATTGTCAGATAATAATTCTTAATAATGAGTCTTCGAGCTGAAAGAGTTTAGTCTTATTGACTACTTAGGCTTAAATTATACGCCAAACAGGAGATGAAGGTGAAGGACCTAACCCACCATTGCCCTCACAAAAACTCCGACCGCCGATGGCTACTACACCACCGCGCCCATCAAAACCCGGTGAGAAAAGATTTTTTAAGGAACTTTTTCACGGTCTTATTTTGTCTTGATGACGTTGTGATAACCTTTAAATCAAATAAGTTCATGCTATTTTGACAACGATTTTATTAAACTTTATAATCGCCTACCACAATATATGTTATTACAGTTATCAGCGGCTTGACATACCAACTAGGCGAAAGGGTCAATTCTGCTTTGTATTGACCTGTTCGCCTCGTTTTCATGCCTTTTTAAACAAAGTAATATTTGACGCAGGTTCAACTGTAACAACAGCTATTTGAACAATTTTAGCTAAACCCACGGTGAACTAAGGCAAAACTGAATGCACATTTTAACTGACATCATCCTCATTGCAGGCTGTGAAGACAGTTGGGGTAAAGAATATTGTTACAACCATAGACACCGTTGCAGTTGGCCATTTGTCAAAAACTCTTGCCGGGCAACTTGCGGAGAATGTAAGTAATTTTTCACCACTGGAATCAAAACAACAATTGGTCCTAAAATCTTAGTTGGGAAAAAGAAACTCACGTAAATGAAAACTCTGCATGTATCCCATATAGAAATATGAAACTTCGTCATCCACTGTATTCAGAGGACACTACAGTTTCAAAATTCGTTATAACAGTGTGTTAAATTTAACCTAGAAGCTTTATAAAAAATGCTATCTGACAGTGTAAAATTTGTAAAAAAAAATTATGGACTTCTTTACCAGGCTTTCGTTTTTTGGGTATAATTATCTACAATAATTAGCAATAATTTTATTTAGGTAGTCATTATTTTTTTCTAACATCACTGGCATGAATCCTCAGCATCAAAACAAAGTATTCAAACGATGCAAATGTTTGTTGATGCTTATTACGTTTTTGTTTTTAATTTTTCCACAGGTTAAGATTGAACAAGAAAATCTCGGGAAAGGTCTAAATTTTTAATGTACTACAGTGAAACCTGTTTAAGCGGACACCCCTGGGATACTCACTGTCCGTTTAATACAGGTTGTCCGCCCTAAACAGGTTCTAACATATTGTGCAATAATAGTTAATCGTTAAACCTTTTGTATCACAGTGTAACACAAGTGTAAGATCAAAGACTGCTCCTACCACAATGTTAAGTAAGTCAATGTATTAATCTGGAATAATCTACTTAGCATGGCTGAACAATGTTAAAGGACTCTGAGCTGAGCTTTTAGAGGTAAAAGGCCCTTAAAGTGTCCGCTTATTGTAGGTTTTGTGCAACAAAATGCCTTAATATTGGTCTCCGCGTCCCCTAAACAGAGGTGTCCCGGCTGAATGCAGGTTTATTTTACAGTAAATGTGGGAGGAAAATTGAGGGACTCAAGCTGGTCTCCACCTAATAGAAAGTGTCCGCTTAATACAGGTTTCATTGTAGTCATTACTGGCTTTGTTACAGGATGAAGTAACAGGAATAAAACGCTTTGCTTGTATGAATGAGACTAATAGCAATATCATAAGTTACGACATGAACTACAGTCGATACGCCTTGTCGAAAAGTGGTGGATGCCACAGGATGCCTGACCGCTTAGAAATCATCGTCGTTATCATCGACCATCATCCTCGTTATCATCATCATGTCCATCTAGAGACAGCAATATAGAATATTAATTCAACTGAACATTTCCAGGATTCCGTGATTCACTATTTTCCCTTACCGTGACGAATAATTTTAATTAATTATTCTGTGAGATTGAAATGCAGAGCAAGGTCTGTTCTTTCAGGGTTCATTCAACCCAAACGTTTAGATGTCCAATGTTATAACGTTGCGAAATGAGTTATTAGAATTTATGCTGTGCCATATCTCAGAGAACGACACCGTCTGCAACTGGGGAAGTCCTCTTCAAATTAATTCCACGGACTTACAGCAATTTGTTTTCAAATGAGTGATATATTGGTACTCAGATTGACTACATTAAACAAATTTAGATTGTAACCATGTGAGTAAAAGACAATGTGATTTAGATTTGTTTAATCCGGCGATAAGGAGTATAGTTACAAAAACATTACAAGTTTTAAATCATGGCTGTTGCAAACTGAGGAAAACAAAAATGTACAAAAACCTCGATCGTCAATATGACAAAAAAAGCCATTTCTCAAAGATTATGGCGATATAAAGAAGGAGTACCCAGTAACAATAAGCACATCAGTTATGGCGCGCTGTACACGAAGTTGCTGTTATTGGAGACCTTGTTATTCGGAAACCTTTGCTCAAATTGGGTGGAAAATAGCGCCTAGTAACAATCAAACAGATTGGAAAATTTCTTATTGAATATCGGTGGCTTTTACCTCTACAGAACATGCATGTTATTCTATTTTTTAAAAGGAAATGAAATTACAAAATGTTCCTCACACATGGATGACTATACCTCTTGGAACCGGTTAGACGGCGCGAAACAAGAGGGAGGGAGGGAATGAACTTCCTCGTTATTGATCCTCATAAGGGCCGATTTTTTACCAGTTGTAGAACAAATTCTTAATCGTTGGGCTAGAATCTTCAAGGTAACTGAAATGACCAGTTAAACACTGACCTAGCCTAAGTTGCAACAATGGACGCTCCATGAACTCATGGACGCTCCACGAACTTCCCAAGTGCATCATAACTCAATGATGCTCAGCAAAAAGCACGATAACTTGTTTTATAACATAGCTTATGAAAACAAATATATGACGAAGACCCTTTACGCAAGAAAAAAACATTTCTCTGGCGAAGAGATGTTGACTCACTCCATAAATACTGTCCATCGTTGGATTATGATGGACGCTTACCATATATTAGCGTGGTTTTACTAACTATGTTATAATGTATATTGCTTTTTATAAAATAACTGAGAAACTACCCGCACTCTGACTGGCCAACGGAGTTGCAAAACCTGTGTTCTATTGCATCGGTAAAGCACGGTTCCAGAAATGGCAGCTCTACGCGGGAACTAGAGAACTTAGATCACCAGCGATCTCAGTTCACTAGTGATAAAAAATGTAATAAACAGTTTCGGCTTTCACTTCGGCTTTTACTTGCTGGGATATCAATAACAATAGATCGTTTTCACGTGACGTCTTCACTTTCTAAAATCTAAAACTAAAGATCCACCAAAATTTTCTTCCTCATGAGGTATAAGAGGTGACATATTTATATCTGTTTACAACTTTGCAGCTCAATAGCGTGCTTCGTTTGGAAACCAGAGCATTTTGAATTTCCGAGTTATGGAGGTGCGTGACACAAGGCTACGATCAAATTTGTTGAAAAATATATACTTATCTCATGATTTTGAGCCCAGTTAGAAGCTACATTGTAGAGCATTAGGAAAAGTGCTTATGTAAATACTTGTTTTTTCAGTACTGATAATCAGTCGCCTAGAAGGCCAAAGTAAGTTCCAGATGTTTACACTATTTTCCGGCCGCCATATTGGTGTACCATGGAGGTACACCAACATGGCGTTTTCATACTGGGCTCTGTAAATTTCTGCGAAACATTTCGACGAATATCTGAAGTTTGGGGAAACGCACAGGGCTAAAACTTGGAGAAGTGTCTTATTTTTTTTATCTTATATAACATCACAGTTTCTTAGCTTTTTCCACTGGATAGTTTTCGATTTAATTTTTTATTGCGTGACAATGAAAACGATCTATTTCTTTTCATTCAACATATGCATGGAAATTTGCAAGGAAAAACAGAGTGGTCCGTTGCTTATGTAGTGTTAAAAGAGATAAATGAAAAATTATCAATGGCATCTTGAATAGAACAACTGTTCATCTATAACTGTTTATCCTCGCACGGCTGGGCCCAATTGCAACAACTGATACAGCTTAAAAATCACAGTGGATGAATATAAAATCTATAACACCATGGAGTAACTAGTTTTCTCTTGTCGAGGAAAAGGTTGTTGTTATTCATCCTAGTAGATGAAATAATAAGTTATGGTGACAGGACTGACTGGAGTCCAATTCGGTCTGAAATCATACAAGTGATAACAAAATCGGACGACCGCGCAGCGGGAGTCTGATTTGTTTACCATTTAATCATAAAAATTCCAATTTCCAAAAAAAGAAGAATACAAAAAGTTACAAAAGAAAGGGAAAATTTGCATTAAAAGACTGACAAAGGAGGCGTAAATTGTTTCATGACGCTCTGAAATTGAGATTGGCTGATTTGAACTACAACTTATGAATGTGATTGGCTTAATGAACTGTCCGATAATAAACTGTCCGATAACAAACTGTCCAATAACAAACTGTCCGATAACAACTTGGCAAGTGAATAAATGGAAAAGGGGAGTTTTTCTAAACCAATCACAATCGAGGAAATTGTATTTTTTTTAATTAAGTGTGTTATCGTTTGTATCATGGTGTAGTCACTTGAGATGCAGATCGCGAGGAACTGCTCACTGCTAGTGTTCTTCACGAGATGAAGTCGACTGATTGCACGGCACGACAAATGTTTGCTGTGTTTGGTGCATTTTGATCCTCGCATTGTTCTGTTGTTCCGGCGAGTATCTGTTCCCTCAGTGGTCCGCTATTTTTTTTTTTTTTTTGCTAGTAAATTTTTTTTTTGAAATTTGGCTCTAATAATATTATTTACGAGATGAAATTAATTTCGCGTCAGGATAAACTTGTAGATTTTTATTTACGCTGAAAATCGAAGGTAACAAAAGAACATTTTTTATTGTCCATGCCATCCTGATAGCTTTGTCTGAATTGCTGCTAGATGAAAAGATTTTTCTTGACTGAAGACAAATATTCAAATGCCTGATTTACGCAGCTTGTTCTTGTGTCTAAACGATTTAGACTAATATTGATTCTATCTGTCAAAAACTTGCCCATTTTTATTCAGTGCATTTTTTAAATTCGACAAGTAATTTACTTAATCTCGAGCTGGTCTGTTTGATCAGGTCTCTGAAGTAGAATCAGCCTCAGTAATCTTTGACAGATGCTCAGGGAAAGTTCCACAATAGCGACTGATATAAGATATAGGTTTCAATAGGTTTGTATGAAAAAAATAAAAAACTGTTAGAGGTTAAAGAAGACACTAGCGTTGAGGGACCAATAAACTGCAATGCAGCCACGTAAACCACAAGGCAGTGCAACAATAATGATAATAATAATAATAATATAAAGGAGAGATTAGCACGGAATGGTTAAAAAAGAAAGGTGGAGGTTAAAGTTAGTAATTAAAGTTAGTGATTAAATTTGGGATGAAGGAAATAAAAAGGAAAATTGTCCAAATTGACTTAGAAAATTTGATGTGGATATGTTTTTGAAACCCAAAATTTTACCAAAGGGATATCAGTTTGAAACATAAAAATTACAATTAAAATACAGAGACCCAAAGATGTAAATTTAAATGATTTAATTAATGTGATGAAAACATTGCATAATAATTACAAATAACATTTAAAAACTTAGTACCCTCTTGTTGTCGAAAAGAAGAAACATTTTTACAGTATTTTTCGTTCTGTAAAAAATATGATCTAAATTTACAGATTATTGGCATCTTTGCTCTCAAAATATGGGATCTATATTATTCAAAAATTATAGATTATTGGTATTTCTGAATTCTCCATTGAGAAATAGCGAAGTGGCATGATGAACATCATAATATATAAAACCAAATATTAGCTTTAGAGTCGAAGTTGTCATTAATAAAGTTTATTTGTCTTGCTCTCTTGATTCCTTTTTGTAGTGTGGTCCAATGTTGAGATGTAAGGATCGATTCTGTTATCAGATGCTTTGAACAGCCATTACCCAGGAAAAATAGCATCAGCTTAAATGTGTCGGTATCTCCAATGGGTTTCTTCCAAAATAATTGTTGGATGTCTTGTGGCCAGGTAGACAATGGGTAAAAAGCATCTCCATTTAATAGAGTAAGTAAATTCCTTCTTTTTTGGATTAATCTTGGCCCTGGGAGATCTCGTATAGATGAGCTGAAAATTTCAGTAGCAGAAAATTGGTCCATAACCACAGGGAACTGGGTTAAGTAAAAATTTTTGGTTATTGAATTTTCATGTGAAAAAGTTTAACAAAAGAAAGTAAATAAGCAGTATGAAACAGATTTGAAAAGGATACAAGAAAAAGAAACCTGTATATTGTGTATGGGAATTGGAGGATAATGTCATTGAAAGTTCATCTTAAAATTCACATCCTAAGTTGATGGTCAGAAACTATTGACCTATAGAAAAGAAATTATAAGAACTGAGTTGTAACATTTTTTTGTGAATTTGTTTTTAGATGAGTTGTGAAATTATTTCTTTTGTAAGGGAAATCTCCCTTATACATTCAATTTTGTGCTGTATTCAAATTAATTGCTAGAGATAATTTGCTTTTATTTTCAAAATAACTTGAGGTGAAAAATTAAAAAAAAAATTGTCACATAATTCGAAAAGATACAGGAAAATTGTACAAAAATTCCCAAAGAAAATAATAAAAAAGGGGTAACTCGTAACCCTGAGCGAGGGACCCTAAATCGGGTACTAGGCTGTTGGGCCAACAGCCACCTGGTCCTGGCAAAAGGGCAGGGGCGGACAAGACCCTGCACAGTTTAAAATTTAAGACTGTGTGCTACCCAAATCGAAAAGCAGCGTCTGAATGACTAATAGATTTGTATTAGGTAACCACTGAGAGATGTAACATCACCCGGGTGAAAAAAGACAGGAACATCGACACCAAGGCTCACATGGTTGAGAATCTTCAGGGGCAAAGCCGAACCGAGCAGGGGTGTTTCTAGTCCGGTACCAGACCTTTGCCCGACACCCCCGTGTCGAGTCCGGTGGAAGAGAAAAGTAAAAGATATTGAAGAAAACCTTGCGACTCTCCGTGGAAACGAACTTTGTAGACGAAAATTTTCTTTTTCTTCGTAATGAAAGCTCTAACGAGGCCCGCAAAGGAAAGTGAAAAACTTTTTTTGAATGAAATGTTTCCATTTAGACTAGGTTTACACTAGAGGAAATTGTTCCGGATTCGTGATGAATCCGGGACGTTTTAGTGCCGGATTAGTTTTGCCGTTTACACAAAAGTGGACGAATCCGACATAAAACCTTCCCGGTTTGGTCGTGTCTACGGAGATTTTGAATCCGGAATCTAAAGTGGGAACTTTGAATCCGAAAACTTTTGAACCCGGAAAGTTTAGTCGTGTAAACGATTTTTTCTCGAATCCGGGTATTTTTCCGCCTGCGATCTTTTGAGTTTGCGGTAAATCCAAAATGGAGGATCTTGTGCTAACACTGCTTACGGTCTCCGGTTGCCTGATCTTGTTGCAGGTTCAGGCGATAAATTTTGTTATGTGTACCGCAGTATTTCTGAGGAAACGCAAATTATTATCGCAAGGAAGTTTAACGTCAGCCACATTTCTTCACCGACGACGTAGGTGGCAGGATCGAAGACCGAGACGGTTTTGGGTTAGGCCAGGTCGAACAAGTGCCTGGTGGGACAATATGTTGGATAATGCCACGGTAGCCAGCGAATGGAAAGAAAATTTCAGAATGTCCCACCCTACCTTTATGGAACTTTGTGAAGATCTTAGACCCCTACTTGTGTGTAAACGGTCAGGAATCCGAATGTCCTTTCAGTGTAAACGCCTACAAATCCGGATACTCTAAATTTGATGAATCCGGAAACATTAACGAATCCGGAACAATTTCCTCTAGTGTAAACCTAGTCTTAAAGCTGAAAAGAAAACAAAGCCTGTACCGAGAAGCCGAAAAGCCGAAGCGCATTGTCTTGTAGGTGGAAACAGCTCTCTTGGGGTTGATAATTAAATAATTAAAGCCCTATTAAAATAAAATAAAATTTTGTGTATCAGTGTTAAAGGCAATAGAAAAGGTACTTACGTTCAGAGGAATAAACACCTGATAGGAAAAAAAAAAAACCTTCAAAGAAAAATACCTGTAAAGGAAACCCTTTGAAGTAACTGAAGACTGTAAAAAATAAAACTGTTTCCAGATTGACGCCACGATTGCGCCATACTTAATTGCGTGATTACTAATGACGTATGAATTGTGGTTTAAAAAGGATTATGGTACAGTCACAAAGGGTTTCATTCAAAGAATGGCGACCCGATGAAAGAATTTAGGCTTTTGTTGTAGTAAAGGTAATTTATACAATGGGCAAGGGGTAAAACAAAAGCTTGTCCTGAAGGAATTGTCAACGTGGAGGGTTGAGTAATGATTTCCGCAAGTGGACCTTCGAAATCGATGGAAAACTGCTGCGCACTGGCCAACCGGTATGCGAGCGAAAGATTTTATATCAATGATTTATCGTTCTAAAACATAGAAAAGATTACTAACGAATCTTTTTTTAAGAAATATGGCGTAGAAATGATAAAATTATACCCTAAATCGTAAGCGAAATCTCCGTTGTAGAGTGAATCCGATACAACAAATCCAAGCAAAATTCTCTATTACTATGTACATGTAGGCTTAAATAAGGTTAAGCTTAGCTTAAATCGAGTTAAGTTTACAGTACAGTGATGTTATGTATGGAATGTAATAAAACACAGGAAATGGCGAAAAGCGATATTGTACTAAGAAATGGTTGGAAAATTAATATGATCCATACATAGAAAGATTATGTCAATAATAAATTTTGGTCTATTACAGGCACACTCAAACTAAGTGAGTAACTGGACTGAAAATATTTCATATAGACATGTTTGTCTTTCATCGACTTGAAAAACGTATGAAACAAAGAATATGATGGCATCGGGAATTATAAAAGTGTAGCAAATATAGATAAAAATCAATATTGTGTGTTTCATTCATGATATCTCCTAAATCTGGTGATAATAGCGATGATAATGATACAAAGAAAAAATAAAATTAACTAAATTAAATCTGTAGATGAATTTTCATGGATGACTAATTTTTGATGAAGTATTTTATTGGTAAGGAGTAGTGTGTGAAGTTTTGTGGAATTACAGTATGTCTTTGTAAGGTTTGGTATGTTAAGTGTACGGTATTTACGTAGAATGTTAGTGACGATTTTGTCTGTTCGTTTGTCTTTGTTGTATAATTGTATAAAGTTTTGTAGTAAACAGTCGGCTTTTGTTTGTCAGTTTGTTTATCTTTAAGACGTCGTCTGTAGGCAGTTAGTGTAAGCTAGGGGAAGGAGTTTGTCAGGATAGTTCAAAGCAATTAGTCGTAGGGAGAACAGTTTGTGTATAAATTTGTAGTCGTCTGGAGTCGCTGAAAGTCTACTGTGTCGTATTGTCACAGTTTTTATGATACCAGTGAAAATGTGTTGTGGATGATTGGATGAAAAATGTGGATACATGTCTTTGTAATGTGGTTTTTGGTATACTTGATAGTGAACTTTGTGATTCATGATGGTGAAGTGGTTGAATGATAAAGTGAAAGTGATGGGTATTTGTCAAGGGTACGAACTGCAAAGGTTAGTAATGATGTTAGATAGGTTAGCTTTATTAGTAAGCATAAAACCATCATCTATGTAGCGACAAAAAATTAGAATATTAGCCAAGCAAAAGAAAATTCGCTTAGTAAAAGCACGAGGTCCGCAATTTGTCGGCTATGGTAGCTCCCCATAGCGAACCCTTTAATTTGCTGGTAGGTGAAATTACCAGCAGCAAAAAAATTGCGTTGGTTAAAAAAATTATTTAGGTTAAGCAGATAATCCCTATAAAAAATTGGTAGGTTAAGCAGTTTGCAGCTCGTAATGATAGCATGAATAGTGTCATAGTAAGTGATATTAGTGTAAAGTGAGGTAAAGTCAAAGGTCGTGAAACAAACGTCGTCCATGTCAGTGATGTATTGTTTGAACTCTACCTACTGAGCTAACCGGTCGGCGTGATCTGAATTGGGTGGCAACAAGGATGTTAACACATTAGCTGGATACGTCTATATGCGTAAATTTTCTAGCTCCTGAAAACTTGGAAATTGTAATTTTTATGATTAATTGATAATAGGACCTCGTGTCGTTCAATTCAGTCGGTAATCATACTCGTAATAAACAAATCGGACTCCCGCTGCGCGTTCGTCCGATTTTGTTATCACTGGTATGATTACAGACCGAATTGGATTCCACTCAGTCCTATTACCATTACTCAAACTCAGACTCAAACTCTGCAAAGCGACATGCCGACAACAGCGGAAACTATGCAGACCAATGACCTCTAAATTTGCTATAGCTCAGTCTAACGGCTCAGTTCTACTAAAAATTCCTCTCTATAACACAACATGAAGTGCCCTTCATAAACACGAGTGAAGCAGCAAAAAGGTCGAGAGACCGAACAGAGAACGGCAAATGTACAAATGTCACGAACCGTAGGAGTCGTGTAGGCTAGTCACCTCATTTTACACAAGCATCTTAGTACAAAGAACGACGTTCTGGCGGTTACCGATTTGAGGGTTATTTTTTGTTAATTTACAAAATTGTTTACACACATTTTTTTCGGTCATTATTTCATGTACGTTTCTACGTCAATTCCACGGTCTGACTATTTTGTACTGCTTCCATGTGTATCCGCTTCTGAGTTTTGAGCTCGAGGTTAAGGGTTTTCAGCTCTTGTGTTTTGATCCCAGGGGTTTTGAGAATTTTGAGCTCGAGTGTTAAGAGTTTGAAGTGTTTTTTTAGCTAGGGGATCTTGAGCTAGGGGTCTCGAGCACCAGGTTTTTGAGCCCGAGGGTTAGGGGACTCTTTTTTGTCCCTTGGATCTGTCCGTAGAGGGGAAAATCAACACGAGAAGTTTAATAGACGTATTCGGCTAACGTGTTTACATCTTTGTTGCCACCCAATTCGGATCATGTGATGATTCATTTGAGAGGGTACAATTGTTCTGCTTGCACGTACCGTCATGCACTCAGTTGCGCGTAGCAAATTGCACAATTGTAACCTCCCAAATGAATCATCAAGTACATACATTTATACATTACTTTCTTTCTTTACCCTCGGATTTTAGAGTAGCTTATGCAGCTAATATCTCCGAGCATTTAACCATTAGACGAGAGATAGACCTCCACACCGGGAACTACGTCCCCTACTGTTTTCGAACAGTGTGTGAGTTCTTTAACGTCCCACAGAATTAATTATGAAGAGTTATGAGACGGGGCCTACGGTTTATCGTCCTTATCCGAGAAGACTAGAAAGTCTAACCATTTGCAGATGTCATTACAAAGGCAGCACTTTCTCTCGATTCGATTTAAAGAGCATGAGTGTTGGTCCTGCTAGGGTTTGAACCCGTGACCTCCCGCTCGCTAGTCCGGAACTCTACCTACTGAGCTAACTGGTCGGGGTGATCTGAATTGGGTGGCAACAAGGATGTAAACACATTAGCTGGATACGTCTCTAGGCGTGAATTTTCTAGCTCCTGAAAACAGCTTGACCCTTTGACCCGACCAGTCTCGTTTGACGCTATTAGTTTGTAATGTCGAACTGAAGAATAGTCTCCAGCTGTGCTTGGGTAGTTTCCTGTGAAAGCATTCCAGCGAGGTAGATTCCGGACGTTGTTTCCAAAGTTCTGGGACTGGCCATTTGAGAATATACAATTGCCTACCGTCCACATTGAACTAGGCTTAAATATACCTCCCGGCAATTGCGTAATCGGAACTGCAATTGGCTGTGGAGGGTTAGTGTTTTGGATACCAACGAATGAAACCCCGGTTATAAGATACAATATCCCCTCCCCCCTGCCCCTGCCGGTATGTATGTCTGCACTGTATACGCTTATTTTTTTTTTCTCAAGCCCGAACAAAAAGAAGCTATTACATCACTTTTAAATAGAAAGGAGGTTTTTTTTTAAGTGCTACGACCTGGTTTTGGTAAAAATGTGGTTTTGTCAACATTTTCGATCCGCCTCAAGAGTACACACCACCATGCTGAATGTAATTGCGAGGATGCTTAAGTCCTTGAATGACATATCACTGACAATCAGAGCAATCCATTTAGTGCTTAATTAATTCTGACCAATCAGGATTTTACATTCTTCTGGTGGAAGTAAAACACGGAGAAAACAACGGCCCTGCCTTCCTCTCATTTCTATTGTGCTTCACGCTTTTCGTTTTTCCGTCTCTCTAACTTTTGAACGCATGCCAGGGCTAGTTTTGGAAGCATTGGACTACAACTATCCCAAACCTCTGTTAAAAACCACATTTTAACATTGTCCATGTTGCCTTTTTTCATATTCGTATACGATTTATTGTAATAATTCCTAATTAGCACCTTTCCATTACTCGCTTCTGTCATTAAGTCTTTGGAATAGGAGCATTTGATGGCCTAATATGACCCAAAGGTGGGACATTTGGAGACTATTTTTGGCACGGACTTCGGAATGGGATATGGTCCGACTGAAACGCAAAATATCATACGTCCGAGGGGTTCCCCCAGGCGGTTGACGGCGGGAGGGGGCGGAGGAGGGGGTGGAGTTGCCCAGGGGGGCGTTGAAGTTCCGAAGGTAAGTAACGATAAGGAACCCAGTACAAAGAACGGCTTTCTGGTGGTTACCGATTTGAAGTTTATTTTTGTTCATTTACTTAATCGTTTACACACATTATTTCCTATTGGGTCATTATTTCATAAATGTTTCTTCGTCACTTCTACGGTATGACGATTTTGTACTGCTTCCATGTTTATCCGGTTCTTGAGGATTTTCTGCCTGAGCCCGAGGGAGAGGGTTTTGAGCTCTTGCTTTTCTGTTTTTGGCCTGACTGGTGTTTGCTTGAGTGCGTCTTGCTTGACGGCTTTTTGCCAGGGCTCGGGGGTTTTGGTGGTTTGGGTCCCTTGCCGGATCTGGGGGGATACTCGTCGCGGGGAAGTTTAATAGGTTTGGATTTTCTAACTCCTGGAAACAGCTTGACTCTTGGAATTCGACTCGATCGTTTGAGGCCATTAGTTTGAATATCGTAGCCCAGAATAAGCTCCAGCTGTGCTTGGGTGGTTGCCTGTGTAAGCATTCCAGGTGGATTCGGGACGTTGTTTCCAATCACTGCAAAGCTCTGAGACTGGCCATTTGGGAATAAACAAATGCCCGAAGTCCACATAGAACTAGGTTTATATATACCACCAGGCAATGCGGTAATGGGAACTGCAATTGGCTGTGGAGGGTTAGTGTTTTGGATAGCAACAAATGAAATCCCGGTTATAAGATACAATACACCTCCGGCCGGTATGCATGTCTGCACTGCATACGCTCGAATATTCCCTTCCCAGACTCTCCACTGACCTGTGTTAAAAGATCCACACTGGGGTACGGCATTTGTGTACTGATAAGTGGAACGATGGCTGTTCGCGGCGTTCACTGGGTTACCTGACGCAGTCAAAGCTGCGTATAAGTGACCTTTGTGACATGGTTGCCCTGCATACATGTTATTGCTTCCTTGGTTCACGATGCCTGCAAGAAAGAAAGAGAAAAAGTGAATCGTTATTTTCATTTACAATAAAAAATTGAAAAATATAAGAACTTTAAAGTGAGGGGTTTGACATAGGCAATTGTTATTCATTATGTATGTTTTAGTTGTTAAGGAAACTCTTGTCCATATGAAATTAAGATCATCAGAAGATTAGCAACAACTAATTTTGAAAGCGTTTAGAGGTGAGATGCTCATAAAGAAGGATGTGTTACCAGTAATGAAACTGGATGCGACTTTTTCCATTTTACAGTACTGCAAATCAGTTCACCCTTCGCCCCCAACCCAATGGGGTAATCAAATAGGGTAAGACAGATAATCCACTTAAAAGCCTTCTTCCCGAAGTAATCGCTGTCAAGTTATTTTTAAATCACTCTCAGGTTCAAAATTCAGTGGAGAGCTCTAGAGATATTATTGACCGATCCTCTCTGCCGAATTTTACTCACGTGGGCAGCCCAAACGGCTCTATGAGCATTTTCATTCTTCAAGTAAACACCTACGCAACCTGGGTGGTATGATATACATCGCGGGTGTGCAGGATACCATGGCCAAAAATTATTTGGAAGCGATTACCTTAGAAATAAGGCAAATATGGTGATTCACTCTTCATCCGCTCTTGGTTTCTGTTTAGATAAGCAATATGTAAATAAGTTACCGGGGGTTTGGCTCCATGTGCCTCCTGCTTGTGCTTGAAAATTAACGTTTCCTGCATACAAAACGTACGCTGAATACACTGCAATTCCAACACCTTCATCGTGCATCGTCGCGTAGTAGTATGTTCCAGGTTGGTTCGGCCTCTCCTGACAGATGTATCTCATATTATTTAAATGAGCAGTACGTAAACCTTGTGGTGGTATTCCGTTTGCAAAGTACTGTAAGTAGCAGTTGTGGTTAGGATTAAAATAAACGTTGGGAGCACCTGGAACCGCTCGTCGGACTCCTGCAACATCTTGATTGTAGTCTACTTCAGTGTTGTTCTTTGTGTCTGGTGAAAGACTGTTGTTATCTACTTAAAGGATAAAATAAAGTATAAACATTCTTTGTTGAATTGTTCTTAAGTGAATCACAGGCCTGTTCTTTAATTTAAGTGAACGTTTAATCGTAAAGAGGCGTGCGTGACTGACCGAAAATACAATTTTGTTTGCGATCTCACTACAAACTGAAAAGTGGGATCTCTTCGAGTTCTTTCCGGCACCTTAGTTTTTTTCATTTCCACTTTTGAAATGCTGCTTCACTGCTTTTTGTACTACTAGCAAAGGTATCTCGTAGTCTTTTTATAACTTTCAAATCTTCTTGCCTATAATAATAAAAAAATCGGGGTTGAAAGCTAATAAACCAAAATCCAATTCAAGAACGACTGCTGTTTGAAAACAACTAAGGGACGCTTAAGTAAAATGGGATGAAAAACACATATCAAACATTGTTGGGATTCATGAGCTTTGAGACTGTTAATTCATGAGTTTTGAGACTGTTAATATTTGTTCCGTTTAATGTCGGATTTTTTAGCCGGTTGGATCTGTAGTTCAGTAGCTTGAGATGTTTTTTGAAAATTTAAGTACTTTAAATTTCAACGACATGAAAAGGGTCGAAAGGGATGATTTGTCTTTTAAAATACATCTTAGCGAGAAGCAAGAAGACTGCTTTCTCTCAGCTCACCTGTCTTGTTTTCCACTGCCAATCTTCCAGACAACACACTGGGTATCATCAGCATAGAAATAAATAGACAGAACAAGATTTTATTCACTGACCTTTCCATCTCAAATTTGTGCGAGAGTAAAACTGAAATATTGCGCCGATACTGAATTTTATAGCAAGAAACGTTTCTTAGACATTTAGCTATTGTATTGCCTTCGTGCAATCGCCTGATTGGATAATATAAACTCCTAAATTTTGCATCATTTTACTTAATCCCTCGGAAATTAAATTAGTTCTAAAAGTGGAGTTCACTAGAGCGAAAATATGGTTTGAGAGGCTCTTCAAAATTCAAGATGAAGAACAGAATATTGTGAATTTTTCAGTTTTACAGATTTGAAAATTTCGCTTAATTGTTAAAATTTTCTCTTAACGTCAACTGGCATTGGGACATTTAGTTTTAACTTGACTTAATCTAGTTGATCGGGATGGAAAATGTTTTTTAAGCCATTACATTTTTAGGCCAAGTTGAATTATTAAAGAGTCTGTCACTAAGGCTTTTTCTTTGATAGAATTACTACAAGTTATCACGTCCATGCCACACTGTTAAGATGGTATCGCGCAAAGTTTCACTGTTGAGTTCTAACGTTAGGCAAAAAAGAGATTTGACTAGAATTTAGAGAGTTAAACCGATTGTCGCACAATGGGGGCGGGGCAGGGGGGAGTGAATTGAATTAGTGCTGTGAAAGTCCATTTTGTGTCCGTTTTCGGTTTGTAACTTCAAATTTGCTTTCCAGAAGTATATGTTATCTCCAAAGGAAGACCAATCAAGTTTATTACGTTTTAAAGATATGTATGCATGGTTGTTACTTTTTCAATAAAATCTTAAGTTGCCCTTTAAGAGAAATAAGTCCGGTTACTAGGAGAATAAAAAATAAAATGTTTTAATCTGTTTAAACATGAACTTATAAGAAAAAAAAATTAAAGAAGACTCTTTCAGAGTTTTGTAAGTAAGATATCAGCAAGATCCACACTCATTTTAGACAAAAAAGGGAATATTTAACGATTGTGTCACGAGCGCTCGTTGAATATGAGATGGTAGATAGCCAACGAGACGCGCAGCGCCAAGTTGGCTATAATCATCTCATATCCAACAAGCGCGAGTGGAATAATTGTTTTATTAAAAACACCCCAAAAATATAGAAAATTACAAGTCTAAAATAAAAATATAAACGCCCCAAAGAATTGCGCGTACTCTTACCATATTTACAGAGTGTGGTATAATGGCGCATAACCCATGATGGCTAAGCCAATGGAAACTCTCGAATTGCATTACTAAGGCAGAAAATATTGTTTGTGAGGTTCTTTGAAAATTCAAGAAAGAAAAGCACATTTTAAGTTTTTATTGTTACCAATTAAAACCATTCGTTTGGTTGTTAGAATAGCCTATGGAAATGGAAAATGGTATTTTGAGCGAATGAGAGAGTGTAGCAAAATTTCGCCGATACTGAATTTAGAGGAGGGAGGTCTGAAATGTTAAGAGCGAATGGGATAAATTAAAGTAGATTCCAAAAGTGGAGTTCACTAGAGCGAAAAATATGCTTGAGAGGCTCTTCAAAATTAAGATAAGGAACAGAATTTTCTGAATTTTTCAGTTTTACAGATTTGAAAATTTCGCTTGATTGTCATCAGAATTGCCTCTTAACGTCAAATGACATTGGGTCATCTAGGTTGAACTTGGTTTATCTTAGTTAATGGACGTGGAAAATGCAGTTTTGTATATTAAGCTATTACATTTTTAGGGACAGTGGAGTTGTTAGTGGTTAGAGAGCCTGTCAGCAAGGCTTTCAATTTGATAGAATTACCAGAACTTTTCACGTCCATAACACCCTGTTAAGAAAGTATACGACAAACTTTCGTTGTCGATTGCTAACGTAAGACAAAAAACATTTGATGAGAATTAAGCAGATTCTCCCATAGTGCTGTGTGATATTTCCCGAAAAATCTCAAACGCACAAAAGGTGGGGAGGGACTGGGGGACAAGCTAAAAAGGTGAAGAAAATTAAAAATCCTTGAAAACAAAAACCTAAGGAAGTACCTTCGAGCGGAGCGAGCCACATTGTTTGTTGAATTTCGGTTTTAAAATTCTAATAAAAAACATTTCAAAAAGCAGACAGTCAACCATGGCTTAGTACTTCTTGAGAATTCTAAAGTTTCTTTGTGATGTCCTCTTGGCTCTTCCCGTGTTGTTCTTTGAGGTGACATCCAATTGCTGACCCTTTCATGTTCTTCGACACGCTGCGGTGCCGGCACGAATAGTCGACATAGTCTGTATCACCATGATCACACTGAAACTGATAAACAGCGCATTGTTGGTTGTTAGATTATTATGATTTGTAGTTTTTACAACTATACATACCATTCGCATTAAGCTTTTTTACACTTTGCTTAATATACATACTTCAGGATTTTTAACCATATATGTTGCATGTAATTTTATTTTAGCTACTATCGTTTAGAAAATGACCGTTGAACTGTCGAAACTTTGTTCGCTTATAGCGTTAATGGACCAATTTCGATGTGCTAAAATTTTTAACTTGGCTCCAAGGCTTGGGGAAATAAAACAAAAGAGATCACATCGAAGTTGAAGTATAAATATTTAATTTGTTTTGTTTAATATGTCCCCGAGCCTCGTAGCCATGTTAGAATTGTAATATATCGAAAATGGCCTACTTTTATCACAAACTAGATATCAGAAACTGAGAAATCGTCATTTTTATCTTGATGAAAAAAAAAAACATTTAGGCACAAGCCAAGTTAGCTTAACAAACTCATAATTACCAAACACCTGCAGCGGGAACATCCGATTACAATGAGTTTAACAATGGTACCCGTCCCTACCACTTGTAGACTTAAGAGCTATTGCCAGTGAATATGGAGAACTTGACGACAGGGGCGAAAATTCGAATTTTCTTTTATTGTGTCAAAAATACCCTTTTGGTGAACGATTTTCAGAAATATACTTTAAAGGTTCCAATGAATTAACATTTTGGTGAAATCTAGCAAAGTTCGAAATACCGCTTGATCAACCAAGATGGCCAATGAAATATGCAAAATTGAGCAAAAATAAGGAAACTTGCCTTGATTTCATATTGACACGGATTGTACTTTTCGCTTCGATCATTTTCCGGAGCTAAATATCATCTAGAAGTAAATGAATTTTGTCTACTTTTTGGCTGTTTGAAAAATACAACTATCACTATTTAATTTACAATGCAAATTTCGACTGATTTGAGACGGTCATAATTCTTGTAGTATACGAATATCGTGATAAATATAAGGAAAGACCTATGCTATGGGTATGCTATATTTAAA
>OZ026598.1:16566771-16571771 GCA_964020085.1 Micromussa lordhowensis
AACATGATCAACTCAATAATAAGGCCTCGAAACGACGCTCGTTGCTGTTTCAGCACTTTGTCCAACGGTTCAAGAGTGAGTACCTTGCTTCGCTGCGGGAGCGTCACGTGTATCAGCCTAAGAAGCGAGGATCCCAATTGGAGATCATCAAAGTCGGGGATGTTGTACTTATGCACGCTGAAAATGTTCCTCGAAGCTCCTGCAAGTTAGCTATTGTGAAGAAAGTTCTACGTGGTAGTGATGGCCTAGTAAAAGCCGCAGAGATTAAAACAAACTCTGGAGTCACCAACAGTTCAATACATCTCTTGTATCCCTTGGAGGTTACACTGATGGATCCTAAGGACCACTTCACGGGAACTGAACTGCAGATTTCACAGGTCGAAATACTTAGAAGAAGCAAACGAATTGCTTCACGCCCCCGCCCGCAGTATGGGGAGTCTGGTGACTAGCAACCCAGCCTCACTGCAACAATATTGACCTGCGGTGTACGTTCGGCGCATGTGTAGAGAAGACAAAAAACGTGCTCAACCGCACGAGAGACCGCCATGTTGGAACTTTGTACTCGTTTCCTACTCGTTGCGTTATCATAAGCGTTGTCATTGCGTTCTATTCCGTCGGAAGTTTCTGATTCTATATTAAATTCAGTCTTGTGGTTTACACAAAGGTGGCCTTTTCGGCGAGGGGCTCGGCAGGGCCCATGTTGACCTTTGTTTCGTAGGGGCCTGCGGCTCCATTGTACCCGGGAAACTGGGGGTCAAATACGGAGTCGCACTCTCTGAGAAGGGAGTGGAAGTCTGCTCTCTCGGCCTGGGGTAGGATGCTGTCTGGGTCTATCTGGACGGATGCAGAGTGACTGGAATTGGAGGACGGTGACGGGCACTCAGTAGGAGGCAGGCTTGTATATGGAACTACTTTAGGTTCAAAGACAGGGATGACAGTAGTAGGAAACAGACAGTTCTGCGCCAGGGACACTGGGACACAGTGACGTCACAATACCCTAGGGGTTGACGTCATCAAAATGATGACATCATAATCTAAAAATAGAATAGTGACATGGGATGGGGTGTCATGGAAGTATTACATCATAATGTTAAAATAGGTAGAATGATGTCATAGAATTACTTTTAGTGCCAGAGGTCATGTGATTTTTTCATCAAGTGTTTTTAATAAAGTTCATGATGTGAAATGATGTATGACCATTGTTCTATTCAATTACTTTCTGCTGTTTAAGGTATTAGATCTGTACAGTGCTGAGAACTTTATTTCACTTGTATTCATACAAGACGGAGGAAAGAACTGTGGTGGCTTTCAAAGGAGGTCATG
The DNA here is from genome assembly GCA_964020085.1 of Micromussa lordhowensis. Classification (NCBI taxonomy): domain Eukaryota; kingdom Metazoa; phylum Cnidaria; class Anthozoa; order Scleractinia; family Lobophylliidae; genus Micromussa; species Micromussa lordhowensis. The sequence continues at coordinate 16,568,095 of OZ026598.1, forward strand.
TTAAAAAAGACTTGTTAAACAAACTGAACATTCCTTGTCTCGATTTAGAAACTTGGGGTTGCCCCAAATACGAACAGTTATAACAAACGATTGTAGAACCGTTAGCGAGTTGTGGTTTTCACTTAAATGATAATATTCACCATTGTCCCATGACTGAGTGGCACGCGTTTTGGTTATGGTTTCAAACTTATGTCATGTCATTTGAGTTCTTTTAACCTCGATTGGTTCATGAAAATATCTGTTAAGTTTTATCTGAACTCTCAGCTTTGCTGACGAGAGAGAGACAGAGTGAATATATTATTCGGCTTAGCTAACTGCTCGAGTTTTCCGCTCCGTTAGTCACGCACTGAACTCTTCTTTCAACCCTAGATTTGCATACAAACTCCAACGGAAAAGCCCATGGGACAGCTCTGCCATTGAAATTACAACAATAAAAAGTTCAGAGCGCTAATTAATTGTCAACACGCGACAATAAATATTTTTTGAACAACGCGTTTTCTTAACAGACTTTATTGCTTGTTATCAGCGAATACAAAAAAATAATACACACAGATTTGAAATGAATACACCAAAATTACAACAACTACAAAATGTTTATGAGTAAAGTATCAGAAAATTAGGATGCAATCAATCGTCTTCATCGTATTGAGAGTACTTGTAAGGCGAAGTCCTGTGTAAACGTCTAGATCGTCTAGAGGTTTTCTTCGGTTCATAGTCGAGGTAATTTACAAATTTGACAGACTGGGGGCGTTTACGCTTTCTAACTGGTGACAGCGATTCGACTGTGGGAGGGGGTGTGAAAATGGAGGGAGGGAGGGAGGAAGGTGAGATAGCGGAAGAGGTTGCCATGGTAGATAAGGCTTGTGGGGCTGTCACTTGGGTTGGTGCTTGACCTGGAGTCGCTCGTATGATTTCTGGTGGTTCTTGATCGGGGTGTGGCACTGCTGTTGGTAGGCCGCCTCTCAGTACAGTCGTAGACATTTGGTTTGACTCTTGGGGTTGGGTGGATATTGTTGCTTCAGGTATCAACGATTTCAGCTGGTGTTTATAGCTTAAAAATTTGTTTTGCAACTGCATGTACTGCCTCGCTTTTTGGTCCTCTCCAAGGGTTGTACGATACAGGAAATTATCCATATTATTCTGAATGCGTTACATCTCCGAAATTGGCGGGGGCACCATCAGAGTTTGCTGTTTCAGATATCTTAGTAACTCCTGAGGGATATTTTCTTCTATCTCTACTTGATTAAAGTTTTCTTCTCCAGGGAGCACGTTTGTTCTCAGCCTACAGTCATCTCGAGTGGTAGGTTTCAAATCGATTAAAAGATAACCATAGGGCCTTCTTACAGCTTCTTCATATTGTTTTAGGACGAAATCGGTACGCCCGGGATACATTTGTTTGCCACAATTCTATTGTTTTCCACCACCACCACCACCACAATTCTATTGTTTTCCACCACCTCCACCACAACTCTATTGTTTTCCCACCACCGCCACCACCACAATTCTATTGTTTTCCACCACCTCCTATTTTTCTATCACCATATCGAAAACCATATAAAGCACGACACAGGAGTATCAGTGCCATTGAGTTTGGGAACGTGTTGCTTACACTTCATTTTCGTCAGAGCAGAACAGCAAACCTTTAAACGCAATGAGGAAACTGTATACTCCAAATCACAAGTTGTACGAAGATTACTATTTAAACCAAGCTAAGCAAAAAGGGGGTAATTTACCGGCTTTTCACGGCGCTCGATTTCAGCAGGGATATGGCTTAGGTTCCATATTTAAAGGTCTTTTCCGTTGGGCGATGCCTCATTTACAACAAGGTGCTAAAGCACTGGGCAAAAAGGCGTTACAAACCGGAGCCCAAGTGGCTCAAGATGTTCTGGAAGGAAATAATGTTAACACAGCGCTGGCAAAGCGTAGTAAAGAAGCTATTCGTGGACTAGTACCTCAGGCTGGGAGTGGTAGAAAAGCTGCAAAAAGATAAGTGCAGTTTCGTGGTTTACTCCCGTTCAAGAAACCAAAAACAGTTGTGTTGGATCAAGACCAAGACGACTTTCAACTTTGGTCGTAAATTTAAGTGGGACTCCCTGGCAAAATTATAAACTACTGATACCTGTCATCTTTAATCATTTTACGACCATGTCTCGAGTAGTAAAGAACAATCTAGCTTTCCTTCATCTCTTAACTTGTTGCCCAGAACATCAGCGTCAGTTTCTTCTAGAGACAGCCACCCCAGAACAGATACACGCATTAGTTCAAATTCTTTTAATCTGTGTCATGGAAACATACCGGTCTCTAAGGAAGTGAAGCGCAACTTAAAAAAGCATATAGATGCCCTTGTTAGTCTCGTTCAATCAAGTGTTCCTTACAAGACAAAGAAGCAAACCCTTGCTCAAGAAGGTGGAGGATTTATACAAGATTTGCTAATCCCAGTTCTAACTAGGATAGCGCCCCTAATGTTATAAAACGTCGCGACCTAGTCTGTGGTATAATCAGTCGGTTCTTGACGTTCACGAGTGCTGGACAATATGAAGAGAAAAGCCGACTGGGATGAAGAGGAAGAGAGTGATTATGAAGGCACCAACGCAAGTGAAAACGACAAAAGCGATAACGAAGAACCTCGAATTAAGGATGTTTTAGAAGGTCTTTCCCAACTCGTTTCTCGACAAAAGGCCTCCGATCTATTACACAGCATGGCGGCTTCCAAAGATATCTTGTTTTGGACACCTCGCAAACAGTTACTCCGAAACCAGCGAATAATACCAGTGACGAACATTTCAGAGCTGGTTGAATATGTGTTACTCCCCCATAACGACGATATTGTTAAGCCCCGCGCCCTCAAAACATTTATAGATGGGTTGGCAGAGTTAGGAATCAATAAGCGTTTGATACAGAATAAGAGAATTATGGCAGAACTATTGGAAAAAGAACAAGCACATCACGACAAGACAGTGAGGCTGGTGATAAAGAAATGGTCTCCGAAAGCAGTGATAACGAAGATGACACAGAGACAGCCTCTGAACTTAGTGATCAAGAATCGGAAAACCCAGATCTGGAACCTGAAGGAAATTCAATCGAAGAAGAAACCGCAAGTTCAAAGATTTTGCTTAAAGTAAAAGTTCCTTGCTACTATTGCAACGGAGAGAACGGTTACGAAAGAGCAGTAGTCAAATGCCCTAGATGTTTCTGGCAAGATGGTTATTGGATTTGTCCGATATGTGCACATCAAATTCCTGTTGATCGTAAACACTTGACAGACGGATTTATTTGGTGCGCTGACTGCCACGCGGTGAAACACATTGATTCAAAAACTTTAGAAAGGACTCATTATCCCCCAAGCGAAGATGAAGACGATTGATTGCATCCTAATTTTCTGATACTTTACTCATAAACATTTTGTAGTTGTTGTAATTTTGGTGTATTCATTTCAAATCTGTGTGTATTATTTTTTTGTATTCGCTGATAACAAGCAATAAAGTCTGTTAAGAAAACGTGTTGTCCAAAAAATATTTATTGTCGCGTGTTGACAATTAATTAACGCTCTGAACTTTTTATTGTTGTAATTTCAATGGCAGAGCTGTCCCATGGGCTTTTCCGTTGGAGTTTGTATGCAAATCTAGGGTTGAAAGAAGAGTTCAGTGCGTGACTAACGGAGCGGAAAACTCGAGCAG
>OZ026598.1:16576771-16584271 GCA_964020085.1 Micromussa lordhowensis
CCTTGAAAACAGCTATTTTTATTCGTTTACAAACAGAACGTTTCCTGGAAAACTCGGAAAATTGTCGTCGAAACTGAATTTTTCGGACGTCATAATTGGCGAGCTTCCTATTCAGAATAACAAAGTAAGTGCAAATATGACTGTTTGTGTTGTTCTTATTCTAGATATTGTTCAAAATATGTGGTATCAGCCTTGTTACATCCATTAAAAGGACGAGAGAAGAGATGTAGGAAATAGGTCATTTTGATAAAAAGGACCAAAGTGTTGACACAAAAACGGATTTCATGTGGCTCCATCTCGTCTTCGTGCTCCCATCGAACCTCAGCAGACACCTCTTGCAGCAGTATCTTTCGTAATGGCTAAGCTGGGTTTCAAGTTCAAGCCCGCAAAACCTTCGAAGCTGTACCAAATGTCGTAAGTTTGGAGCCAAGATTGACAACGAACATCCTAGAAGAAAATGCTCTACCAAGGTCTACCAACACGGAATACATTTACTCGGCAGCCATATTGTGAAGAGCATAAAGCGAGGTAAAGCACTTGATAAAGTCTCTGTATATAAAACTATTGCTATGTTCTATTTAGTTTAACTATTCAGATTCCCAGTCTCATTTTTAGCTCCGAGATATAGCTATGGGTGGAACAGAGCACTCCTTCCTTCCTTCCTTCCTTCCGTCCATCGACTCCTGTTAACGTATTCCACATCCGCCTACCAGTATACAAAGCGTTGGCAGTCGACGCTTCCGTTCAAGTCGGAAAATATTTATTCACCAAGTGATTTATTTCACTGGCAATGTTTCTTATCCGTGGATCATTTCTGCATGGTCGACAGCGTATGTTTTTTAGCTTGAAGTTCTCGCCGGCTGTTAAACCAATTCAATGCTATTCAAGTAGCGCGCTTTGTAATTGACATGAACGTAATACTACAAGGGAAAGACTCCAAAGTTTATCCTCCTTGATTCAATTGTAAGGAAAGCCTTCATCGTTTTTCCTTCGTAATCCTATCTGATACTTGTGATAACTTAGGGCTCGAATCAGGCTAATATACTTTGAGTTGGAGATCGATTGATGTGCTTCAGATGATTTTTCATTGGAGAAACAATGTCGGAGTTCTTCCTTTTTTTGTCCAGAAACTTGCTAAAAAAAACGAGACCAATATTCTCCAATACGGACCGAACAAGGTTGTTCACTAAAGTATTTATGACAATGGCTAATTTTAATCTGCTGAAATATAATTGATGCCTCTCCACAATCCTTTCTCGGTAAACGCGCGGGCGGAAGGAAGCATTTATTAATGTTTCTCACGTCGCTTTTCTGCACTTATTGCCGAAATTGTACTCCAAAGACGGAGGTAAAATAATATCTAACTAGTAATAACCACAGGTTAGGAAGTGCGGGCGAGGGCTATGCATGATTTGTTTTACTGAGTGGCGTTGTGTTCTTTTTCCATTTTGGGCATTTATATTTGCAGGGCAATAAAGGGTTGCATAGTGTGGGTGATTGTTTTCCCATAAACGAGACAAAGGGACCTAAGAGTGGTTTTACTGACGTTGTGAAACAGTAACACCAGTTTGATTATACAATAGTTCTTTTGTGTCGGGTTTGACAAAATGACAACAACAGACACGGACAGGAAACGTTCCGATCACAAGTTCACACGCTCGATTTTGATTGGACGGCGCGCCAGCTATACATGAGCTGCACGTGATTCTTCGACGAAATAGACGTCGTCCACGTGATAAAAGGGACCTTACGATCCGAAAACGGCAACGGCGACGTGGGACTTTTTTACTTCCGGTTGCGTACTGCGCATGAGTAGATTTCTGAGACGGCGGTGTTTGTTTGACGTTGTACGAAAACGTGGGATTAACCAGACCGAAGCATGGCAAAGGAAGCAAGGTAGAAACGAAACTTTGCGGCTAAATTTAAAGAAAATTAGTTTGTATGATATGTCTGAAACGAAGAGAGCGTGGAGTCTTTTGTACACGACCACAAACTGAATGGAGAGAGATTTCTCAGTGTTTGTGTATTTGTACTTCACTTGCTCTCATTGAGCTATCTTATAAGTTACTTTTTTTTTCTCAGTCGAAAAAAGAGAACGATTAAGCTTAATTTTTATTTGGTTTTACTAGAAAAAAGTAGAGAGATTTTGTCGGCAACGGTACAAGATTCGACTCTTATTCAAACTGTATAATTTGTTTTCATTCATGATCAGGTAATTTTCATTTACAAACGTAGGTTAACCTTATTGTACAAGGAACTAGCTGGCTGGGTTTAATAGTTCTATCGACAAATTCCTGACTACTTGAAATATTGCAAATAAAAAACAGAGATGTGCACATTCCATGGCCAGTTCCTAATTTTAAAATAAGAATTATTTTACAAAATCTGAGATTTATATGTATTTTGCTCGCAAATGCTACAAATTGTTTTAAGTAGTTTCCTTCATTCGAAAGCCAAAGGAGTGCTATCATGTATTTTTTCATGATCATTTCTTATCTGTCAACAAGTTCAGCTAAATTTTTTCTTGGAAGACTATAATATATGTAAGGAGAAAAAATTCAGAGTTCAATTTGCACATGATAATGTTATTGACAACAAATTTTGCTGATATACTTATATTTCTTCCTAATGAAGTAATTTTGTTGCACTGCACTTTCAGTCAATCAATGAAATGGACTGAAGAACACGAACTGCTTATGTTGAGGGAATTGATGCTTTTGCAGCCATGGCTGCACAAGAAAGGAACCAGTGAGAGAGGAGATGATTGGGAAAAGCTGGCAGTATCCTTAAATGCTATCCCTTATCCCCAATTCCGTGTTACTCAACGGTCTGTTCGTGACCACTATTCTACAATGGAAAAGAGAAGAAGGAAAAAAGTCAGGGAAGAAGACAGAGCCTCGGGTATTGCCCCTGAAGAGGACAACGAACTAGATCAACTGTTAGATGAAACCATTGAACTCTTTGATGAGTGTGACAAAATCACAGATCAAAAAAAGCAGAACCAGGAAGAAGAAGCAAAGAAAGCAGAGGAAATGAGGAAAAGATCATTGGAAACTTTTCAAGATAGTGCAAAAAGGAATGCCGATGAACAGCAAGGAGCAAGACCGAAAAAGAGTAGAGCTAGTGGTGCAAACACTCTGGCTTACCTGAAAGATAGAGCAGAAGTAGAAGCTACTTTGAAGCGTGATGAATTGGAGATAAAAAGGCAAGAGTTAGCACTGCAAGGAAAGGAGCAGGAAGGAAGACAACAGCAGTTTGATATGATGAACAAGCAAACTAGAGATATTCAGCAGCTTCAGCAGCAGCAAATGCAGCAGTTTATGCAAATGAATGCAAACATGATGCAACAGCACCAACAACAAACCCTTGCACTTATGGAGCTAATGAAAAAGTTTGCTGATAAGTGATGCTGATCAATCTATGCAAGAGGTCATTTAAATGCACAAAGAGTTCACATTTTTATTAACTTGAGAACATTTTTAAGGAAATTAAAAATTAAAGATTTTGAGTAATTATTATTGGTTTACATATATAACTGTGAAGGAAATGTTGCTTAATATTACTAACCTTTGAAAGCCACTGACATGTTACGTGACAAGACATGTTATGCCAGTACCAAAACCCTGTTGTTAAGATGGTTAGAGCTGAAGGAACTGGGACTGAACCTTTATTAAGGCAATATAGGGCTTATCGAACTATAGAATTGCATTACTCTCTCACCATTATCTGTTCTCATTAAATGTTTTGTTTGGTGGCATTTACTTCACTTTAATTCCAATATGTTAGCCTTTCTCAAATGTATAATTTTTTTTATTAAAAGCAGTTCAGTTTTCCAAACAAAGTGTCATTTAACTTTTGTAAAACCTGTTTGGCAGACTTAGTGAAAATAATACCCAATTTCAGGGGGAGAAACATCAAAGTAGTCTGATGTGGTGGATCCATAACAACAAACACGAGCATTGTGAAGAAGGGCACATGTCACATACATTTTGCCAACAGCACTTAAACTTATTTTCAAGTTTTTTTTGAAGTCCAGAAATTTAAAATAATTTATTATATCACCAAAAATCCATTCAACAGAAACTCTAACTTCACTCATACATTCATTCCATGCACGCTGTATGGGAGTTAGTCCAGCTCCTCGAAAAGGTCCTTGCAGATGTAGGCGAAGGGGATATGCTGGATCTCGATAAATACAAAGGGGGTTCCCATTTGTGTCCACCGAAAATCGTTGCAATTGGTTTAACACTCCAGATCTAGGTAACATTCCACTATCATGTCTCTTTCCCTCGACAGGCCCAAATAGGTTGGCAACAAGACCACTGGGTGCTGCAATAGATTGAAACTTTATAGCATGGACTTTTTTGTGGCCATTGTATAAGCACTTTTGGTTTTGTCCTGGTCGGCAAATGGGCCTCACAGTACCATCAACAAACCCCCAACAGTTGTCAAGAGCAGCTCCCCTGTTGTGAACTGCAGCAGAAAACTCCTCTAAATGATTGGGGCTTAACCAATCCTGGTTCAAATCAGTAAGAAGGCGGTTCCATGTTTGATACAACTCGTTCATAACAGCATTTGAGATCATACACAGTTGTGGTTCCGGCCTTCCAAATCTGGGTATCATGTCTACGTATCTACAGGGATAGGCAAATCTTTTTAGAAAAATACACAATGCCTCAACCATGTCGACATTTACACCATTGTAGCAAACGATTCGATCCGGTAAAGTCAATACATCTGCCAAGTTGTAGATGTCATTCTTGTAAAATCTAAACTCAGTTTTACATTCATCATCTGTCATCTTGTCGAGGTCGAAGCGCTCGTAGTTTGTGTAGGGTAAATCCGGATTTTTAGGCTTGTGTAAATCGTAGAGTAGCACGAATTCTTCAGCGTTAATCAAACGGGAAGCATGAGCCAGGAGAATGGTGTCACGAAACTTAGGCATAGTTTTGAAAAACCTTTCGTTGACATCAATGGCCGTCGTCAACGTTCTCGCTCGTAAAATTCGTAATCTCAATTTTGGCGGGAACGGCAACAGGACGTAGCCCTGCTCGACCCAGACTTCTCACGTTGCCGTTGCCGTCGCCGTTGTCGGATCGTAAGGTCCCTAATATTGTGTTGTGTGCATTCCAATTTATGGACCGCGACCTGGACCGCCACTTCTGCATGAACTGCACGTGATTCTTGACATTCTTAGCTTCAAGAAGGCGAAATTTACATATTATTTGAGCCCTTCAACTACATTAAAGATCATTGACTATGGAAGGTGAAACAGCTATGCTTTGGTGAGAATTGTCTTCTGCTTGGTGTTGGTTTCTAGCGGTCAGAACGCCTGTGCTCAAATTACTGCTGCTTCGTGTTTGTCTCGCGTGGTCAAAGCGCCTGTGCTAAAATTACGTCCTTTCATTTCATTGGTTCTTAGTGTCCCTAGGGACAAATATTTGGAAGGACGACTTTTTTTGCTAAATTCGAATCACTGCAAGGCTATATAACTGCCGCGCATGCGTTTGAAACCAATGTTGAGATTAGGATTGCGGGCTCCGCTGGTCGCCCGCAATTAAGAAAAAACTGTTTATTTTTGTGCGATGAATTAAAAACGCAATTTGCCAAAATCAGCTCGTGAGCGGTCCATTTAAGTGGTCTGTATTGCAAAATTCGGACCGCTCTGGCAACCAATCGGAATTCTCTTTTTCACCTGGACCGGTTCAGCCATAGAATAGAAACTAATTATTTTTTCCCAAGAGGGCACGGTAACGAATCCTGCAATCCGATTGGTTCTTAGCGCGGCCACGGTCACAGTAACAGCGGGAAAAAGCGCGGGTGAAATTTATCGTTTTGGTCAATTTTCGTGAGTGAACTGCCGGTAATCGTCAACCTTTGCCCTTGAACAATTTCATCGACCATTAATCAAAGCAGGTTTATCTCTATTCATTTTTAAATCGCAAGGAAAGTCAGTGTAAGTAAATTCAATTGAGTGTTTTGAAGTTGTGAGAGTTTGGTTGTTTGTAGCTCGGTGCTGTAATGGCGCGTAATCCTGTGTTTCTCTCGACTCACAATTTCAAGCAAAAAAGGTCAATTGCAGTCGATGTTACCTCTCTGATCGTTGCTGTATTTAAAAGAATTTCTCTGAAACACATTTAACGAATTTGCTCGCTTTCTGCGGCTCAATTTACGGTAAAAAAGTCTGATTTCAAGTGATTCGCAGCGACTGATAGAAATTGTTGTAGTAGAACTTTTGTGTAGAAAAATAAAGTTTCACACCGAAAAAAAAAATTTTGGAGAACTTAACTGGTGAAATGAGTACAACTAACATAAAGTACTTCGAAATAAATCCGTAAGATCTGGAAAGATGCAAACTGACAACAAATTTTATTTTTATGATCTGAGTTACTCGCTCGTTTTACTGTTTACGATTGTTTGTAGATGAAACGTAAGCCAATTCAACTACAAAATTTGATGAACAGTAAACAAACCAGCTTGTGAGCCAATTTACCACAGGAAAAAACAAATATGTTATTTGCTGGCTTAGGGTCGGTCCGTATAGTGAAAGACTGTGGTGACATCGGGCTTGAAAATGCTGGCCTCGGCTTCGCCCCAGAGCAGCATTTCCAAGACCTCGGTCACAGCAAATGTAAGCTCTGCGGACCTATATCTCGCTTTGTCGTGGATTCAACGTTCCAGATCAATACTCCCAATCCCCCCAACTCCTCATTTTTATTCGCTTACTTTTTCTAGACTAATCCAATTCATCGCAAGAGCCTCTGATTGTTCCCTGGACAGCTTGCAATTGGTAGTAGAGCTAGCTCGGCCTCCAGTGGACTACTTGATTCTCTAACAGACAGGAATAATTGGTTAAAGGAGATAATTATAAAATGCCTTTCGAATAATTGACACTAAACATGCCTTTGCATTTAAGTGTTTTTGTCGAACACTTTTAATAATTAACAATTACTCGCCGAAGGCGAGATGAATATTGTCGAATAATCCCCGAGACGAAGTCGAGGGGATTATTCGACATTATAACCCACCCATTAATTTTTGATTGATTTAATTGGCTATTTTAAGTCACGTGGTATAAATCTCTGGACAGTTATCACGCAATAACCCCCGCCCGAGTCGATATTTGTCCTCCGATTTTTTCCGTCGAAGAGAAACATAGTCAGCACAAGAATTTCAACTTTTCTTTTCTCTTATTTAATATGGAAGGAAACCAAACTAGTGTTGCTGAGTCTAGCGATGGTGACATTAAAAAGCTGATGGCAAGTGCTGTTCCGAAAAGTACATAAAAGTCACCAAAATACGCTGTCAAAGTCTTTGAAGGTAGATGGAGTCACGAGTAGACTTTTAATATTTAGTCCTACGTAAATTTAAACCGATTCATTTTATATTACAAAATAAAGATTTAATACAATGTAATAACTAACTATAAAATAAACCAACAGTTCACGTCCGACTTTAGCGTGGAGGAAGGAGAGAAAAATTCCAGTCGCACTTGAAATC
>OZ026598.1:16591771-16661771 GCA_964020085.1 Micromussa lordhowensis
AGATTATAAATTCTATTATCAACAGGCTTGTTCCATAATAATACTTCCATGAAGTCAATAACCTTAAATGTCCGTGCATTGGCAATTCACAGGTAGTCATATGCGAACAGGAGTAACAGATGTACAACAGACGTTTCGAGTCAAGGCTCTTCACAAGCACAGTGGCTTTACCATGCAGAACCTCAAGCACGACATTGCAGTTCTTCAGTTGGAGGGAAGTGCACAGTTGAGTGACAAAGTGACTACAGTGTGCCTTCCAGAGCAAGATGCAGATTTAAAGTCAAAGTGCTACATAACAGGTTAACTTTACTAATTTAATGACCACTTCTTTAAATGGGCCGCTGATAAATATTCAAGTACAAATGAAATTATTTAGCCAAGTTACTTACGTCTTTTTATTATCGATACACATTCCAAAAATAAAAGTTCAAAATTTTGTTGCCCTATTTTAAAGAGCCATATCATTTTACATACGTGACATATATACGTATGCCGTATACGGCCACGTAACGTATATTTACAAAATCTTTGAGAAGAATATTTATCAATATTTATCAACTTGATTCCTTTTCCAAAATATCGTTGCTGTTCCTAACTTTCTCAAACATGCATTTACAGTGTGCAACTGCTCAAGATGCATTTTTCGAGAGTGGACCGAAAACTGACAACGTTGTACAATTTATGATTCTGAAACTGCTTAACTGTAAAGTAAATGAGCATATAAGTATATCCTTTCAAACTTAAATTAAGGTCTCAAAGGTTAAATTGTCAAGTGGCTGATGATTATAGTCTATTTCAATTTTAGCTTATTTGTTTGTGTTTCAAGTAGCATTATTGCCAACGAGCCAGCCGAGCGAAGACGCTCGGCTGGCGAGGCGGCAGAGAATAGTGCCGCGCAAAGAATTGGTTATGCAAAAAAATTCTCGATCGGCCTTTGAAAGTGTATGTGTAAGTGTAAGATGTAACAATGGCTCAGTTTGAGCCAATTGCAAGGACGGAACTATTCGAGCCATTGTAGTTTTTAGCCAATCAGGAGGCGTGTTACATCTAGACTTGTCTCGTGGAATATCATTGTTTTCTTCGCTGTTGTGTTTATCCAACTGTGAACAATATCGAACCAGCGTGTTTCCTCTCTCACTTTATCGAAATGAAAGTTCAATTGGGGAGCGTACCCTTTACAAAACTCTTCTTCTAATTCAAAAATTGAGGAAAACTGTTAGACAAGAGCAAATCAAAGACACAAAATTGACACGAGAACGAGCGTGTTCATGAATCGAAACAGTGTATTCCTTCTCTGTTTACCTATATCGAACTGAAAGTTCCATCGGGCAGCTTTTTTGGAAAGAAGTAAACGGTAAACGCGTTATAATTTTCTCTCGGTAATGTTTGCAACAGAAGAGAACCAAAAATCCGTTATGCTGTATTAATAAACCCCTTATTATAGCACAAATTATTCGCTCGTTGGCACTCTATCGATAGGTATACCTAGTTTCAGAAATAGTGCCATGTGTGTAACCAAGTTTAAAATACCTATTTACTTGATAGTCTCTGCGTACTTCTTTGTAAATGTTTGGTTCAACATTTTAAGTTCTTGCAATGTCTTAATGACTTTATGATGAGCTCCTGTTTTCTGGCTGTTTATTCTGGTAGGATGGGGCCGTACCCATTTTGGTCAAGCTGCAAACACCCTGCAACAGGCAAAGTTACCACTCGTGTCACACAATGACTGTAGAAAGACTTGGCGTACCATCGACAGGAGCGCTCACTTCTGTGCCGGAGAGGGGCGAGCAGGCGCATCAGGAGGATGCAATGGAGACAGTGGTGGCCCTCTTGTTTGCGAGATGGGGGGCAAGTGGTATCTGCACGGTGCTGTCAGCTTTGGAATGAGGGATTGCCCAACAACTCATTATACAGTTTTCACTAGAATTACAAGTTACATATCATGGATACTGCAGAAAATAGGTCGGTATTGAAAGACGTAGATGGTCCCCAACTTAGTTAAAAGCCAAATGTTTTAGTATTGAGATATAATCAATTTGTTTTAAGAAATATCGCACAAGAGTTTGTTCAAAAATAAACCACTGCTATGATTTACGCATTCGTTTTCTATTGCAGAATTACCTTTTGAAGGTCCAGTGCTACCAAATTTAATTCTACAGATGTTGGCGGGTACTATGCTATCCCGCACCCTTAAATTGATTAGCCGGAGTGGCAAATAATATATATTCGACTTTTATAATCCATCAAATGTTTTCGCTCGAACGCAATTTGTTAAACGTGACGGAATATTCCCCAGCTAAAACTGGGGAACATTCGAGTGATATTCCCCAATTTTTAAAACCGCGCGTGTTGCAAAAATATTTGGCGTACAATAAACACAATATGCTCTATTTAGCGCGCAAATGTGCTCGGATATTTGTCGTTGGACATTATCTGTCCCTCAAAGATCACAGTTCCCGCTTCTCAGAACAGACACAAATATCGGAGCGTATTTCCGCGCAAAATGGAGACTATTGTCAATATATACGCAGATAATAATTGTTAATAATGAGTCTTCGAGCTGAAAGAGTTTAGTCTTATTCACTACTTATGCTTAAATTATACGCCAAACAGGAGATGAAGGTGAAGGACCTAACCCACCATTGCCCTCACAAAACCCCCGACCGCCGATGGCTACGACACCACCTCGCCCACCAAAACCCGGTGAGAAGAGACTTTTTAACGAACTTTTTAACGCTCTTATTTTGTCTTGATGACGGTGTGATAACCTTTAAATCAAATAAGTTCATGATGTTTTGACAACGATTTTATTAAACTTTATTATCGCCTACCACAATATATGTTATTACAGTTACCAGCGGCTTGACATACCAACGAGCCGAAAGGTTCAATTCTGCTTTGTATTGACCTGTTTGCCTCGTTTTCATGCCTTTTTAAACAAAGTAATATTTGACGCAGGTTCAACTGTAACAACAGCTATTTGAACAATTTTAGGTAAACCCACGGTGAACTAAGGCAAAACTGAATGCACATTTAAACTGACATCATCCTTATTGCAGGCTGTGAAGACAGTTGGGGTAAAGAATATTGTTACAACCATAGACACCGTTGCAGCTGGCCATTTGTCAAAAACTCTTGCCGGGCAACTTGCGGAGAATGTAAGTAATTTTTCACCACTGTAATCAAAACAACAATTGGTCCTCAAATCTTAGTTGGGAAAAAGAAACTCACGTAAATGAAAAATCTGCATGTATTCCATATAGAAATATGAAACATCGCCATCCACTGTATTCAGAGGACAGTACAGTTTCAAAATTCGTTATAACAGTGTGTTAAATTTAACCTAGAAGCTTTATAAAAAATGCTATCTGACAGTGTAAAATTTGTAAAAAAAAAAATTATGGACTTCTTTACCAGGTTTTCGTTTTTTGGGCATAATTATCTACAATAATTAGCAATAATTTTATTTAGGTAGTCATTATTTTTTTCTAACATCACTGGCATGAATCCTCAGCATCAAAACAATGTATTAAAACGATGCGAATGTTTGTTGATGCTTATTACGTTTTTGTTTTTCATTTTTCCACAGGTTAAGATTGAACAAGAAAATCTCGGGAAAGGTCTAAATTTTTAATGTACTACAGTGAAACCTGTTTAAGCGGACACCCCTGGGACACTCACTGTCCGCTTAATACAGGGTGTGCGCTCTAAACAGGCTCTAACATATTGTGCAATAACAGTTAATCGTTAAACCTTTTGTAACACAGTGTAACACAAGTGTAAGATCAAAGACTGCTCCTACCACAATGTTTAGTAAGTCAATGTATTAATCTGGAATAATCTACTTAGCTTTAAAACTGCATGGCTGTACAATGTTAAAGGACTCTGAGCTGAGCTTTTAGAGTTAAAAGGCCCTTAAAGTGTCCGCTTATTGTAGGTTTTGTGCAACAAAATGCCTTAATATTGGTGTCCACATCCCCTAAACAGAGGTGTGCGCTGAATGCAGCTTTATTTTAGAGTAAATGTGGGAGGAAAATTGAGGGACTCAAGCTGGTGTCCACCTAATAGAAAGTGTCCGCTTAATACAGGTTTCATTGTAGTCATTACTGGATTTGTTACAAGACGTAGTAACAGGAATAAACCTGCTCAGAAATGACGCTTTGCTTGTATGAATGAGACTAATAGCAATATCATAAGTTACGAAATGAACTACAGTCGAAAAGTGGTGGATGCCAAAGGATGGCTGACCGCTTAGAAATCATCGTCGTTATCATCAACCATCATCCTCGTTATCATCATCATGTCCATCTAGAGACAGCAATATAGAATATTAATTCAACTGAACATTTCCAGGATTCCGTGATTCACTATTTTCTCTTACCTTGACGAATAATTTTAATGAATTATTCTGTGAGATTGAAATGCAGAGCAAGGTCTGTTCTTTCAGGGTTCATTCAACCCAAACGTTAAGAGTTCCAATGTTATAACGTTGCGAAATGAGTTATTAGAATTTATGCTGTGTCATGTCTCAGAGAACGACACCGTCTGCAACTGGGGAAGACCTCTTCAAATTAATTCCACGAACTTACAGTAATTTGTTTTCGAATGAGTGATATAATGGTACTCAGATTGACTCCATTAGTCAAATTTAGACTGTAACCATGTGAGTAAAAGACAATGTGATTTAGATTTGTTTAATCCGGCGATAAGGAGTATAGTTACAAAAACATTACAAGTTTTAAATCATGGCTGTTGCAAACTGAGGAAAACAAAGTTGTACCTCGATCGTCAATATGACGCAAAAAGCCATTTCTCAAAGATTATGACAATATAAAGAAGGAGTATCCAGTTACAATAAGCAATTATACGCGCGCTGTACACGAATTTGTTGTTATTGGAGACCTTGTTATGGTGACAGGACTCAATTGAGTCCAATTCGGTCTGAAATCATACAAGTGATAACAAATCGGACGACCGCGCCGCGGGAGTCTGATTTGTTTACCAATTAATCATAAAAATTCCAATTTCCAAGAAAAGAAGAATATCCGAGTTACAAAAGAAAGGGAAAATTTGCATTAAAAGACTGACAAAAGAGGCGTAAATTGTTTCATGTCGCTCTGAAATTGAGGTTGGTTGATTTAAACTACAACTTTGAATGTGATTGGTTGATTTAAGCTACAACCTTGAATGTGATTGGCTTAATGAACTGTCCGATAACAAACTGTCTGATAACAACTTGACAAGTGGAAAATAGGAGTTTTTTAAACCAATCACGTTGTATTTTTTTTTTGATTAAGTGTGTTATAGTTTGTATCATGCTGTAGTCACTTGAGACGCAGATCGCGAAGAACTGCTTAGTGCTAGTGTTCTTCACGTGATGAAGTCGACTGATTGCACGGCACGAAAAATGTCGGCCGTGATTGGTGCATTTCGATCCTTGCATTGTTCTGTTGTTCCGGCGAGTGCCTGTTCTCTCAGTTGTCCGCTACTTTTTTTTTTGCTACTTTTTTTTTTAAATTTGGCTCATAATATTATTTACGACTGAACATTTTTTATTGTCCATGCCATTCTGATAGCTTTGTTTGAATTGCTGCTAGATGAAAAGATTGTTCTTGACTGAAGACAAATATTCAAATGCCTGATCTACGCAGTTGGTTTGTGAGTAAACGATTTAGACTAATATTGATTCTATCTGTCAAAAACTTGTCCATTTTTATTTAGTGTATTTTTTAAATTCAACAAGTAATTACTTAATCTCGAGTTGGTCTCTTTGATCAGCTCCCTGAAGTAGAATCAGCCTCAGTAATCTTTGACAGATGCTCAGGGAAAGTTCCACAATATAGCGACTGATATAAGATATAAGTTTCAATAGGTGTTTGTATGAAAAAAATAAAAAACTGTTAGAGGTTAAAGAAGACACTAACGTTGAGGGACCAACAAACTGCAATGCAGCCACGTCAACCACAAGGCAGTGCAACAATAATGATAATAATAATAATAATATAAAGGAGAGATTAGCATGGAATGGTTAAGAAAGAAAGGTGGAGGTTAAAATTAGTAATTAAAGTTAGTGATTAAATTTGGGATGAGAGAAATAAAAAGGAAAATTGTCCAAATTGACTTAGAAAATTTGATGTGGATATGTTTTTGAAACCCAAAATTTTACCAAAGGGATATCAGTTTGAAACATAACAATTACAATTAAAATACAGAGACCCAAAGATGTAAATTTAAATGATTTAATGTGATGAAAACATTGCATAAAAATTACAAATAACATTTAAAAACTTAATACCCTCTTGTTGTCGAAAAGAAGAAACATTTTTACAGTATTTTTCGTTCTGCAAAAAATATGATCTAAATTTACAGATTATTGGCATCTTTGCTCTCAAAATATGGGATCTATATTATTCAAAAATTATAGATTATTGGTATTTCTGAATTCTCCATTGAGAAATAGCCAAGTGGCATGATGAACATCATAATAGAACCAAATATTAGCTTTAGAGTCCAAGTTGTCATTAATAAAGTTTATTTGTCTTGCTCTCTTGATTCCTTTTTGTAGTGTGGTCCAATGTTGAGATGTAAGGATCCATTCTGTTATCAGATACTATGAACAGCCTTTACCCAGGAAAACTAGCATTAGCTTAAATGTGTCGGTATCTCCAATGGGTTTCTTCCAAAATAATTGTTGGATGTCTTGTGGCCAGGTGGATAATGGGTAAAAAGCATCTCCATTTAATAGAGTAAGTAAATTCCTTCTTTTTTGGATTAATCTTGGCCCTGGGAGATCTCGTATAGATGAGCTGAAAATTTTAGTAGCAGAAAATTGGTCCATAACCACAGGGAACTGGGTTAAGTAAAAATTTTTGGTTATTAAATTTTCATGTGAAAAATTTTAACAAAAGAAAGTAAATAAGCAGTATGAAACAGATTTGAAAAGGATACAAGAAAAAGAAACCTGTATATTGTGTATGGGAATTGGAGGATGATGTCATTGAAAGTTCATCTTAAAATTCACATCCTAAGTTGATGGTCAGAAACTATTGACCTATAGAAAAGAAATTATAAGAACTGAGTTGTAACATTTTTTTGTGAATTTGTTTTTAGATGAGTTGTGAAATTATTTCTTTTGTAAGGGAAATCTCCCATACATTCAATTTTGTGCTGTATTCAAACTAATTGCTAGAGATAATTTGCTTTTATTTTCAAAATAACTTGAGGTGGAAAATTAAAAAAAAATTGTCACATAATTCGAAAAGATACAGGAAAATTGTACAAAAATTCCCAAAGAAAATAATAAAAAAGGGGTAACTCGTAACCCTGAGCGAGGGACCCTAAATCGGGTACTAGGCTGTTGGGCCAACAGCCACCCGGTCCTGGCAAAAGGGCAGGGGCGGACAAGACCCTGCACAGTTTAAAATTTAAGACTGTGTGCTACCCAAATCGAAAAGCAGTGTCTGAATGACTAATAGATTTGTATTAGGTAACCACTGAGAGGGCATCGAATTCAAGAGAAGAAATAAGAAAAAGATGTAACATCACCCGGGTGGAAAAAGACAGGAACATCGACACCAAGGCTCACATGGTTGAGAATCTTCAGGGGCAAAGCCCAACCGAGCAGGGGTGTTTCTAGTCCGGTACCAGACCTTTGCCCGACACCCCCGTGTCGAGTCCGGTGGAAGAGAAAAGTAAAAGATATTGAAGAAAACCTTGCGACTCTCCGTGGAAACGAACTTTGTAGACGAAAATTTTCTTTTTCTTCGTAATGAAAGCTCTAACGAGGCCCGCAAAGGAAAGTGAAAAACTTTTTTTGAATGAAATGTTTCCATTTAGACTAGGTTTACACTAGAGGAAATTGTTCCGGATTCGTGATGAATCCGGGACGTTTTAGTAGCGGATTAGTTTTGCCGTTTACACAAAAGTGGACGAATCCGACATAAAACCTTCCCGGTTTGGTCGTGTCTCCGGAGATTTTGAATCCGGAATCTAAAGTGGGAACTTTGAATCCGAAAACTTTTGAATCCGGAAAGTTTAGTCGTGTAAACGATTTTTTCTCGAATCCGGGTATTTTTCCGCCTGCGATCTTTTGAGTTTGCGGTAAATCCAAAATGGAGGATCTTGTGCTAACACTGCTTACGGTCTCCGGTTGCCTGATCTTGTTGCAGGTTCAGGCGATAAATTTTGTTATGTGTACCGCAGTATTTCTGAGGAAACGCAAATTATTATCGCAAGGAAGTTTAACGTCAGCCACATTTCTTCACCGACGACGTAGGTGGCAGGATCGAAGACCGAGACGGTTTTGGGTTAGGCCAGGTTGAACAAGTGCCTGGTGGGACAATATGTTGGATAATGTCACGGTAGCCAGCGAATGGAAAGAAAATTTCAGAATGTCCCACCCTACTTTTATGGAACTTTGTGAAGATCTTAGACCCCTACTTGAGAGAAAATCAACTAGAATGAGGCGTCCCATATCAGTTGATGTTCCCGGAGTTGTCGTTGTGTGTAAACGGTCAGGAATCCGAATGTCCTTTCAGTGTAAACGCCTACAAATCGGGATACTCTAAATTTGATGAATCCGGAAACATTAACGAATCCGGAACAATTTCCCCTAGTGTAAACCTAGTCTTAAAGCTGAAAAGAAAACAAAGCCTGTACCGAGAAGCCGAAAAGCCGAAGCGCATTGTCTTGTAGGTGGAAACAGCTCTCTTGGGGTTGATAATTAAATAATTAAAGCCCTATTAAAATAAAATAAAATTTTGTGTATCAGTGTTAAAGGCAATAAAAAAGGTACTTACGTTCAGAGGAATAAACACTTGATAGGAAAAAAAAAACCTTCAAAGAAAAATACCTGTAAAGGAAACCCTTTGAAGTAACTGAAGACTTAAAAAATAAAACTGTTTCCAGATTGACGCCACGATTGCGCCATACTTGATTGCGTGATTACTAATGACGTATGAATTGTGGTTTAAAAAGGATTATGGTACAGTCACAAAGGGTTTCATTCAAAGAATGGCGACCCGATGGAAGAATTTAGGCTTTTGTTGTAGTAAAGGTAATTTATACAATGGGCAAGGGGTAAAACAAAAGCTTGTCCTGAAGGAATTGTCAACGTGGAGGGTTGAGTAATGATTTCCGCAAGTGGACCTTCGAAATCGATGGAAAACTGCTGCGCACTGGCCAACCGGTATGCGAGCGAAAGATTTTATATCAATGATTTATCGTTCTAAAACATAGAAAAGATTACTAACGAATCTTTTTTTAAGAAATATGGCGTAGAAATGATAAAATTATACCCTAAATCGTAAGCGAAATCTCCGTTGTAGAGTGAATCCGATACAACAAATCCAAGCAAAATTCTCTATTACTATGTACATGTAGGCTTAAATAAGGTTAAGCTTAGCTTAAATCGAGTTAAGTTTACAGTACAGTGATGTTATGTATGGAATGTAATAAGAACACAGGAAATGGCGAAAAGCGATATTGTACTAAGAAATGGTTGGAAAATTAATATGATCCATACATAGAAAGATTATGTCAATAATAAATTTTGGTCTATTACAGGCACACTCAAACTAAGTGAGTAACTGGATTGAAAATATTTCATATAGACATGTTTGTCTTTCATCGACTTGAAAAACGTATGAAACAAAGAATATGATGGCATCGGGAATTATAAAAGTGTAGCCAATATAGATAAAAATCAATATTGTGTGTTTCATTCATGATATCTCTTAAATCTGGTGATAATAGCGATGATAATGATACAAAGAAAAAATAAAATTAACTAAATTAAATCTGTAGATGAATTTTCATGGATGACTAATTTTTGATGAAGTATTTTATTGGTAAGGAGTAGTGTGTGAAGTTTTGTGGAATTACAGTATGTCTTTGTAAGGTTTGGTATGTTAAGTGTGCGGTATTTACGTAGAATGTTAGTGACGATTTTGTCGGTTCGTTTGTCTTTGTTGTATAATTGTATAAAGTTTTGTAGTAAACAGTCGGCTTTTGTTTGTCAGTTTGTTTATCTTTAAGACGTCGTCTGTGGGCAGTTAGTGTAAGCCAGGGGAAGGAGTTTGTCAGGATAGTTCAAAGCAATTAGTCGTAGGGAGAACAGTTTGTGTATAAATTTGTAGTCGTCTGGAGTCGCTGAAAGTCTACTGTGTCGTATTGTCACAGTTTATATGATACCAGTGAAAATGTGTTGTGGATGATTGGATGAAAAATGTGGATACATGTATTTGTGATGTGGTTCTTTGTATACTTGAAAGTGAACGTTGTGATTCATGATGGTGAAGTGGTTGAATGATAAAGTGAGGTCCAGGTAATGTGTTGTGTTGTGATCGGAGGTGAACGTGATGGGTATTTGTGAAGGGTACGAACTGCAAAGGTTAGTAATGATGTTAGATAGGTCAGCTTTATTGGTAAGCATAAAACCATCATCTATGTAGCGACAAAAAATTAGAATATTAGCCAAGCAATTAGTCTTGTTAAAAAAAAAGAAAATTCGCTTAGTAAAAGCACTGAGGTCCGCAATTTGTTGGCTATGGTAGCTCCCCATAGCGAACCCTTTAATTTGCTGGTAGGTGGAATTACCAGCAGTAAAAAAATTGCGTTGGTTAATAAAATTATTTAGGTTAAGCAGATAATCCCTATAAAAAATTGACAGGTTAAGCAGTTTGCAGCTCGTAATGATAGCATGAATAGTGTCATGGTAAGTGATGTTAGTGTAAAGTGAGGTAAAGTCAATGGTCGTCCATGTCAGTGATGTATTGTTTGAACTCTACCTACTGAGCTAACCGGTCGGCGTGATCTGAATTGGGTGGCAACAAGGATGTTAACACATTAGCTGGATACGTCTATAGGCGTAAATTTTCTAGCTCCTGAAAACTCGGAAATTGTAATTTTTATGATTAATTGATAATAGGACTTCGTGTCGTTCAATTCAGTCGGTAATCATACTCGTAATAAACAAATCGGACTCCCGCTGCGCGTTCGTCCGATTTTGTTATCACTGGTATGATTACAGAACGAATTGGACTCCACTCAGTCCTATTACCATTACTAAATATTGGTCTTGCGTGTTTAGGGCGTTAACCCTTACAAAGGTGTCGTCGTGATCGAGGAATTCATTCTCTTGACATACAAAATACTAAGTGATAGAGTTTTTAGCAGCATTTATCCAAATGAACAATTTCATCTACCCACACAAGCCAATTAAGCTTACCAAACTAGTAACACCCAAACACTTCTATGACAATGGTACCCAGTTGTAGACTGCACCTCTCAGAAAAAAATGCTTTCTCCGAAAGGCCACTTCAATTGCACATGTTTTGTTAAAAAAACGTCTTGGTTTGTCAGTTTTGAAACGTCATACATCTCTTCACTCTTCCGTGTAGAGTAGCCGATAGAGACCTTTTGTACCATTTGTAGACTTTATAGTCCATCAGCTGAGAGCCGAAAATTTGGGTTTATGGCTCACTTGAAGGGAATAGCCGAGACATGTCTTATCTTAATCTTTGACTATTAAGCATCATAAAAATGTATCATAGCAAGGATAGAACGGTAGCTTTCACTTTGTAAATCGAATTTTAAATTTGCCCCTCGTACCTTTGTTTTACCGCCATCTTTGATCTTTGGGGAGGGCAACAAAGCTGTTTTTTTTTCTTTTTAACATGCACAAATCCGGTATCAAAGCAAACTCAAGATTTTCGTTTATTCTAGTGCTGGAATTATAAGTATGTGACGTCATAAGTGACGTCACAACGCCTGATTAGTGGTGGTAGTATGATCAGGTTGCACTTACAGTCATTTGAAAAACAATTGCGGTTTTGAAAATTATTGCAGAACAGAGCAAGGAAATAAAATATATGTATACACGGCAAGATTTTTAAATAAGCCCTCTTCCCCCCTCAAAAACGTTTGCTTGTTTCCTAACTCCCAAACACGTGGGTAGAAAACCAATTGAATGTTTGTGAGTTTGCTTCCTTTGCACGATGATCAATGGCGGAAGAATGCATTATATGCGGTTGTTCGGGTTCAAAGCTAGCTCAGTGCAAAGATATTTCTTCCTGGACAACCTTATATCGTGCTGCGGTATTCGGAATCACAAACTGATTTTAGAGGCTTCAACTGAAAGCGAATTTTCGGAAAGTACCATCAAATATCATCGCAATTGCCGAGCTGAGTTCACCAACAGGAGAGATTTGCAGACCAACAAGCCAGATGATGATGCAGCAACTGGAACTGCACTTAGAAGAAGCAATAGAGATGGAAATCAGCCAAACGCAGCGATTCTGCCTGATCAATGCTTGTTTTGCAAAAAGTCAAAGTACAAGCCAAACACGAAGACCAGAGAGAAGCTTCACAGTGTGCAGGAATTTCGCGCCGACAAGACGGTAAGAGAATGTTCTTCTCTTCATGTAAAACAAAACACTGATATGAGTGAAGTAGCTAGGGATATGATTGGAATATGTGCAAAAGATCTCATTTCAAGCGAAGCGAAGTACCACGCCTCCTGCTACAACGAAGGTCAAACGAAGGTCAAAGGTCGAGTGAAACAGATTGTCCATTACAGCCTGCTTATGAAGCCCCATGTGGGCACGACTGGGAAGTAGACAATATCTCAAATGTCATGAAATTTGTGTGGCTCTGAT
This sequence comes from Micromussa lordhowensis, assembly GCA_964020085.1. Lineage (NCBI taxonomy): Eukaryota > Metazoa > Cnidaria > Anthozoa > Scleractinia > Lobophylliidae > Micromussa > Micromussa lordhowensis. The sequence goes on from OZ026598.1 coordinate 16,604,428, forward strand.
CTAAGCCGGCTCCAGAAGAGGTACTGGAACTACTCTCCTGTATGTGCAAGAGAGCTCGAGCATGCACGGTCGATAACTGCTCCTGTCGAAGGCGGGTCTGAAGTGCACTGATATGTACAGTGTCCAGTGTGAGAATATGGTGACTGATGATGGCGTTCATTATGAGAGTGGGGATAGTAACTCTGAAGATGTGGAGGATTGATACGGGTAAGTACGTTGAAGGGTGTAGGTTACTGGACTGGTGAACATGAAGATAGTTATTACCTTTTGCTGTGTCTTAATTCAGGTTCGAAATAGCAAGATCACATGTTGTGTAGTGCTTTTGCAACTCAGGAATGTAGGAGCCTTCTATTGTGAAATACGATGTTCTAGAGGCAAAAGAAGTACATGACATGAACGTATCTTTATATTATAGATCCCACATGCAAGTAAGAACCTTGAAGCAGAACGTTATACAAACGCGACACTGTATTCAAAGAGCTCTAGACTGAAGTATCTACTCTGATTTGTGCTTCATTGATTCATGGGGTAGTACACTAAACTAAATGTAGAAAAAGAAGTTAACGATGGCTCTAAGCACGTTTTTTTAGGATTGTGATGTAGACGCCTTAATGGTAATTTTAGCTATTTCACATATTGAGATAGCCGTTAAATGCACAAGCTAGAAAACAAAATGGCAATCAATGTGACGTCATTTATGACATCATCATAGGTAGAATAACCGTAAAGAAAGTTGTAATAATATCTCTGATACGTATTATCACAAATACACGTCTAGGCAAAAAACTGTGTGTACTTCAGAAAGAATAACAATTTTAAAGGAGTTTTTAGAAATCCAAGATGGCGACCAAACGGAGGTTTTGAGGGGCAAATTTAAAATTCGATTTACAAAGTGAAAGCTACCGTTCTATCCTTGCTATCATACATTTTTATGATGCTCAATAGTCACAGATTAAGATTATACAAGTTTCGTTTGTTCACCTTAAGTGAACCATGCAACCCCCTCAGCTGATGGACTATTACGTCTCGCACAAAATTGCTATTATCAAGTTGTCCAACATTTCTCCATCCGTTATAAACCAATTTTTCACATTGTTGATGTTACCTTTTTCCATATTCCCATATGACTTATATAAACGATTTCTCATCGACACCTTTTCATTCCTCGCTTCTGTCATTAAATCTTCGGAATTGGGGCATTTGATCACTTAATATGACCCTAAGGTGGAGCATTTGAAAACTATTTTTGGCCCGGAGTTGGGATGGGAATTGATCAACTAAAACTCAAAATGTCATATGCCCGGGAGGTTGCACAGGTGCTTGCCCAGGTGGTTGCCGGTGGGGAGTTTCTCAGGGGGGTTGGGCGTTGAAGGTTGGAATTGAGAGTTCACAATGGCAAGCATCTTAGTACAAAGAACGACGTTCTGGCGGTTACCGATTTGAGGGTTATTTTTTGTTAATTTATAAAATTGTTTACACACATTTTTTTCGGTCATTATTTCATGTACGTTTCTACGTCAATTCCACGGTCAGACTATTTTGAACTGCTTCCATGTGTATCCGCTTCTGAGTTTTGAGCTCGAGGTTAAGGGTTTTCAGCTCTTGTGTTTTGATCCCAGGGGTTTTGAGCTTGAGGTGCATGTTGGGATTGAGAATTTTGAGCTCGAGTGTTAAGAGTTTGAAGATTTTTTTAGCTAGGGGATCTTGAGCTAGGGGTCTCGAGCACCAGGTTTTTGAACCCGTGGGTTAGGGAACTCTTTTTTGTCCCTTGGATCTGTCCGTAGACGGGAAACTCAACACGAGAAGTTTAATAGACGTATTCGGCTAACGTGTTTACATCCTTGTTGCAACCCAATTCGGATCATGTGATGATTCATTTGGGAGGGTACAATTGTTCTGCTTGCACGTACTGTCATGCACTCAGTTGCGCGTAGCAAATTGCACAATTGTAACCTCCCAAATGAATCATCACGTACATACATACATTCTTTACCCTCGGATTTTAGAGTAGCTTATGCAGCTAATATCTCCGAGCATTTAACCATTAGACGAGAGATAGACCTCCACACCGGGAACTACGTCCCCCACTGTTTTCGAACAGTGTGTGGGTTCTTTAACGTCCCACAGAATTAATTATGAAGAGTTATGAGACGGGGCCTACGGTTTATCGTCCTTATCCGAGAAGACTAGAAAGTCTAACCATTTGCATATGTCATTACAAAGGCAGCACTTTCTCTCGATTCGATTTATTTAAAGACCATGAGTGTTGGTCCTCTGGGGGTTTGAACCCGCGACCTCCCGCTCGCTAGTCCGGAACTCTACCTACTGAGCTAACTGGTCGGGTTGATCTGAATTGGGTGGCAACAAGGATGTAAACACACTAGCTGGATACGTCTCTAGGCGCGAATTTTCTAGCTCCTGAAAACAGCTTGACCCTTTGACCCGACCAGTCTCGTTTGACGCTATTAGTTTGTAATGACGAACTGAATAATAGTCTCCAGCTGTGCTTGGGTAGTTTCCTGTGAAAGCATTCCAGCGAGGTAGATTCGGGACGTTGTTTCCAAAGTTCTGGGACTGGCCATTTGAGAATATACAATTGCCTACCGTCCACATTGAACTAGGCTTAAATATACCTCCAGGCAATTGCGTAATCGGAACTGCAATTGGCTGTGGAGGGTTAGTGTTTTGGATACCAACGAATGAAACCCCGGTTATAAGATACAATATCCCCTCCCCCCTGCCCCTGCCGGTATGTCTACACTGCATACGCTTATTTATTTTTTTTCTCAAGCCCGAACAAAAAGAAGCTATTACATCACTTTTAAATGGAAAGGAGGTTTTTTTAAGTGCTACCACCTGGTTTTGGTAAAAGTGTGGTTTTGTCAACATTTTCGATCCGCCTCAAGAGTACACACCACCATGCTGAATGTAATTGCGAGGATGCTTAAGTCCTTGAATGACATATCACTGACAATCAGAGCAATCGATTTAGTGCTTAATTAATTCTGACCAATCAGGATTTTACATTCTTCTGGTGGAAGTAAAACACGGAGAAAACAACGTCCCTGCCTTCCTCTCATTTCAATTGTGCTTCACGCTTTTCGTTTTTCCGTCTCTCTAACTTTTGAACGCATGCCAAGGCTAGTTTTGGAAGCATTGGACTACAACTATCCCAAACCTCTGTTAAAAACCACATTTTAACATTGTTGATGTTGCCTTTTTTCATATTCGTATACGATTTATTGTAATGATTCCTAATTAGCACCTTTCCATTACTCGCTTCTGTCATTAAGTCTTTGGAATAGGAGCATTTGATGACCTATTATGACCCAAAGGTGGGACATTTGGAGACTATTTTTGGCACGGACTTCGGGATGGGATATGGTCCGACTGAAACGCAAAATATCATACGCCAGAGGGGTTCCCCCAGGCGGTTGACGGCGGGAGGGGGGCCTGGTGAGTTGCCCAGGGGAGTTGCCCAGGGGGGCGTTGAAACTCCGAATTGAGGGTAAGTAACGATGAGGAACCCAGCACAAAGAACGGCTTTCTGGTGGTTACCGATTTGAAGTTTATTTTTGTTCATTTACTTAATCGTTTACACACATTATTTTCTATTGGGTCATTATTTCATACATGTTTCTTCGTCACTTCTACGGCATGACGATTTTGTACTGCTTCCATGTTTATCCGGTTCTTGAGGATTTTCTGCCCGAACCTGAGGGCGAGAGTTTTGAGCTCTTGCTTTTGTGTTTTTGGCCTGACTGGTGTTTGCTTGAGTGCGTCTTGCTTGACGGCGTTTTGCTTGAATGTTTCGAGCACGGGTCGGGTCTTGAGCCAGGGCTCGGGGGTTTTGGTGGTTTGGGCCCCTTGCCGAGTATTCGTATAAAGAATAAAGTTTCTAAGATGTTGGGAATTTTCTTAAGAGCACGACCATCATTAACAATCGAATCAGCAAATAGATTGTTTAAATCAATGATTCTTCCAATTTTGGATTATTGCGGTGCTGTTTTCCATAGATGTGGTAAAGGAAATGAAGAAAGTTTGGAATGCCTACAAAGACGAGCTGGTAGAATAGTTTTGAATACTGCTCATCTGTCCACCGAACAGATGTTTACAAGCCTCGGTTGGGATACTCTTACGAGAAGAAGAGAAAAGCACATTGTTAAACTGGTTGACAAATGCCTCAAGGGAATGGCCCCTAGTTATTTTTCCCGATATTTTAAACTTAAAAGACATAATGTTCATGATTACGACACTAGGAAAAAGAACAAAATTGTCATTGATAGGGTTAAATTGGAATCAACTAAAAGAGCCTTTTTTTATAAAGGGGCTGATATTTTTAATGATTGCTTATAAATTTAGTTTTAGTCTTTTTATCTTTTTATATGCATGTTTTTGTTCTCTTATTTTATTTTATTTTATTTTATTTATTTTTTTTTTACGCAGGACCCATGTTGATAGCAGTTTTTTATAACTGATATGGCTATCCTGCATAAATATGTTTTTATTATTATTATTATCTGGGGGGATACTCGTCGCGGGGAAGTTTAATAGGTGTTGATTTTCTAACTCCTGGAAACAGCTTGACCCTTGGAATTCGACTCGATCGTTTGAGGCCATTAGTTTGAATATCGTAGCCCAGAATAAGCTCCAGCTGTGCTTGGGTGGTTGCCTGTGTAAGCATTCCAGGTGGATTCGGGACGTTGTTTCCAATCACTGCAAAGCTCTGAGACTGGCCATTTGGGAATAAACAAATGCCCGAAGTCCACATAGAACTAGGTTTATATATACCACCAGGCAATGCGGTAATGGGAACTGCAATTGGCTGTGGAGGGTTAGTGTTTTGGATAGCAACAAATGAAATCCCGGTTATAAGATACAATACACCTCCGGCCGGTATGCATGTCTGCACTGCATACGCTCGAATATTCCCTTCCCAGACTCTCCACTGACCTGTGTTAAAAGATCCACACTGGGGTACGGCATTTGTGTACTGATAAGTTGAACGATGGCTGTTCGCGGCGTTCGCTGGGTTACCTGACGCAGTCAAAGCTGCGTATAAGTGACCTTTGTGACATGGTTGCCCCGCATACATGTTATTGCTTCCTTGGTTCACGATGCCTGCAAGAAAGAAAGAGAAAAAGTGAAATCGTTATTTTGATTTACAATAAAAAATTGAAAAATATAAGAACTTTAAAGTGACAGGTTTGACATGGGCAATTGTTATTCATTATGTATGTTTTAGTTGTTAAGGAAATTCTTGTCCATATGAAATTAAGATCATCAGAAGATTAGCAACAACTAAGTTTGAAAGCGTTTAGAGGTGAGATGCTCATAAAGAAGGATGTGTTACCAGTAATGAAACTGAATGCGACTTTTTCCATTTTACAGTACTGCAAATCAGTTCACCCTTCGCCCCCAACCCAATGGGGTAATCAAATAGGGTAAGACAGATAATTCCACTTAAAAGTCTTCTTCCCGAAGTAATCGCTGTCAAGTTATTTTTAAATCACTCTCAGCTTCAAAATTCAGTGGAGAGCTCTAGAGATATTATTGACCGATCCTCTCTGCCGAATTTTACTCACGTGGGCAGCCCAAACGGCTCTATGAGCATTTTCATTCTTCAACTAAACACCTACGCAACCTGGGTGGTATATACATCGCGGGAGTGCAGGATACCATGTCCAAAAAATTATTTGGAAGCGATTACCTCAGAAATAAGGCAAATATGGTGATTCACTCTTCATCCGCTCTTGGTTTCAGTTTAGATAAGCAATATGTAAATAAGTTACCGGGGGTTTGGCTCCATGTGCCTCCTGCTTGTGCTTGAAAATTAACGTTTCCTGCATACAAAACGTACGCTGATTACACTGCAATTCCAACACCTTCATCGTGCATCGTTGCGTAGTAGTATGTTCCAGGTTGGTTCGGCCTCTCCTGACAGATGTATCTCATGTTATTTAAATGAGCAGTACGTAAACCTTGTGGTGGTATTCCGTTTGCAAAGTACTGTAAGTAGCAGTTGTGGTTAGGATTAAAATAAACGTTGGGAGCACCTGGAACCGCTCGTCGGACTCCTGCAACATCTTGATTGTAGTCTACTTCAGTGTTGTTCTTGGAGTCTGGTGAAAGACTGTTGTTATCTAGTTAAAGGATAAAAGAAAGTATAAACATTCTTGGTTGATTTGTTCTTAAGTTTAAGCGTAAAGAGGCGTGCACGACTGACCAAAAAGACAATTTTGTTTGCGATCTCACTACAAACTGAAAAGTGGGATCTCTTCGAGTTCTTTCCGCCATCTTAGTTTTTTTCATTTCCACTTTTCAAATGCTGCTTCACTGCTTTTTGTGGTACTAAAAAAGGTATCTCGTAGTCTTTTCACAGATTTAAAATCTTCTTGCCTATATAATAAAAAAATCGGGGTTTGAATGCTATTAAAACAAAATCAAATTTAAGAACGGCTGCTGTTTTAATTAAAACAACTAAGGGACGCTTAAACAAAATGAGATGAAAAGCACATATCAGACATTGTTGGGGATTCATGAGCAGGAGAGTTAAGTACTTTAAATTTTAACGACATGAAAAGGGTCAAAACGGATGACTTCACTTTTAAAATACATCTTAGCGAGAAGCAAGAAGACTGCTTTCTCTCACCTATCTTGTTTTCCACTGCCAATCTTCCAGACAACACACTGGGTATCATGAGCATGGAAATAAAGAGACAGGACAAGAATTTATCGACTAGCCTTTCCATCTCAAATGTCTGCGAGAGTAAAAGATATTACGCCGATACTGAATTTTATAGCAAGAAACGTTTCTTAGAAATTTGGCTATTGTATTGCCTTCGTGCAATCGCCTGATTGGATAATATAAACTCCTAAATTTTTCATCCTATTGCTTAATTCCTCGAAGATTAAAATAGATTTCAAAAGTGGAGTTCACTAGAGCGAAAAATATTGTTTAAGAGGCTCTTCAAAATTCAAGATGAAGAACAGAATATTATGAATTTTTCAGTTTTGCAGATTTGAAAATTTCGCTTGATTGTTAAAACTTTCTCTTAACGTCAAATGACATTGGGTCATCTAGGTTGAACTTGGCTTATTTTAGTTGATCGAGGTGGAAAATGCTGTTTTTTATATTAAGCTATTACATTTTTAGGGAAAGTGAAGTTGTTAGTTGTTAGTGAGCCTGTCAGCAAGGCTTTCGATTTGATAGAGTTACTAGAACGTTTCACGTTCATAACACTGTTAAGAAAAGTATACGACAAATTACAGTTGTCGATTGCTAACGTAAGACAAAAAAAAGATTTGATGAGAATTTAGAGAATTTAACAGATTATCCCATAGCGCTGTGTGATGATATTTCCCGAAAAATTTTAATCGCACAAAAGGTGGGGAGGGCGGGACAAGCTAAAAAAGGTGAAGATAATGAAAAAGCGTCGAAAACAAATACCTTCGCGCGGAGCGAGCCACATTATGTGTTGAGTTTCGGTTTTAAAATTCTAATAAAAAGCATTTCAAAAAGCAGACAGTCAACCTGGGTTTAGTACTTCTTGAGAATTCTAAAGTTTCTTTGTGATGTCCTCTGGGCTCTTCCCGCGTTGTCGTTTGAGGTGACATCCAATTGCTGACCCTTTCATCTTCTTCGACACGCAAAATGAGATGAAAAGCACATATCAAACATTGTTGGGGATTCATAAGCAGGAGAGTTAGTTTTGAGACTGTTAATATTTGTTCTGTTTAATGTCGGATTTTTTAGACGGTTGGATCTGTAGTTCAGTAGCTTGAGATGTTTCTCCTTACGTGAAATTCATTAGGTATATGTGGGAAACGTGGAATATCTATTAAGTCCCTTAGGATTTCAAAATTTAAGTACATTAAATTTCAACGACATGAAAAGGGTCAAAAGGGATTACTTCACTTTTAAAATACATCTTAGCGAGAAGCAAGAGACTGCTTTCTCTAACCTATTTTGTTTTCCACTGCCAATCTTTCAGACAACACACTGGGTATCATGAGCATGGAAATAAAGAGACAGGACAAGAATTTATCGACTAGCCTTTCCATCTCAAATGTCTGCGAGAGTAAAAGATATTACGCCGATACTGAATTTTATAGCAAGAAACGTTTCTTAGAAATTTAGCTATTGTATTGCCTTCGTGCAATCGCCTGATTGGATAATATAAACTCCTAAATTTTTCATCCTATTGCTTAATTCCTCGAAGATTAAAATAGATTTCAAAAGTGGAGTTCACTAGAGCGAAAAATATTGTTTAAGAGGCTCTTCAAAATTCAAGATGAAGAACAGAATATTATGAATTTTTCAGTTTTGCAGATTTGAAAATTTCGCTTGATTCTTAAAACTTTGTCTTAACGTCAAATGACATTGGGTCATCTAGGTTGAACTTGGTTTATTTTAGTTGATCGAGGTGGAAAATGCAGTTTTTTTATATTAAGCTATTACATTTTTAGGGAAAGTGAAGTTGTTAATTGTTAGTGAGCCTGTCAGCAAGGCTTTCAATTTGATAGTTACTAGAACGTTTCACGTTCATAACACTGTTAAGAAAAGTATACGACAAATTACAGTTGTCGATTGCTAACGTAAGACAAAAATAAAAGATTTGATGAGAATTTAGAGAATTTCAAAAAGCAGACAGTCAACCTTGGTTTAGTACTTCTTGAGAATTCTAAAGTTTCTCTGTGATGTCCTCTGGGCTCTTCCCGTGTTGTTCTTTGAGGTGACATCCAATTGCTGACCCTTTCATGTTCTTCGACACGCTGCGGTGCTTGCACGAATAGTCGACATAGTCTGTATCACCCAGATTACACTGAAACTGATAAACAGCGCATTGTTAGTTGTTAGATTGTAATTATGATTTGTAATTTTTGCAACTATACATACCATTCGCATTAAGCTTTTTTTAAACTTTGTTTTATATACATACTTCAGGATTTTTAACCATATATTTTGCATGTAATTTTATTCTAGCTACTATCGTTTAGAAAATGACCGTTGAACTGTCGAAACGTTGTTCGCTTATAGCGTTAATGGACCAATTTCGATATACTAAAATTTCTAACTTGGCTCCAAGGCTTGGGGGAATAAAACAAAAGAAATCACATCGAGGTTGAAGTATAAATATTTAATTTGTTTTGTTTAATATGTCTCCAAGCCTCGTAGCCATGTTAGAATTGTAGTTTATCGATAATGGCCTACTTTTATCACAAACTAGATATCAGAAACTGAGAAATCGTCATTTTTATCTTGATAAAAAAAATCCATTCAGGCACAAGCCAAGTTAGCTTAACAAACTCATAATTACGAAACACCTGCAGCGGGAACATCCGATAACAATGAGTTTAACAATGGTACCCGTCCGTACCACTTGTAGACTTAAAGGGGCTACGTCACGGTATTTTGAGTTATTTCTACCATCGACAAAATTACCTCTAAATTCAAGGAAGCCCGAAAATAATACTTTAGAAAGATAGGAAAACACTAAAGAGATAATAATAAACCATAAAGGAACAAGGATGGTTAAGGATGGAGAAGATTGACACGGATTACAAACAACAAAATTGAAAAATTTAGGCTAAATTTTTCAAACCGTTTAACCGTGACACAGCCCCTTTAAGAGCTATTGCCAGTAAACATGGAGAACTTGACGACAGGGGCGAAAATTCGAATTTTCTTTTATTGCGTCAAAAATGCCCTTTTGGTGAACGATTTTCAGAAATATGCTTTAAAGGTTCCAATGAATTAATATTTTGGTAAAATCTAGCAAAGCTCGAAATATCGCTTGATCAACCAAGATGGCCAATGAAATATGCAAAATTGAGCAAAAATAAGGAAACTTGCCTTGATCTCATATTGACACGGATTGTAGTTAACGCTTCGATCATTTCTCTGAGCTAAATATCATCTAGAAGTACATGAGTTTTGTCTACTTTTTGGCTGTTTGAAAAATACAACTATCACTATTTAATTTACAATCCAAATTTCAACTGATTTGAGACGGTCATAACTCTTAACTAATATCGTGATAAATATAAGGAAAGACCTATGCTATGGATATGCTATATTTAAATGGTTACTTTAGCCCATGAAAATGAAACGCGCCAGACGAAAAACTCTGAAGGGCATTTTGACTAATTGCGCCATTTTTAGATGACTACGAAAACTTCGATTTCGCAGTCATCTTTATAAACATAATCCAACATGTGTCATAAAGCATATTACTACACGTAACACGAGAATTTTATTCCATAAAGCTCATTTGTAGAAATCTATACGCTTTATTTTCACATGTGAAAAAAGCCTATAGAGTCAATCAGAATGGCCATGGTGTACAGCTGTTTCACGTGTGAAAGTATAACTAATCAGCGATAGCGTAAAGGCCTTTCCGAGTCAATCAGAATCGTGCATTGTTTACATTATTAAATGGCTTTTCAGATTTGGCAGCTTTTTCAGCGGCGCCTCCTCCAAATTTTTCATGCTAAAATGGCGAAGGTGGAGGAAAGCTCTAGATTCGTGACGGTTGGTTACTCCCTAGACGAGTTTGTACAGCATGAGGAAAACAAGAACACATTGAGTTAAACACACATAGATGTCTCGTTGCTCAAAACTTTTTTAGTTTCAAAGAACGAGCTGAGAGAGATTGAAACTATTGACGCAAAGATCTTGACGTGTTAATCGCCAATTTTCTGCTTAAGTTCGAAAGAAAGACGGAGAACAATATGAATCCACGTCACTCAGGTCTTTTGCTTCAAGCTTTGATCGTCATTTAAGAAAGAAAGACTATTCCTCTGCTATTGTGGAAGGAAAGGAGTTCCGAAAGACTAAAGAAGCGCTAGTCGCAAAGCAAAAGGAACTAAAGAAAGAAGGAAAAGGAAATAATTAAGCAAACGCTGCGCGTATGCTAACTGGTGAGGAAGTTGATATTCTGTACGGACAAGATTTACTCGGTTGCTCTTCATTAGAGGCTCTTATTAACACTGCATGGTTAAACAATACACAGTTGTTTGGATTGAGGGGTTGCCAAGAACACAGGGACATGAGATGGGGTGATGTTGAGAGAAAAGAAACAGCGTACGGAACAGTTTTTCTGGGGTATAACGAAAGGCAGACGAAGACAAGAACAGGTGCTGATCTGAAAGACTCTCGTGCTTTAAAACCAAAAATGTTTGCTGCCGAAGGCAGTAAAAGAGATCCTGTCCATTCTTAAGGCCAGATATTACTTACAGTGTATTTACTACCAGTGGCTCTTAAAATCTCTGAGACATTTGCTATTATCACTTTCTTCGAGACACTTCAATTGCACATGTTTTGTTGAAATGACCTGCTTTGGGCTGTCAGTTTGAAAGGTCATACATTTCTCCCACTTCCGTCACACGTTTGGCCTGTAACAGCAAGAATAACTGTCTTGGAAATAAAGCTCTTTGAAGCGTTTTTTGAAATTCGCTTATGTTTCAACCACATTTCACCTCACGTCATCCGTCACGACTCCTTGCTCTTTGTGTCCTACTCGTAAGCCTGGAAATTTACACGTGCGCCATGATTATTGGTAGATTTCTTTGCCCTCCTAGATCTACAAAACAACGTGAAATGACCAAGTTCTGCGTTGTCCGGAGAACGTGAATCCCGACAGCTATTTATTTTATTGCTATTTCGAATTCATCGCTGTGTTCTAGATTCAGTGTCGAGTTTTGACAGTGATAAACAAAGTGAAAGACTTACGTAAAATATAAATTCACTTTTAATCGACGTTGTCCTCGCCGTCGCTGTCGTTGTCGTCACTAAGTTAACCCTTTAACTTCCATTTGATTCAATTTAGGCTAGGCGCTTTTAACGAGGGTCGCAAACTCGACAAGTTTGAGATCCCACCTACCTTATTATTGGGAAATAAACCTTGTAGATAAGCGCGACACAATGGAAATCCACGATGTATCGCAGAAATAGCCAATCATGAAACTGGCAACAATTTCAAAGCAAAAACAAACCGCCGCAAAGCCAAGTGCCTGATTAAGGCAAATCAAAGCGAACGGAAAAATCTTGCATACTCAGTTTAGTCAAAACGCCGCCGAGATATTCAACCTTGAAAACAGCTATTTTTATTCGTTTTACAAACAGAACGTTTCCTGGAAAACTTCGGAAAATTGTCGTCGAAACTGAATTTTTCGGACGTCATAATTGGCGAGCTTCCTGTTCAGAATAACAAAGTAGGTGCAAATGACTGTTTGTGCTGTTCTAATTCTAGATATTGTTCAAAAGATTTGGTATCAGCCTTGTTACATCTTTTAAAGGACGAGAGAAGAGATGTAGGGAATAGATCATTTTGATAAAAAGGACCAAAGTGTTGATACAAAAACGGATTTCATGTGGCTTCATCTCGTCTTCGTGCTCCCATCGAACCTCAGCAGACACCTCTTGCAGCAGTATCTTTCGTAATGGCTAAGCTGGGTTTCGATTTCAAGCCCAAAACCTTCGAAGCTGTACCAAATGTCGTAATGTTGGAGCCAAACATTGACAACGAACATCCTAGAAGCAAATGCTCTACCAAAACGGAATACATTTACTCGGCAGCCATATTGTGAAGAGCATAAAAGCGAGGTAAAGCCCTTGGTAAAGTCTCTGTATATAAAACTATTGCTATGTTTTATTGAGTTTAACTGTTCAGATTCCCAATCTCATTTTTAGCTTCGAGATATAGCTATGGGTGGAACAGAGCACTCCTTCCTTCCTTCCTTCCTTCCTTCCTTCCGTCCATCGACTCCTGTTAACGTATTCCCCATCCGCTTACCAGTATACAAAGCATTGGCAGTCGACGCTTGCGTCCAAGTCGGAAAATAGTTATTCACCCAGTGATTTGTTTCACTGGTAATGTTTCTTATCCGTGGATCGTTTCTGCATGGTCGACAGCTCATGTTTTTTAGCTTGAAGTTCTCGCCGGCTGTTAAACCAATTCAATGCTATTCAATGGAAGTAGCGCGCTGTATAATTGACATGAACGCGTAATACCAGGGCGCAAGTCCCATTTAAACTTATATAAGATTATAAGGGAAAGACTCCAAAGTTCATCCTCCTCGATTCAGTTGTAAGGACAGTCTTCATCGTTTTTCCTTCGTAATCCTATCTGACACTTGTGATAACTTAGGGCTTAGAGATTGATCAATGTGCTTCAGATGATTTTTCATTGGAGAAAAAATGTCGGAGTTCTTTCTTTTTTTGTCCGTAAACTTGCAAAAAAAAAAAACGAGACCAATATTCTCCAATACGGACCGAACAAGGTAGTCCACTAAAGTATTTATGACAATGGCTAATTTTAATCTGCTGAAATATAATTGATGCCTCTCCACAATCCTTTCGGCTCGGTAAACGCGCGGACAGGAAGGAAGCATTTATTAATGTTTCTCACGTCGCCTTTCTGTTCTTATTGCCGAAATTGTCCTCCAAACACGGAGGTAAAATAATATCTACTTAAGAAAACACTGTTTATTTTTGTGTGATGAATTAAAAACGCAATTTGCCGAAATCAGCTCGTGAGCGGTCCATTTATATGTAAGTGGTCTGTATTGCAAAATTCGGACCGCTCTGGCAACCACTCGGAATTCTCTTTTTCACCTGGACCGGTTCAGCCATATAATAAAAACTAATTATTTTTTTCCCAAGAGGGCACGGTAACGAATCCTGCAATCCGATTGGTTCTTAGCGCGGCCCGGATTTCCTATACATGCGTCAGGAGTTCTAGACTTCCTGTTGGATCGCTAGGCATTGTGGTTAGGCGGGCTCAGAAAAGTGGGCATCAACTTGTAGCTTCGCCATTTTTTCGAGTGGCTTGGCTTCAGTGACCTTTTGAGCCGATTTACAGTTGGGCTGAGTCAAGTGGGAACCAATTGAAATCCTTGTTTGGTCGCCATCTCTGCTTGTTTTGTGTTGTTTCGCTTGATTTATTACCCTTTGCATTCACAATTGAGTCGAGACGAGAGTATAGAAACTCCAGTGACAAGGTCAAAATGTTTTGTTTTTATCTCGATCCTTAACTAAATAACTGGGCAGAAGTCGGAGCCGAAGTGAAGCTCTAATAGTTGAATACGTTTTAACTTTTTATTGATATTGTTATAATGTAGGTGTGATAATGAGGCTTGGCACCAGCAAAGGGAGGGCAGAATAACTGCCTCAAGCTTTTACAGAGTATTCACTAAAGTAGAATCAATGAAAGCCAGTGAAGAAAAAAGTGCTGATAAACTTGTTGATAGATTATTGGGAAAAGCTAAACCACCTACAAATGTACCAGCTCTTAAATATGGCAGAGATATGGAGCCCATTGTAGTTGAGGAATTCATCAAATACTTCAAAAAACATCACAAGGATGTTAGTATAGAGAATGTGTATCTTTATTGATAAAACTAAACAGTACTTGGGAGCAACCCCAGACTCACTGATAGAGTGCTCTTGTTATGGGGAAGCAGTAGTAGAGATCAAGAACCCTTAAAGCATTGCCAATGAAATTCCCTCAGCACATAATGTGAAGTGAAGTGAAGTGAAGTCTTTATTTATCGAGGGTAGCTCAAAATAGCATCTAAATGCTAATAAACTAGAGGCCCTCATTACAAGATCAAAATAGTTACAAATCAAAGCTTATCATAAAATTATCAAAATCTAATAAAACTATGAAACAATTATTAGCATGCAGCACAGCGACCCACAATATTTAAATAGAGAAATGATTTAAAGATTGCTGGTCTTTAAAAATCCTGTTCCAAAGAGAATTTTTGAAAGTCTTGAGAGTCTCTGCTTTCCTCATTTGAAGAGGTAGCTTATTCCATTCCAGAGAAGCAGTCACAGTAAAAGTTCTACCACCTTCTGTATTTCGATTTACTCGAGGGCAGGCTATATTAAATTTAGCATATCTAGTTTGCCGTGAATGAGTCTCACCGGTAAATACTAATAAGTTAGTAAGATAACTAGGCACGCGACCTTGCAAACGCTTGTATATGATACAACACTTGGCTAATTTAGCATTCTCGAAGAAAGGTATCCATTTGAGTATGTTAAATAACTGAGCAGAGGGTGCATAACTGTCAGCACCAATGACAATTCTCACTGCTCTCTTTTGTAGCTTTAAAACACATACTTATGTGTGTGTAATGGACGAGTAGCTTTAAAGCAGCAGCATCAGTACTTTGCACGGGTCCAGGGTGAGATGGCCATAAGAAAGAGGCCATTGTGCTATTTCTTTGTATACACACAAAAGGGCTATCACTTGGAAACAATTGGATTTAATGCCACATACTGGTGTAGGCTTGAAGAAAATCTAACCTGCTTTTATAGTAATTGTCTTTCACCAGCCCTGAAACTACTGCAAAAATAAATTGTTTAAAAATTCCCTAGAAAATGGATCCGACTGGGAAAATTTCATAACTGCTTATCATTTTTCCATGGAGCCTGCACAATATAATTGAACAACTACATGTATTATTGTATAGTCATTGCTTTATTTGATTTTGTTATTTAATGTCAAAAGTAGAAAACATTCATCAAGTTGTAATAAAAAAAGTTGCTTCCTACACTAATTAGACTTTTCTTATTAGACATCAACGTAAATTTTATTACTGGGGTAGGCAGTGTTTTGTCAAAAGGGGCTCAAAGGGGGCCTGAGGCTAAAAAAGGGAGGTGACTGAGCTTTTTCTGGACTTGATTGTCCCATATATTTACTATATATTACTTTCCAGAGAAGTGGGCCAGGCCCTTTGGTCACCCCCTGGCTAAGCTCCTGATTATACATTTTTGTGGTAATGTCATCCTATCAATGCAAGGAAATCAGCTTCACTAAATCCATGAGCATACTATTGATATCTTGAATTGTGTTATTCCAGAAGAAGCAAACGATCCCCCAACCTCTAAAGAATTTCCAAATGAAAGGTGTAGTGTTTTTATAGATTTTATCTCCTAAAAAGACAGGCAGCAAATCCACCCCCCCCCCCCCCCCACCCGACTGAATTTCCAACTTTCCTCCATGGTGGAGGTATGGATTTTCTCCTCAATTACACATTTTATTCTATATCCTGAGCCAAAAAAAAATAATGTGTTACTTGCAAAGAGGCTTGTACAAATTGCATAATGCAGCACAGACAATGAAAATGTTATCAAGATTACCAATTAGAGAGATAGGCAGTTCATTCTTAATGATAAGGAATGTCTTCAGCCGCCTGTGATGGCCTGTTCTACAATAATACGTAGACTAGATACTGTCTTAGTTTTCTGTACATCAGCTTTCGTGAACTGTTCTTGTCCACGTTTCCCTGGCGGAATAAAGAGGTCAGCTCTGTGAAGCAAGAAATCCTCTGCAAAAGTGAATCCACGATCTGCCATTACTGCATCATATGGCTCGAGGATGTTGTAAAAATCTGATTCCCTTGTCAAATAGACATCTGAGGTACGCCCACCCCATGCCTCTAAGATGAAGTTGAAGGCCCCATTTGGGGTAATGGAAACTAGGATTTTTGAAGTATTGTGATGCTTGTAATCTGACCATGTCGATGCTCTGATTACAGGGTCACTTGGGGTCTCAATAAAAATTTCAGTGCAGTGTATTATATGGCTCACCCTGCAGTATCCTGGTTTTTTGAACTTCTTTGGCCGTGTTTTCTTTACAACTTCCATGCTAGGATTGTATATTAGGCATTTCAGTTCACTAGCAAACATTTTGACCCATGTGTTGAAAATAGTTGACCCAGTACTGCTTGAATTGGCAAATCTTTGTGCAAGGTCTGCATTTGTGGATCCCAAACAAAGTTTCATTAGTGTTAAAAAGAAACTTGTCCTTTTGAGAAAGAACCGTTTTGGTCCAAATTTTTTTGGTGACTTCCTAAAGTTCCTGCCTTTTCTGGATGTTTTCTTAGGGCCACTCCAATATCTCACTTTTTTTAGATCGTTTCACAGAGTCAAATAATTTGTGAACGGCAGGCCTTGATGGGATACCAGTCAGTAAATTTACAGTCTGGTTATTTTTTAGATCTGAATTCTTCAATCCCTTATCCAGTTTGGCCACATGTTGAACTTCCAGCAACTTCACTTTTTCACTTAGCTCCTGTATTTTCTCTGAAAGTTCCATGATTTTTTCATCTTTATCTTGCATGCTCTTCAAGCAAGATGTGTTCATGCAAAAATTCGATTTTTCATTAATTTCATACCAGCCATAGACATAGCAATGGTCATGAACTACGGATGCTCTGTCTATGTCAACACATTCATTAATAGAAGCAGAGGGCTCAGGGTCAATGAGCTCAAAACCATCACAAGCCAGGTTGTAGGCTGAGTGGTCAAGAACAGGTACTGGTATTTCATCGCTACATGTATCTAGCTTAGCTCGTTTTCTGGATCTTACTGCAAGAGAGTTATCCCGTGGCATTGGTGGTGGGGGTTTGGAGGCTCTCGTTTTCTTGTTGTGACCAAGTTGCAATGTTGGGTCTGGGTTTTCAGTCGCTGGCTCACCGTCAACGAAGTGTAGATTACAAACTCTTGGATCATTGTTAGGCATCCAAAGAGTCCCATTCAAACTGTTCCTGCTTATATTTTTTTGCCCATTGTAATCGGCGTTCCGGGTTCTTCTCTTCTGTCGGGAACGGGAATAATTTGAAGGCCGGTGGCTGGCAGTCACACGTGCTTGAGCCACTGTTGCAACAATGAAGCTCACAGGTCGTAGCAGCCTATTTCCCTAGTCTTTGTCCACAGTTAGGACAGCCTATGGCAACACAATTTCGGTGGCCGAATCCCATGGACAAAGTATCTACATTAAAACAAAAGAAATACGACAAAAATCTGAGTATAAAATAAGCAAAAATCATACTCATAGCATCTCAAATCGCCTACACTCTGCAGCCTAAAATCGTTACAATGACGTTGCCTAAAAGTAATGAAACAATAGCTTACCTTAAAATACCTTTGATTTGGTTTATCTTAATTCCTCAACGTGAAATCGGCTCAAACGGAGGGTTTCTTTGCTGCCACTCGATGTAATCCAATATGGCGAAGCTGCAAGTTGATGCCCACTTTTCTGAGCCCGCCTAACCACAATGCCGTGCGATCCAACAGGAAGTCCAGAACTCCTGACGCATGTATCTCTGACCACGGTCACAGTAACAGCGGGAAAAAGCGCGGGTGAAATTTATCGTTTTCGTCAATTTTCGTGAGTGAACTGCCGGTAATCGTTAACCTTTACCCTTGAACACTTTCATCGACGATTAATCAACGCAGGTTTATCTCTATTCATTTTTAAATGGCAAGTTGAAGTTGTGAGAGTTTGGTTGTTTGTAGCTCGGTGCTGTAATGGCGCGTAATCCTGTGTTTCTCTCGACTCACAATTTCAAGCAAAAAAGGTCAATTGCAGTCGATGTTACCTCTCTGATCGTTGCTGTATTTAAAAGAATTTCTCTGAAATACATTTAACGAATTTGCTCGCTTTCTGCTGCTCAATTTACGGTAAAAAAGTCTGATTTCAAGTGATTCGCAGCGACTGATAGAAATTGTTGTAGTAGAACTTTTTGTTAGAACAATAACAAAGTTTCACACCGAAAAAAAAAAATTTTGGAGAACTTAAGTGTTGAGCTGAATACAACTAACGTAAAGTACTTCGAAATAAATCCGTAAGATCCGGAAAGATGCAAACTGACAACAATTTTTTATGAAAATAACGACACATCTGAAACTAAATTTGTAAGACATGTTTCGGTCGCTCAACGACCATCTTCAGTTGAAAGTAGAATTAAATTGAAGTTACATTTGAATTTATAATATAATACTAAACAAAGATAAATAACAACCGTGAAAAGAAGTTAGGAATCTGACAAACTAGCTGAAGGTAACAAACGCACAGCACGAAAATGTAGATTTACGGAACATTAAAGTTGCGTAAATCTGCGTAAAGGAGGTTAACAATCTTTACACTAGCTTTACACTATTCAAAGTGTGTAAAGGTAGATTTACGCGACGGGTGATATAGAGAGCTTGCGTAAAGGTTGCATAAAGTTGAAGAGCCAGATTTACGAAACTTTACGCGACAGGAGAAGTTTGCGTAAAGTCAAACTTAACTTAACTGGAAATAAAGCTGTTTTGTATATTATATTTTATATATTATATTATAAATTCAAATGTAACTTCAATTTAATTCTACTTTCAACTGAAGATGGTCGTTGAGCGACCGAAACATGTCTTACAAATTTAGTTTCAAATGTGTAGTGATTTTCATAAAAATGAAACCCTCCATTAATACATCTTTCTTTGTCCAGTATCATGATCTGAGTTACTCGCTAGTTCGATTGTTTACGATGGTTTGTAGATGAAACGTAAGCCAATTCAACTACAAAATTTGATAAACAGTAAACAAACCCGCTTGTGAGCCAATTTACCACAGGAAAAAACAAATATGTTATTTGCCGGCTTAGGGTCGGTCCGTATAGTGAAAGACTGTGGTGACCTCGGGCTTGAAAATGCTGGCCTCGGCTTCGACCCAGGGCAGCATTTCCAAGACCTCGGTCACAGTTTTTCACTATACGGACCGACACTAATTATAAACCGCAAATAACATATATGTATATCAAGTAAATATAAGGAAGCAAATGTATGCTCTGCGGACCTATATCTCGCTTTGTCGTGGATTCAACGTTCCAGATCAATAGTCCCAATCCCCACAACTCCTCATTTTTATTCGCCTACTTTTTATAGACTAATCCAATTCATCCCAAGAGTCTTTGATTGTTTCCTGGACAGCTTGCAATTGGTAGTAGAGCTAGCTCGGCCTCCAGTGGACTACTTGATTCTCTAACAGACAGGAATAATTAGTTAAAGGAGATAATTATAAAATGCCTTTTCGAATAATTGACACTAAACATGCCTTTGCATTTAAGTGTTTTTGTCGAACACTTTAAATATAGCTATATCATCATCATCGTCCTCAGTAGTGTAGTAATTGGGGGAACTGGCGCAATTTCTGGATTTTACGCATCTTAGTGTGGTGGTTATAGTAAGATCTGTGGTTATCGTATATAACAAGGACATTTACGCATTTTACACATCTTAGCGTAGTTAGCGTAAGATGTGTAGTTAGCGTATAGGACCAGGACATTTCCGGATTTTACGCATCTTAGCGTAGTTAGCGTAGGATATATACTTTTATTTTCATTTATATAAATATTTATTAACAATTTTCAAGATTTGATAAATTTCCAACCAGCACTCTCACCACCTAGATATTCACATATTTTTTTCCAAATTTTATCAAGTTCATAGAGTTTTAAACGATCTTTATACAATTTTAGCTTTGGTAAAAATTCATTATATCCAAGTATTTGACAAAATTTATAAATGATATATGAATAGGAAAAGAAATTTCTTCTATTTTTACCTTTAAATAATTCAAATGGCACCTGAATTTGTAAAAACCTCATTTTCATTTTTTCTTCCATTATAGAAGTCATTTGTAATGGAGGTATTTTTGTTATTCGATACAATATTTGGGTGGTATGATTATAATAATTTAATTTACGATGTTTTTTAAGATATCTTTTAATATCTGCTTCAGTTAACTTTTCCAAAGAATTTTCCATCCTTTCACGAATGATTTCTTTGAAAATATTATTAATAACATCTTCTGAGACTTTAAAACTTTCTTTGCCTTGGATATTGGCTAAACAGTCACAAAAATGATTATATCTTTTGTAATCATTTTCTGCGGGTTTTATAGATGCTTTTTCTGGATTTGTTGAGACATTAATGCTTATTCCACAACTTAGACAAGTACTTATCCCTTCATCGATGTTCAATACTCGAAATTTTTCACATGTATAACAATAGTTATCTTCATTTATATTATTTTCACTGTATTGTAGTTCATCAGGAAAGATATTATATTTATACCTTTTATAATAAGAATTATCAACACCATGAACAAAATTTTTGTTTATATTTTTTGCTCTATTTTCTGTATGTAAAAAAAGTAAAATAGCATTCTTTAATAAATAACTAGTACGAAGATTTTTGATATCATTTATTTCATTTTCTAACCTTATTTGTTCAATTTGATCAATTCTAGAATAATCTTTTTTGATGGATAAATTTATAATTTTTTTTTTTAAATCTGGTATTTTTTTTTCTTTTATAACAATTTCTGAAAGTTTTTTACGATGTAGATTGCCAATGGTCTCTTTGTTCATCATAATAATTAATATACTTTATTCTTTAAAGTAGAGTAATCTTCACTCTCACTGCTCGTTGATTCCTCACTGCTCGTCGATTCCTCATCTGAATTAGGATCATAATCACTATCGCTACTATCAGTATCATGGAGTGGGTCTTCAGACAAGAATTTTTTAAAATTCGGAATTGGCATATATACTATAAATTATTATTTATTTTATGATTCCCATATGCATAACTACTGATACCATCATCTAAAATATATCTTTTATCATCAAAAGGTGATAATGATACTATATTAATTTGGTAACTAGATATCTGATGATGCTCTGACCGGATAGTTCGCATCTTATGCCTCATAGTATTACATTTTTGTAAAGTATGGAGATAATCAGAGAGGCATAATTCACTTTTAATGACATTCTTTTTGACACCTTTAGCAGTCTTGTTTTCCTTGTTTTCTGTCTTGTATGAATACATTTTACTTTTTAGACCAACAAATTCTATGATTGGATCACCAGCTGCTTCATCTTTGAATTTACCAATTACTTTTTTATTTTCTGCAAAAAAGAACTTAGACGATTTGGGATAATCACTATTGTCAAATAGGTCCTTATCTTTATATAAATCACTATAAAGATCTTCTGCTTTTATATGGTAAAATAAAGAATCAGTATCAGTAAAAAGTAACTTTGCATCAGGGTATTTTTTTCTGATATAGTTGTAATGGAAGTCATACATTAATGTTTTACTTAGATCTAGAATAGAGAATCCAACATATGAGGGTTTATCTAAGACTAATTGTACCTTTTTCATCTGTACACCAACTAAATTTTCATCAAATATTTTACTGGAAACGTAGGTTGGTTGTCTAGTCAATTTCAATAAATGTTCAGGATCCGTTTCTAATTTAATATTAGATCTTTTTCTCAGGTTTTCCATAGTTTTACCAAAAACAGAGTTATTCATCAGCTTAAAGAAGTCTTTCTCAAAACTATTCTTAGCCATTGTTCTCTTTTCAGTGTTAAAATCAATGTATCTTTTCATCCAAGGTTGTTGAGTGAATTCCAATACTCTATGAATCTTCTTTAACTTCATACCAAGAGATAAATAAAGCTGCAAATTTCTGTAATGTAATACATATTTTTCTTTATTCCTTAGATTAGGAACCAACTTGTGAACTCTACCACTGATAATATTTTCTGAATCTTTTAAATCTTTGCAATACTTTGATAACATATCATCAGTGATTAAAATCTTTTCTGGTGCTAATGGATAATCATTATGCAAATCGTGTAGCTCTTCAGGATATTCTAAATCTACCTCTAAAACTACGCCTTTTCTAGTATCATTTGTGTAATTTTCTAAGATGAAATCTTCAGGATCTTCAAAATCTTCAGAGGGAATCCATTTGAAATCTCCAGTTGGAAGTGACTGTGACATAGCCCATCCATAAAGGTTATTTGCATCTAAATACATTAAATAGGTACTAGTTTCATCCGGATTGTAATCTTTCATATACTTGTTGTTTGCAACAGCATGTCTATGTGTAATGGTACTAATCCCACCTCTCATACCTTTTTCAATGAATAATTGTTGATCTAGGTCTGTGATTAAGTCTAGATATATTTTTGTCATTCGGAGTAATGCATCCCATGATAACCCAGGTGCAGAGTAATAATGACAAGGATCCAACCTATAATACTCCAGACAAGTGCTTCTAAAACTTTCAAATAAATCAGCTAAGAGTAGTACATCTGTTTTCAAATATAAATCATGATACTCACCTAAGTCTCTGATTTGGAAAGTACTCCAGACCTCCTTTGCGTGTGAGTAGTCACTCTCTGAAATATTTGTATCATTTAAAATGCTATAAAAATCTTCTATCCTTGGTAAAGACTTCTCACTGAATCGCTGGAATGAGTCCATGTAATCATAAGGGTAAACACCTTTTCGCTTTATTAATCTAAATTGATCATCATTTGGAAAAGCTTCTCGTGAATAAAAGAATGCATCATCAGTTAAATTACTGCTTAATCTGTCTAAACTCTGACTCATAAATGAAAAACTGTCAATGAAAGTCAAATGATTCCCTAGTCTAAAACCCATATATTTTTCAAAAGTACTTGCTATAACACTAATATTAAAACGATCTTTTATTTCATTAACCTTACCATTTTCATCTTTAAATTCTGTAATATCATAGACTACAAGATCATTTATAAGTTTTCCTAATTTTTGCATGATAAAATGACAGTCATAGCCTTTAAGATTGTGAAAGACAACAGGAATTTTTAAATTTTTTGCACTGATAGCCCATTTTAGATTGCAATCTATATGTGCAGCGCCGCGATATTTGCCTGTTATATGACAATGATCTCTGACTTTATTAGTCATATCACCATCATCAAGTATTACAAGATCTTTAGGTTTAAAACGACGCTCACAAATATGGCATACTGTACTATTTTGGAAATCTCTTTCATTTTCATATGTCATAATTAATGGTTTCTGAAATTGTTCTCGCACTATTCTTCGGCAATCTTCTACTTCTCTCATCATCTGTACAATAAATTTGTCTATAGCATCAGCTCCGCGGTAAATTTTTACAGGTTTTGAATAATTATTATCATACCTACAGACCAATTTATATCCATAACCGCAAGCTTTGTGACTCTGATAAGTACTCGTGTAAGATTTACCATCAGGTGGTACACAACTGTCTATCCTCTCTGTAATTGCTTCAAAATCAGCGTATATGACAAACGGCGCGGGTAACATTTTCTTATGATTTTTGAAATAAATTATTGACCCTTCTTCAGGCATCTTGATCGCTTGGGCTCCGTTAAGGAGCAGGCAATCCTCTCTATGAATTTTGTATGTTCTCTCAGAAGAGCAACAGTGGAGACAACGCAAACAAAAATATTTCCTAGCTTTATGATTTGTGAATGAACTCATAAATCGATCGAAATCCTTAATAAGCACATAGTGGCTCTTTTCATATTTTGTATCATCAGTACCAATCCAGAGCAATTCCATATGGTCTGGAAAATTAGTGTTTGATAATCTGATAGGATAAGGAAAACCACTGATACCATTATTTTTATCTTCAGGCTCATAGCCAAATACACTAACATTAATCTTATTTTTCTTTTCAATCCGATTCATATCAGAAAAAGTGACAGGAAAAGAGATACCAGTGTAATCCAACCGTTTCACTGATTCCCTATCTGCCTTAGTTATTCTTTGAGGGTCTTTTTTTAATGGATTTAGGTGCCTGTTATGACACCATAGGAAACATTTATTGTCTGTATTTTTGGGATTGATTAAACCCTTCATAGGGTTACGTAGTTCCTCAGGTAGTTCAATATATGATGATCCTCTTAATGGAAAGTAAGAGACAATATTAATGATATGTGAAAGTACCGATTGGAATACCCAACCAGAACCTTCAGAGAGCCAAACAGCTATTAACTCTAAAATTCTTTCAATGCTATTATGGATAGACTCTTCTATATCTAGTCTATTGGTCACAGTAAAAGGCCCGGCATTAAAATAAGGTTCTCGGTAAATTATCGTACCCTCTTTACGCTTTGATAATCGCACCCTCAGAGTAGTATTGTATTTAAATCCTCTTTTATCTGATAATATTTTAATTAAAAGATCAAATATTGCTTTTCTAGTATTATTTAACTGTATTGATGGATCATTACTATTAACAATTGGTACTTCATAAGATTTTACATATCCTTTTAATGCTTTACTACGTTCAGGAATACTAATCGCTTCAGGTTCAGTTTTAGCTTCAGGTTCAGTTTTAGCTTCAGGGAAAAAAAAAATTACTAATTGCTGTAGGGATAATTTTCGTAGTAAAATTACTAATTGCTTCAGGGATAAATTTCAATTGTTTAATTGGTTCAGGTATATAATATGGAATTATTTCATTAAATAAATTTTTAACCTTTTCTTGGAGTCTTTTAGGTAATGAAGCCGGTTCGGCAGATGTGGATGGGTTGGCTGGGGCTTGTAGTGGAGGTTCTGCTAAATTCTCAATTGTCGGATCATCTAATAAGGTACCTCCAACAAGGGATTCATTTAGTATTTTTTGTTTAATTAATTTTTTTAGTCTATTTTCAACATAATCTTCTGATTTCTTAGTTATTCTTTGTACGGCAGGTCCTATTTTCCCTTCATTGCGCTTATGAGTATCTGTCTTTAAATGCTGATATTTCCCCTTTTTTGCATACTTTTTCTCACATATTTCACAATACCAATAAGATGGTTTTGGTAATGGTTTTGCAGGTAGGTGGAGCTTGGGTTTTATTTTAATTTTATTAATCATCTATAATATATATTATGTAACTAATTTTTTTTTAAAATTATTATTATTATTATTATTATTATTATTATTACCAGTAACTACATTATTGTGTAAGTTTCTATAATGTTTCTTTGTCTTTAGATGCATATATTTTCCTCTATAAGTGTAATTTTTTCCATTTCCGCAGACATCACAATATCAAGCATAACTTTTGAGTTTTTCATTGATATATTTGTTTCTCTTTTCTCGTTTCAATTGTTCTTCTGTTTTTTCCATGTATATAATTATTTATCATATCTAATTTTTTTAAATAATTTTTTCTAAATCTTTTAATGGCACCCAACTGTTAAATTCGTCTGGGTAACCTTTCCATTTGACTAATGCTTTTCCTTTTGACTTTCTGATAATTTTCTCTATTCTGTAGACCTCTTGATCTGTCTTTTGTAACTCTTCTCTGTAGAAAGTACCCTTAATCACTTCACCATTTAAGTCTTTTATCTTATAAGTAATAGGATTAGTGAATCTAATTTCGTCTATGATGAAAACTTCTTCAGTCCAATTAGGAGTATAGCCTTTATCAAAGGTCGCCCTTTTGTATTTGCTTATTCGGACTCTATCACCTACTCTAAATTCGGGTTTTCGATTTGTTTTTGTTTTTTTGATTTCTCTCGCTAAATCACCATATAAATTAAAATAAACTTTTCCATAGTTTTCAGGTTTTATAGCTTGGATAGGCGTCATTCCTATTGATCTATGTTGGCTGTTGTTGTAAGAGGCGAGTATTTTAGGAAGGATGTCAACGTAGACTGTATTGTTTTGCATAGTGAATCTCTTATACATTTTATCTTTGATAGTTCTATTCCATCTCTCACAAACTGCTGATTTCTCTTCGTTTTCAGTGGAATAGACCTTTATCTTATCCTTAGCTAAGAGATCCAACACATTTTTGTTATAATATTCTTTTCCTTTGTCTACCCATAACATTTTAGGCTTATTTTTCACTAATAAGCTTTCAAACGCTTTAGCGACTTCTAAACCTGTTTTTGTCTTTAGAGGTACTATCCAACCATATTTACTGAAAAGGTCTAAGACCATTAGTAGATATTTATAACCTCGATTCCATTTGCTAAGCTTTTGCATATCAACTAAGTCTGAACACCAGATATCATCTACATTATGTGCAATGACTCTTCGCTTGGTAAAATTTCGTTTTATAGGTTTGTGTAACTCATTAGCTAGCGCTTCCCATGTGTCTAAATTTTTAGCGTTTTTTTTTTTACTCCTAAACCAAGTTTTTGTTTTGTATTAATAGTGTTTCTAGCCAGCCAATGACCCCACTGTCTATCATTCCAGGGAATTGCATCTAAAGCTTGGACCATTTTCTTGTCAGCCACATTTTTACATGATTTTACATTTACTCCCTTATCAGCACATACTGAGTAATCAACATCGTGTTGCATGGCTATAGCATCTGTCTTACCTGTTGGCTGATCATAGATTTCATAGATTTGGCCAGTATCACGATCCCATTTTACTTGTTTTTCTAAATCATTGTAAGGACCAGTATATTTGTGTCCTGGAAGAGTCCAACCAGCTTTCGGTTTAGGTAACTTACCTATTGCTTTATGAATATCGAGACCCCTTCCCCTTCCCCTTCCACTGATTTTTTTAGAAATATCATCAGCCAGAGAGTCAATTGCTCTATTCAAATACCTTTTACCAATGCCTTTAACTTTGTCTTTTACATAGTCAGATTTTATTGCTCGACTAGCTCCCCTTTTACCTAGGTTGTACAATCCTTTTGCACCAGCAGCCAACCCTTTGACAATTAGTTCATCAAAACCGCTTCCTTGCATTTCCGCTTTAGATATAAAACGAAATTTTGTAATTCCACATTCAGCACAAATACATCGCATTGCATTTCTACCATTTTTTGTAATTACAAAAGTTTCAGAATTAGGTACACATTCTGTCCTTTTTCTTTGTCGAACGCAATAAGATAACATATATTAATTAATATTATAATAAATATATGTTAATCTATTGTTAACTATTGTAAAGTTCCTTTACTATAATATAGCTCCTATGAGGGGAATTCCCTTAAATGGACTGTTTTTACCCAGTAATAGCCCTTTTCCTTTTCTACCTCTTCCTACCGTACCTGAGTTAACAAATTTAGTTTTTGTTATCCCACATTCTGCGCATTTACATTTCATCATGGCACGACCATTTCTTGTCTGTACAACCCTTTCTGAACCAGGAACGCACTCTGTCTGTTTTCGTTGTTTTACACAATAGCTTTTCATCTATATTATAATTATTTTTTTTTATTATTATATAATGGAAGAAATTGAAATTGACAATGAAATACGTAGAATAGAAGCGATGTATAAACATTACAAACTTCTTTATAGAAAAATTGCCTTTTTATGTTGTTCTGGAGAAACTAAAAGAGTGAGAAATCTGAGAAATAGTTTGAAAAAAGATTTAAAAAAAATCCGACAAATCAAACAAATCCAACAAAAGATAACTCCTTTCGCGCACCTGACGTTGCAGAAGTCCTCAAAGCAATAGTTTAAAATAGTTTTCTATGAATTTTTCATTCTCTTCTGTGTCAAAGCTAAAAACTTGCAATAAATCGAAATAATCGACTCCTTTATGCATTTCATTCAAGAAATACAAGCAAAAATAGCCACAGGTTGTAGTATAGAGATTCTGTATTTGCTGGTTTTGGTGTAATAAATTTAAGTTTTTCTCTTTTGCATGGTTTACCAACTCTTGAAAAGGTGGCATACCAAAAGAGTCAAAGTAATTTATTGTACCATCACGAACATAGGTTGTAACCCAATGACTACCACTCATATAATGAGGTTCTAAATTATAAATAAAAAGCGCTAACTTATGATTATGAGGTACAGTCTGATCTCTGCTTAGGACATTTTTGATAGGTATCTTCAAGTATTTACACCAATCTAAAAGATCAAAATTACTCATTGGGATATCTTTATGGAATTTAGGCTTTTTTACCTTTTTTTTTTTTTTTTTCCTCCCCTGCCCCATGTCCCAATAAAAGGTGGTGGAGCCATAGGCATTCCCATACGAGGACCTCCTCCTCCATCCGATTTCCCCATTCTAGGACCTCCTCTTCCTTTTATACTTCCTCCTTTTAATGCATCAAGAATCATTGGAATACCAATACTAGCTATTAACGTTCCAATACCATTACCTACTTGTCGTTGTGTCAGTCGGAAAAGTAAGTCTTCTCCACCTTTATGAGCTCGGGCTAAATCTCCTATTTGTCCTTTAGTCAGTAGATCACCCAATTGAGCTAACATAAATAGTTTATTATTTGGTACTTGATACATTTGTCCGCCACTAATTTTCTTAACTATTTGACTAGCACCTTCAGAAGCTAACCCTGCTAGAGCAGACAATCCTAGTGTTTTACCGATAGTTGGTGCTACATTCTTTAATACTGGCAATATTGAGCTAAAGATACCAGACCCAGATTGACGCCTGATATTATACTTTGATATAGTAATTACCATTCCTCGATTAGCTGTTTTGGCCTTAGCGAGTCTCTTAACAGTATTCATTGGCACCATAAGAACATCGGAACCACTTAACGCATTTTTACTAAAGCGTAAACTTATTTCTTCTCTGTGTCTGTAAGCCTTAGTTAGTTTTCGTTTTTGCCCTTCAGAAAGTTTGACAGAAATTTGATGTAGTTCAGTCATTATATATTATTTAGGGACTTTTTTAAATTCCTAAATAATATTTATTCTATGACTTTGGAATAGTTCTTATAAATCAGATCCAATAGATAGAGCA
Organism: Micromussa lordhowensis; assembly: GCA_964020085.1. Taxonomy (NCBI): domain Eukaryota; kingdom Metazoa; phylum Cnidaria; class Anthozoa; order Scleractinia; family Lobophylliidae; genus Micromussa; species Micromussa lordhowensis. The sequence goes on from OZ026598.1 coordinate 16,633,770, forward strand.
TCTTCTTCTTCATCATCTAAGATGAAGTTATCGAAAATATCTTCTACTTCTCGATATGATACTTGCATTAATTTTGGTTTTAGAGTAGCTCCAAAAGTTCCTGTTGTAATTGAAAACCAGGAAGCAATAAATTTCACTTTACTTTTTGGACCAATTTTTACTGAATCATATCCTAAATTTTCCCCATCCCATGTAAAAAATTTTGTAGCTATTCGATCATTTCTAAAAAATAGTGAAAACTCCATCTTTGATGGGTAATCTTGATATACTCTTTCTTCATCAACAATTTTATACGGTTTTTTACAGATTCTTTTCCAAGAACCACCTTGACCGTGTTCATCATATCCCACTACAGCTTCTCTATGTATTTTTTTATTGTTCTTTAAAGAATATAAATAATCAATAAAAAATTCGTCTAATTCTTTGGCTTTTTCTAGATATTCCCCATCACAATTAATTTGCATGCTAGTACCTTGGTAATTACCATCTTTATCATAGTTTTCATTTAAACCGAAGGGTGTATATCCTTTATATTTAACAAATAATGTACTTCCATTGTATAATATTCCAATCTGTGTTCCATTGTGATTATTTGGCTTTGGTTTTTTAAAAGTTATCTTTGAAGTGTCAATATGGAGAAAATCGACTATTTCTTCTTTGTTCTGACTTTCGTTCTGACTCTCTTTAACTCTCATATATATTATATTAAAATATTTTTTCTAAATATATTTTTTTTTTTTAGACAATAACTAATTGATCTCCCACTTTATCAACAACAACATCTTCTTCATAGAGAACAATTGCATGCACTCTAAAATCAGCAGCTGCTGCTTGTGAGAGGCGAAATCTTACGTTAAGTTGCTTTGGATCTCTGCTTACCTGTTCTGTTTGATAAGTCAGGTCAAAATATAACATTGGGTAAAGATTCGAAAAATTATTGATATTGAGCTGAGTACCTGTATTATAATCATTCTTTTTCCATGAATAATTCATTAAATCATAATAGATTCTTGTTTTACTTTCTGTATCATATTCAAGTTCTGGATAGAAGACACCATTACCATATTCAAGACGACAAGTAGTAAGATGACTATTAGCATTAGCAGCATTAAGTTTAAAAGTATCAAAAATATAAGGATTTGCTGTCATATCATTAGTCTTAAGTCTCTGGAAGTAGAGGAAAACATGTTGTACTTTATCAATACTAGCTGAGATTCTGAAATCACCACTGTTTCTAGTAGTATCTGAACTTTGGTACATTTCTTTGAGGTATTTCCATTTACTGGGTTTTTGGTATTCACTGATGAATTTAGACATAAGAGCATCTTTTGGTTCTAGTCGGGGTACCCATAGATAAAAACGATCAATTACTAATCTCAATGTATCAACTGCCCCATATAATACTTCAGCGTCCGGTGTCAGTTCTATTTCAAATTGGAGATCCATTGGAGGTAACAATCGTCCTTCTAATTCTTCGAAAAAAGAATACCTATTTAATGGAATACTTGTATTAACATGATCTCTGTTAGCTGTTAATAAACGCCTACTTTCCAAACCAGTGTTTGTATCATCTGAAGTGGTATCTGTATCTAAATACCATAAGCTATTTTTGGCTGTACTACGCCCAAAATCATCTGAATATTCTAAAAGATTTTTTGCAAAAGTTACAAGATGAAGATTATCAGTGTCATAGACGATTTTTCCTGCACTCTTTATTACCATATGTTTAATTAGTGAATGCGACCCATTAATAATTGTTGTTCTGGCGTCAGCATTGTCTCCACCATTTGCTTTAAGGTCTAATTTGAATCGCACTTCAAAAAAGGCGTTAAACCAATCAAGCATAATACCCCGATCAGTAACATGAAATTTGTATCCTTTCTTATTTTGCTCTTGAGTATTGGCAGGAGCTCTTATAGCATCTTGAAGACGAAATTGCACTAGTTCGTTTCTCTGTACGTACTCTGGTGATCTAAATGCCATTATATATTTTTTATCAGATTTTTTTTTTTCTTTAAGAGCGTGCTATTAGATTATTAATCAGTGTATAAACTTCCTCCTGCGTTTTTGGCTTTGCTCTACCTGGCTTTGACTTTGTTGACTTTGTTGACTTTGTCGCTTTTTTAGACCCTGAGGATAGCCTTTTTCGGATAAGCTCACCAGATCGCTCTATAACTTTATCAGCAGCCTTTTTACCAACTCGTTCTCCCGCATGAGAGACACCAGCTTGTATTGCTTTTTTAGCAAATGGTTTTAAAACCTGTCCAGTTAAAGCACTAGCTACCTTTTTTAGTGGTTTCATAAGATTGTCTACGATAATTCCATTGCCACGGTGTTTGTAGACATATCGTCCCGTTCTTGGGTGATAAATCTTTTTGAACTCTCTTGACTTCATATAACATTAATATGGAACTTTTTTTAAGATTAATGAAAATGCTGTGTCAGCATGATTTAAATAGACTGGTCTTCTTAAACCATCAGTTACATAGATTCGAACGCTTGAAACTCTTGTTTTATTGATAGGATTAAATATAACACGACGCGGTTCAAGGGTAAAATTGTAAGAAGGTCTCAGCGTTCCTGTACCAAAACTAAAAACAATATCTGATTCTCTCCCATCTACTAATGAATCAGAGACTAAATCACAATGAATATTTAGGACATCTGTATCTTCATATAGGTTAGGTATCTTAGTACTAACGTTTCTCTCATCTCTTAAGATCACCTTATCGAATCCTATTAGTTTGCCAAAATTAGATTTACGCAGGTCAAGCTGATAGTTTGCGTCTAAAGTCACTAAGACTCTAAAAGTTGGTTCATCAAAAGTCACCGTAATTGGAAATTCTTCATCACCATCACCGCGGACTGTTTTAGTCTTTTCCTTAATGTATTTATCAATATCAGTGTAATCCCAAACTCCTTTTGGAAAATCAATATCTGTAAACGTTTTCCCGCCGTCTTTACTGTAAGCTATCTTTTGATTGTTATAACCAGAATTTATATTTGTCCATGTAAAAGCCATTGAAATAATTTTATTAAAACCAATATACCAAATCCCATCACTGTGTTCATAGTCTAAAGTTCTAGAAAACCTTGTAGTAAAATCACCAGGTCGATTACCAGGTTCATCTTTAACTGCAAAACTGCTTAATGAGATTTCTCTCTCCATATAAATTAATGTAAATATAATTTACTAGTGTGTACTAAACCCCAAAATATTTTTTCACTAACTTTTGATATTGCGACTTATTGATTGATTTTGTTCGTAATAGAGTGTCTAAGATAGTTTGACCCATATTTCTCATCTTGACACTTGTATTGCCTGCTTCCATTTCACCAATAATTAGTGTTAATTTCTTTAGTAATTCTTTAGCATCATTATAGAAATACACACCACTTCCACTGACTCTTTTGGTCCCGTAACCTTTCGTTGATTTGCTTTTAAATTTATATTGCTTAATATAATCATTAAGCTCTCCTCTAAATCGGTCTGAATTTTGATGTATTCTATCTCTTTCTGCTGCATCAATCTCACCTTTATTAAATTTTTTAGTAGCGTTTGCTTTAAAAGCAATTACTTGTCTTCTTCTCCTTTCAGCATCTTTTACAACTTTATCTAGATAATTTCGTTGTTTTGTTGCAGTCATTTCAGGTTCGGCCAGTCTCAGTTCAACATCATCATAGTTGGGAAGTTCCAAATGATCTAAAATCTTATTTGCTTCTCTTTCATCTTCTTTCCCCTCTCGTGGTGCTTCTATAGCTGGAGGATCTTCATCATATTCGGGTGGTAAAGATTCATCTCCTTCTTCTAGATTCCAAAAACTAGAATCCATTTCATATTTTGGTGGCGGCCCTTCAGGCATCTTAGCTATTTGTTTTTCTGTCTGCGGCGCTACGTAATCTTGGAGATCTAATAATCCTTCCACATCCATATCTTCATATGGATCTACTTCTGGTGCATAATCAATTTCATCTGCTTTACCCGCTGGGGCAGGACGTATTCTCATTTGTGGTCTATTCTTAGGCTTTTGTGCCCTTAACCCCTCTATGATTTCATCAAGTCTAAAAGATTTTGTTATCCTTGCGTCAGAGGTCTTACTCTTTATCTTCTCTTCAGTGATCTCATCATATAGCTGATTCTTCATCTTTCCAGTCTCTGTCCGCTTCTGAGCTAATCGTTTCCAATTTGACAGACTCATATATTTATAGAGATTTTTTATATTATGTGATATATTATGCGACATTTATTAAAAAAATATTAATTATATAGATGAAAATTCCTAATTATGATTCAGCTTCTAATAATGACCGCAATTTCAAACGACTGCTACCTTATATGCCTTCAGACACTTTTCGAATGTTAATTTGTGGACCAAGCGGTTGTGGTAAAACTAACGTTCTTATGCATATGCTTTATAATCTACTCTACTATGATAAGATTTACTTGTTTTCTAAAAATCTCGAGCAACCGAAGTACAGACAACTATTAGAAACATTTCGACCCATTTCAGAAGAGGCTGGTTATGATGTCATAGAAGAGAGTAATGGTGATGTCATTCCTCTGGAAAGCCTAGACCACGATAATCAAAAAATAGTTATCTTTGATGACTTTGCTTGTGAACGAAACCAAAAACCTCTCATTGAATATTTTATTGGTGGCCGTCATAAAAATTGCAGTGTAATCTATTTAAGTCAATCTTATTATCTCACTCCCAAAGACATCAGGTTGAATTGCTCTCATTTTTGTATTTTTGACTCTCCAAGTAATGCAGAGACAGCAAGAATGTGTAAAGAAGTCAATGTACCTAAGAAGCGATTCGAGAGTGTGACTAGTGAGCCTTATAGTTTTGCGTACATTGATAAGACTAAAAAGACAATTAGAAAAAATTTCAATGAAAATATATAGGATGGATAGAATTAGTTTGCCGAGAAGATTAACACACGAAATATTTAATGTGTTTAATGAGATAAATTTTTTATTAGAGAATCTTACTAGTAAACTAGAATGTTTAAAAGAAGTTGAAAAAAAATACAACGAATCTATTTCTGATGAAATATTATTATTAATTAAAAATCTCAAAATGTTAGATTCTGATTACTTAAGAGATAAAGAAGAATAAGAAGAAATTTAATTTAGTATATTATATATGGGTTTTAGCAATGGACAACTTGAATCAACATCAGCAACTGGAAGAGGTGAAAAAGGTGATCCTGGTTTACCTGGAATTGGATTTAGTCTAACTGATGATGGTAATTTTGACATTGATAGTAAGCGATTAACTGAAGTAGCCCTTCCTATCCATAATAATGATGCAGCAACAAAAGAGTATGTAGATAGACATATTTCTTCAGGGAGTGTAACAAAAAAATATGTAGATGATGAAAACACTAGACAAGATATTGCTATTAACAGTAAAGCAGAAAAGACTGATGTCCTTCTCAGAGATGGGACTCAAAGCATGTTAGATAATCTGAATTTAAATAATCACAATATTATTAATCTCAAAGACGCTAGTGAGAATAATGAGGCTGTCACTTTCAGTCAATTAAAAAAGATGACTGATCATGTTCAAGTTAATTATCATTTACAACCAAATATGAGATTCTTTAAAAACTACGGGAATAATGCTGAATTATCTAAATTACTATTAAGACCAAGATTACCATCAGACCATTTTATGAATAACCATTTTCATGATACAATAAATGTAGTAATAAAAGAAGGGTTTAATAGTGGTTTTGGAGGGCAAGCTTGGGCCTCTCTGAAGATGACTAATGACTCATTAACAGCGGGTATTTACACAGTTGTTTTTGAAATATTTAGCTTTGCAGTTTATTTTTTAACTGATGAAACTTTGATTACACAGGTTAATGGTGATAGTAATTTTAATGTAATAACATTTTCTCACGACTATAATGGACAATATACCAAAGCTTTTATTCAGTTCAGTAGTAATGGTCAACCTGGTGAAATTACCTTCCAGATTAGATATTATGGTAGTAAATATAACAATAATAGATTAGTTTTAAACTTTTATTCAAGAGTAATAGCAGGTAAGCAAAATACTCATTTCAATCACAATCTTTTAAATGTCAAAAGTACTGATTATTCTGGCACTATTTTGTATTTTGAACCGATTAATATGAATAATCAAAAGATAGTCAATCTCTCCCTTCCAACAGATAATAAAGATGCAGCTAACAAAGAGTATGTTGACGATAGAGACGCTAAACAGGATATTGCTATTAATGATTTATCTTCTCGTAAAGCAGACAAAACCTATGTTGATGATAGAGACGGTAAACAAGATATTGCTATTAATGATATATCTACTAGAAAAGCAGACAAAACCTATGTTGATGATGAGATTGTTAAGATTGATTTAAGTCACTATTTCAAATTAGATGGTTCTCGTGCAATGACAGGTGATCTGGACATGAATGATAATCTTATTACTAATTGTGGTCGATTAACAATGGTAGCAGATGGTAATAGCCCAATTAATATGAATAATAGTTATCTTTATGGTTTACCAAATCCGCTCAGCGGTGATGATGCTGCAAATAAAACTTATGTTGATAATGCAAACCTTTTGAATTTACCTTTAAATGGTTCCAGACAGATGACTGGAAATCTCCAAATGGGTGATAATGCTATAACAGGAATTAGGAGTAGTTCAGCAGACGATTCAGTCCTAACAGTTGGTGGCGCTAAGTCCACTTATCTACCGCTTTTAGGAGATAGAGGTATGGAAGGAGATCTCGATATGGGGGGTAATTCAATTAGAAATATAAAACCTTTTGTTGAAGATGATTCAAGTCAAGCTGCACAAAATGCTCAATCTAATTATGTTATTAACTTTGGATATTTTCACGGACAGAGAGGAGATCTAAAAAGAGAAATAAATGATGTCTCTGCAGCAGCGCTTAATAGAAAAAAATCCTGATCCGATGGAAGACGATCTCGATATGGCTAATCATAGCATTATCCGTTTGAAAGATCCAAAGTCATCAGATAGCTTTCACGCTTCCACTGTTAACTATGTTAATAGGACAATTAGTGATAATAACGCTGTAATTAACTCTTTGATAGAAGATAAAGTCAGTGAAGCAGAAGCACTTAATATTAAAGCAAACCGACAAGATAATGAATTCTCTTTTGTTATGGATGATGATTTGTTTAAGGAAGATGATGATGATATTGTCAAAGTAAGAAAAGTCGACAAAGATTACTATAATATCAACAAAGCTACTTATCAATTTAAAATTAAGTATGACTCTGCTATCGGTTATTATAGCACCCGATTAACTATTGATTTAAAATCGTTAGATTTAGGTGAGTATACATTAGCTTTTGAAATGTATTATGGTAATCTAGTAGATCGAAACGAAGTGGTTGTCAACGCAGTATCCGAAACATTAAATGTTTCACGTAATAATACAAATACTTTTACCGATCACAGTAGAACAATTATCAATTTTCATAAATCTGGAAACATTGGGATTATTGATTTAGATATTGATTTAACTTTAAAGTATAAGAGTGGTAACACTTATGATGCAGAAACAGGCATCTTTGTAGTTGTTTATGGCGTCAGTGGTCATCAGAATGACGTCGACTCGCGAATTTGGGATAGATTCTATACCATCAGAAACAAAATCGTCTATTATGAAGCACCTATAGATATGTCTAATTATCAAATAAAAGGATTAAATGATGGGAATGAAAACGGTGATGCTGTTAATGTGAAACAACTAAATGAAACAGAAAATAATGTTGTAAAATATGTTGATGGTGAAATTGTAAAAGTAAATAGTGAAATTGTAAAAGAAAATCCTACTATTAATGAAAATAAAAATGTTATAGAATTAATAGTAAAATATATATTAAGTAATGATTCAAAGATTTCTTTAATAAAAGATTTGTATTTTTCTGATAGTAATGAAGGTAGAACACCAAATACATATGCGTTTGTAACTACTGGTGATAACACAGGTGATTTTACTTTTTATTATGTCTTCCAGCATAGTGCAATTACTAATAATGTAATGGCTGTACATTTTGATATTAAGAATACAAGAGGTGTATTTATTTTTGTTGATAAAAGCAAAGTAGTAATTTCACGTAATCCTACAATAGATGAACCATCTTTAAGATCATTTAATATTCCAAATAATTCTTTAGGAAAGCAAGTCCTATTTTGGATTTGGGTAAAAGGCACAGTTATGAATATAATTTTTAGTGGAATTAGTGCTCCAATTAATGTGGGTAATGCTTTTGTAGATACTACTATAAGAAGAGTAAATGTAGAAGATAATCCTTTCACTAAAAAGAGAGGATTAATAACTAAAAATATTTATGATAATACCAGTCAAGCTTATCAGTTAATAAAAGAATTTGAAAAGAGTGAAGGAACTATTATATAAATAAATATATATATATATGGGGTTTACTAATGGACAACATGACAAACCTTCAACAACAGGAAAAGTAGAAAAGGTTAAAAAAGGAATAGGTTTAAAATTAACTCCAGACAACCATTTCCATTTACAAAACAAGAGATTAACTAACATTTCCGCTCCAATGAATGACCATGATGCAGTGACTAAGAAATTCGTCGCTGATTTATTAAAGACAAAAGCGGCTACTACATACGTTAATAACGAACTAGCTAAAAAGACTAACTCATCTGCTTTAAAGGATTACGCTTTAATTACTGATTTAGGAACCTTAGCAATCCAATTCAATGATGCATTAAAAGACAAAGTCGATTACAATGATTTAGAGACTAAGACGCAAGATACAAAGCAATACATCACCGTCTATGCAGAAGAGAATGGGCCTCTGATTAAAAGCAGTCTCCAATGGAGTTTCGGTAATGGATGTGAGAGAAATAAGCAATATGGTTGGCCTAGTCCTGTAGACGGTAAAATAATTCGTGGCAGCATTTGTGTTTGCGCTGGCAATCATCAAGCATCTGAAGTGATCGTCGGCTTAGTTCTTAATGGTGCTGATAAAGATTTAAAAATTGCCAAACCTGTCAATGAATGGTCAAATCACACTATTTTCAGCGATCCGATTACGATAAAAGCCGGCGACAGGATCAATTTTCGAAGCAAAACATCGAATTCATCCGTAACACACGCGATGGTAAACTTATTGATCGAAATTGATATGTAATAGGTTTTTGCGTCACATGTTCTCTCACGTTGCAATCTCTTCACGCATGTGTAAATTCACGTTTTCTTTTGACTAGCCTCAGGGTCAATTTTTTCACAAAAAGCTTCAAAATTGTGAAAAATTCACACAATTGTTCACAATTTTGAAAGATGCCATCGCAATTTAAAAATATAATTAAGTAATATAATGGTAGCTAAAAAGAATATTTTCGATTGGAATCATATTTCAGACAAATTATCGACTGATGAAGTAGACGAACTAAAATCTTATTATCTAAGCTATCATAGGAAATGTTGGGCTTTTAAAAGGGCTTACAAAAGATTCAAATTGTTCAAATTCATTGGTAATTCACTCTCTGTCCTAACCGCTTCAGGTGGTATTGCTAGCGCTATTGCAACAGGTGGTATCAGTCTAATAGCGATTAGTACAGTGGCATTATTAGTTAAAGGATATATGGAACACAAAGGTTTAGACTTAAAAATTCAAAATTGTACCTATGCCTATCAAAGTTACCAGCATTTGTTAATAATGATTCGAGAAGCGATGCGCTCAGGTGATCTTAACCGAGAAAGTTTAATTAATCAAATGACAAGCGTTGACAATTTTGTGATTGATAATAGCCCAATTATTGATAAATATTTAAAGATGTATGATGAAACGTGTTTTGAATACAATTAAAATTTGTCTGATGCATCAGACAAATTTACATCCTGTTTTCATTACATGCAACATGAACAAGAAACGTTTCACAGAATTTTCAAACTATCTTGAAGGTTTTACCCAAAAGATCGTGACGCGCTTCTCTGAATCCATAGATTTCGTCGATGATGAAAAGGCACAGATGTTAGAAAGATTTCCTGAGCTTGCCTCTGTTCAACCTAAAAGTCAGCCAAGCCAAATTTCTGTCATTGAGTACACATTGAAATCTTCTCTTAACGAAGAAAGACGGAAAAGCTACTGTGGTGTTGAAGATGAAATCAAAAGAAATACTCCAGAAGAGTGTGTTGATGCCATCAACACTCTTTCAAGAGCCATTGGAAATGCTCACAAAGATATTTTGTTTTATTCCGCCTTACAAGGTGATCTGCTTTCAAGCATGAAAGAAGCCTTCTCTTCATCATTTGCTGTTTTGTTGAGGAACAACATCAACATTTCAAGATCACACGCTTTCTTCCTGATGAAATTTCACCGACTCATCATTGAACATCCGAAACTTTTGCAATGTGAGCTGCCATTAAACTATTTTCAGAAGAACTTTTCAACGATAAAAACGATTTGTGAAAGAGAGAAGAATATTTGGAAAGACTTGTAAACCCGTCTCTCCGAATAAACAGAGAGAAATCACCCGCTCGCTTCTCGAATTGAATATTTAGTTCTTTATGTTTATGAGCGTGAGTTTGTTTTTACACAAGCCACACATCTTACGCTAACTACACAAGCTATGCATCTCACGCCGACACTGTACACTAAAAAATATTTAGATAATCATATATAAACCCACGCAACCCACGCATCTTACGCATCTTAGTGTAAACTACGCTAACTACGCTAAGATGTGTAAAATGCGTAAATGTCCTTGTTATATACGATAACCACAGATCTTACTATAACCACCACACTAAGATGCGTAAAATCCAGAAATTGCGCCAGTTCCCCCAATTACTACACTACTGTCCTCATTACACCTCAGGAAAGAAATTTCTGACGAATTTGTCGTTTTCATTCTATTAACTTACTTCATATTATAGGAAAATTCATTACCTGACGAGGGAATTCCGCGTTAAATTGCACGCGAAAACCGATATCGCACGAATCGCGAAGCGATGAGTGCGATATCGGTTTTCGAGTGCAATTTAACGCGGAATTCACGAGTCTGGTAATGAATTTTCCTTGAATCGCATAATTGAATAAAATTGTAGAAAAAAAAATTGTATAAAAACTTTTTTACAGTTGTTGTGTGACAATTTGACGACAGTTGTTACGTAGATGCGTGACGATATCACTTAACCTCGTTTACAACTCGCTAAATGCTTCGCTAAATACCACGCTAAATACCTCGCTTCGTAAACCAATCAGAATGCAATATTTTTTTTCAATTATGCGATTCTAAACAAAATTGCTTGCTGACAGTAAAGAAATTCCATAATTGCTTGTCAGCCAGCGCGAGGATACTTCTCTCTTGAGTTGCTTCTACTATCCATGCATCTCCAACTAGCCACAAAACTGCTTAGAAATAAATTAGTAGCCACATAAGACGCGCTGTTCACTAGTATGGTATATTCTTCTCCATAAATATTACATCGCGTCCTTAATTGTTTAGGGACGTTGAAGTGACCATTTTAAACCTAACAGTTGCAATTGGATTTTTCTCTCAGTGTAATATACCTTACATTTCTACCCACCTGAACCTTAGGCTGATGTGGAAGCATCAGTAGCAGATGATTCGCCGATAGCCACAAAATATTTGTTGTCCGAGATTGCGTCGGCTCGCCACTTGTACAGCAATCGTAGCCTAACCAGTCCCAGTTCTTGGACAAAGCAACACACCGTTAGGTGAGTTTCTGTGATCTCAGCCTGTCCGCCATCCGCAATAACATGGCGCAAATCTCTTTGGAATGCACGCAATCCCTCTGAGATGGTCTTTCTACTTGTTGAAGAAAGAACCACTCGAAGATTTCCGGAGCCTGTATATTTTGTTTTGACTGCAACAGGGAGCTTAAATATCGGACAGCTTGCGAGCTCCTCCTCGCTTCAGACACTTCACATACGCCCTTAAGGTGGCTCAATAGGGTTATGCAAGATCACGTAGCGCGCGCCAGTGACCTCAATCGAAAGTTGATATTCTCGTTCTTTTTGCTATTTTCCTAATCAAAGCTACTGAAACATAACAAACAAGGGCCAAAATTTGCTGTCCAACAGTCACCTCTGATATCAAGGCTTTTAGTCTCAAATTAAAACTACTCAAACATCGCCATTTTTTGACCTCTGCTTGGCTTTGATTTCAATTTTCTTCAATTTCCTTCGGTAAAATTTTCTGATATGCTCAAACCGGGTAGAGTCTGGCAAGAAGAAACTTTTAAAATCGAAAAAAGGAAGGGGTTGTCAAGGTAGTTTTTTCGTTTTTAGCATTTTTGTGTTTTTTTGGCTAAGCGAAATCCTTGTCTTACAAATTTTTCTGATAAATTGAAAGCAATGAAAGCTAATAAGGAATAACTTCTCTGCCAAATCTTAAGGAATTTCACCGAAGGAAATTCGAGAAATCTGATAAGGATTTTTCTATTTTTTCACCTCAATGGGAATTACGTCATCAGAATAGGAACTCGCCAAGATCGCTATGTGAGCATGCGTGAATTTTCGAACCACGCTGTTTTGTCGATGAGCGACTCGACAATGGCGGTCTCATCAAAACATACACAAGACCTTTCCGTCCAAATCGTTTCCTTTACGTTTTCTTTTAAATGGTTTCTCTGTTTCTACTTCTGGGCTGAAATTTGAGCTATATTGTTGACTTGTTCGCTGCTTTGCATGAACTCGCGTCAGCTAGCGCGCGTACATTACTAAAGCTCGCATCATCGGTGCGCGCGCTCTTAAAACCCTATGGAGACACCTTAAAATGTCGTTATTTTGAAACGCAGCTCGAATTTGGGGCTCGTTTTTGCTAACCATTTCAATCCATTCTTCCCAATTAGAGGACTCTTCTTAGCCGGAAAAAGATCTTTGATAGCTTGAATGAGAAACGGGACAATAGAGAAAAAATAATTATTGATGGATGTCCTCGAAAATCTTCTGTCACTCTTGAGCAACATTCTCGGTGACTCGTTGATGGAAGGAAAGGAATCGGGGGTACTCTGCACCCAGTTCAATACATCAGTCTTGCAAACTATAATCGAAAAGAGTTCTGATTTGATTGGCGGAGTATTCCTTCAAGTGAGGATTCTCGTGTTTCAAGCTTTGGATTTCAAAGGCTAGTTTTCTCAAATGGTTAATGTGCTTCTTGCCTCTTTTACCAACTTCGCAGTATGACAAGACGTAAGACTGCTTTAGTATTTATTGTTTGAAATCAGGAAACAGCTCCTTCTGAAACTCTTAGAGACATTTTCATTCGGCTTTTTAAAGATCTTCTCTTAATCCACCCCAAATCAAGCAGAGAATTTTTTTTATTCTTATAAATTCTACTCTCCATACGCCATAGTTCAAGACATTGGTATTGAGACTTTTTTTTTTACATATATCGCACCTGGTTCAAAACTCATGTTTTACCGATTTTCAAGTGCCTCTTACTGTTTCCATGAAAACGTCGATTGCATTATATCGAAGTTCAGTCCATTTCTAATTACTTGTGTAATTTTCAAAACAACCTGACTTAGGGACGAATTGCGAAGAGTTGATTAAAAATACGTGGCGTGGTCCAGAAAAATTGTAGTCAGACGCTTCAAACGACACTATATACTTATACAATGATATTTCTGACAGTTGTATAGCCTGCAAAATTGGCAGAAATAGTTATTTTGCCGGCAAGGACCAGAAGACTGGGTCCGTTTGTCTGATGGGGATTATGGGTAATTTGTCGTAAGGGTAGAGAACCGTTAGGGATTTGAATCAGTCTAGGTTAAGCTTTCTTCGCCAACTTTTCCCCTTAATCTTCATAGGGTAGTGGCACTTGCATAGGGTTTGGAGACATTCCCACAGCGCTTTGGGTTTTCGTATCCAGCAGGTGCCTAGAATAACTTTCCTGTAATAAGTTTTTAATAGATCAGTACCATCAACTATGCAAATGTATTGTTATTTGAGAGCGGAGTTTGTATGCATACTTATGGCGAACAAAATAAACCGGCTTGTGGCGCTTGCTGTCCTACATGCCCAAGTATCTCACAGTTGTGATGTGATTGAGGTAGCTGTGTTGTGTCTGATTGGGCAGTGAAGTCAAAATCTTGCATAGAGGTCGATTTAAGCAATTGTCCAGTGTGTATCTTTCATGTGATGTTTGATGTGTGAATACTTGTGAACCACGTATTGGAAGTAAAAGATATGTAATTGTCGACTTCCTAATAGTGTTTACAGACAAAGCATAACTCAGTGAAGGCTAAACACTTGGAAACATTGAAAGCAAGAAGCTCTAAGCGTTGCACTGTGAAACCTCGCTCTAGACAATGACTTTAGTTGTATTCTGCATCGAGACAAGACTCTCAGAAATACTTTAGAACCACCGAAATTGTAATTATTTATTTCACTTAAAAAAAGAACAAATTGTTTGGAGAACTTAAAAAAGTTTAAGACCGATCTATTTTTTTTTCTTCTGTGTCGTGACAAAACGGCTATCAGCCGAATTGAAAAGAGGTTTCAAGAGTCATACGAACTGAGCTATACGTATGATAACCAGAAGTAGCAAGTTGACGTTATTTCTAGAACTGCTAACTTTAATTTTGGTTCCGGTAAAGCGCTTAAAAAAGCATTAAAGTAAATCTATTAAGTAAATCTTACGAGGAGAGTATTCAGAAAATTTGGAAAGCTAATGAAACCAAGCTCTTTTTCGTTTTTTTTTTCTTTATTTCGCTCAATCAGGAGGTAGCTGCAATATTTGGGTTGTCCGTTGATGGACACAAACAGAGCATTTTTTGCGGTAGCCTGTTTTATAGCATCAAATGACGTCATGTCATTTTGTCAGATCTTGACAGACACGTTAAGAGCAGCGGTGGAAAAGATCGAGGACGATTTTCACATTGCTTGGTCACATTACCTGAGAATAACTAGCAGTTATTTTGGTAACACTAGGGAGACTAAGGTCTGTGTTTGGAAACCAGACTTTAATATCGCGATTTTGCCAGGTGAAAAGATACTATCTTTTTGTTGTACAATGGATAATGTCCATGTGTTTGACTAGTTGGTTTGCAAGAGTCTTCATACACGTCAAAAGAATGGGGAACATTTGTCCCTTTTATTCTGTACCTCAGATTTTTCAATCAAACAAAATTGTTTGAAGGGATCATGGCCAAACATCAATAACGCCTGTCTGCGAGGAACTGAGGAATTGCAGAATCAGCTTTGACAAACTTTCAGCAGGTGATTAAGCAACGTTAACAAATGTAAGTTATTTAAGATTCACGCCATATTGGATCTACTTCCAAGATGATCAAGATCTACTTCCAAGATGATCGCCCTCATTTTGCTGATTCTGGCTACTTTAGAGACTTTCTCGGAAGGTTGGTACAGGGTCAGAACGGACCAGTCTTCAAACTGATATGTGACAGACCAGATGGTTCTTAATAGCGCGTGGTATACACTGGATTATTTACGGCTGATCAGTTAAATTTTTGCATTTTCTTTCAAACAAGAATTAACGCAGAAGATATTGGATCAATTTGACACCGCCATTAAATGATTCAGTGGATAAGATTAATCTGAACGTGAAAATATAAGCCCGATAAATGCTGCCCCCCGGAAAAATGAACATTGAGTCAACTAAAAGTTAAATTCAAAGGCAACGAATGCCACTTAAATCATTTCTGTTTTTCTGTTGCTTTTTTAAAGTGATCGCGAATTAAATAATCGTATGAAGCACATCCTGCAAACCTGAGCAAGAGTTTGAAGACTGTTTAAACTGATCGTCATTTTACGCAGTACCGTTACACCCGCTTTCCTCAAAAGGGTCATCAAGGGAAATGTTAATACCCATGCGAAGACAATGACACATCTGCGCTGATGGGAAAGACATGGGTGGGTCGCTGATGACAAGAAATGTCCGACTTTCATTTCCTTAACTCCTCTTCCCTCCTTCCTGATAACATCTGGACTTGTCACTGTGAATGTGAAAATATAACGATATTAAAACTTGGCTAAACAGGAAAAAAATTGTTGCATTTTGCTTGACTAACAGGATGTGGTGTGCGTCCTCCCTTCTCCCGAGTGATAAATGGACAAGATGCCAGTCACCACTCCTGGCCATGGCAGGTTTCTCTCCGTGCCCGTGGTAGACATATTTGTGGAGGATCCCTGATAAGGCCTGACTGGATCGTGACTGCAGCACATTGTGTGTACAGCAACCCAAATCCTAGTGGATACACAGTTGTAGTGGGTAAGACGTTCTTCGAGTCAGTTTAGAAATTTCCATTGACTATGGCCTTTTTTCAGTAGCCAAAACTAGATTAGAAATTCTATTATCAACAGGCTTGTTCCATAATAATACTTCCATGAAGTCAATAACCTTAAATGTCCGTGCATTGGCAATTCACAGGTAGTCATATGCGAACAGGAGTAACAGATGTACAACAGACGTTTCGAGTCAAGGCTCTTCACAAGCACAGTGGCTTTACCATGCAGAACCTTAAACACGACATTGCAGTTCTCCAGTTGGAGGGAAGTGCACAGTTGAGTGACAAAGTGACTACAGTGTGCCTTCCAGAGCAAGATGCAGATTTAAAGTCAAAGTGCTACATAACAGGTTAACTTTACTAATTTAATGACCACTTCTTTAAATGGGCCGCTGATAAATATTCAAGTACAAATGAAATTCTTTAGTCAAGTTATTTACGTCTTTTTATTATCGATACACGTTCCAAAAATAAAAGTTCAAAATTGTGTTGCCCTATTTTAAAGAGCCATATCATTTTACATACGTAACATATACGTATGCCGTATACGGCCACGTAACGTATATTTACAAAATCTTTGATAAGAATATTTGTCACATTCCTTTTCCAAAATATCGTTGCTGTTCCTAACTTTCTCAAATATGCATTTACAGCGTGTAACTGCTCAAGATACATTTTTCGAGAGTGGACGGAAAACTGACAACGTTGTACAATTCATGATTCTGAAACTGCTTAACTGTAAAGTAAATGAGCATATGAGTATACCATTTCAAACTTAAATTAGGGTCTCAAAGGTTAAATTGTCAAGTGCCTGATGATTATAGTCTTTTTCAATTTAACCTTAATTGTTTGTGTTTCAAGTAGCATTATTTCAGAAATAGTGCCATGTGTGTAACCAAGTTTAAAATACCTATTTACTTGATAGTCTCTGCGTCCTTCCTTGTACATGTCGCGTTCAACATTTTGAGTTCTTGCAATGTCTTAATGACTTTATGATGGGCTCCTGTTTTCTGGCTGTTTATTCTCATAGGATGGGGCCGTACCCATTTTGGTCAAGCTGCAAACACCCTGCAACAGGCAAAGTTACCACTCGTGTCACACAATGACTGTAGAAAGACTTGGCGTACCATCGACAGGAGCGCACACTTGTGTGCCGGAGAGGGGCGAGCAGGCGCATCAGGAGGATGCAATGGAGACAGTGGTGGCCCTCTTGTTTGCGAGATAGGGGGCAAGTGGTATCTGCACGGTGCTGTCAGCTTTGGAATGAGGGATTGCCCAACAACTCATTATACAGTTTTCACTAGAATTACAAGTTACATATCATGGATACTGCAGAAAATAGGTCGGTATTGAAAGACTTAGATGTTCCCCAACTTAGTTAAAAGCCAAATGTTTTAGTATTGAGATATAATCAATTTGTCCTAAGAAATATCGCACGAGAGTTTGTTCAAAAATAAACCACTGCTATGATTAACGCATTCGTTTTCTATTGCGGAACTACCTTTTGAAGGTCCAGTGTTACCAAATTTAATTCTACAGATGTTGGCTGGTACTATGCTATCCCGCATCCTTAAATTGATTAGCCGGAGTGGCAAATAATATATATTCGACTTTTATAATCCATCAAATATTTTCGCTCGAACGCAATTTGTTAAAACGCGTCACGTGACTGAATATTCCCCAGCTAAAACTGGGGAACATTCGAGTGATATTCCCCAATTTTCAAAACCGCGCGTGTTGCAAAAATATTTGGCGTACAATAAACACAATATGCTCTATTTAGCGCGAAAATGTGCTCGGATATTTGTCCTTGGACATTATCTGTTCCTCAAAGATCACAGTTCCCGCTTCTCAGAACAGACACAAATATCGGAGCGTATTTCCGCGCGAAATGGAGACTATTGTCAGATAATAATTCTTAATAATGAGTCTTCGAGCTGAAAGAGTTTAGTCTTATTGACTACTTATGCTTAAATTATACGCCAAACAGGAGATGAAGGTGAAGGACCTAACCCACCATTGCCCTCACAAAAACCCCGACCGCCGATGGCTACTACACCACCGCGCCCATCAAAACCCGGTGAGAAAAGATTTTTTAAGGAACTTTTTCACGGTCTTATTTTGTCTTGATGACGTTGTGATAACCTTTAAATCAAATAAGTTCATGCTATTTTGACAACGATTTTATTAAACGTTATAATCGCCTACCACAATATATGTTATTACAGTTATCAGCGGCTTGACATACCAACTAGGCGAAAGGGTCAATTCTGCTTTGTATTGACCTGTTCGCCTCGTTTTCATGCCTTTTTAAACAAAGTAATATTTGACGCAGGTTCAACTGTAACAACAGCTATTTGAACAATTTTAGCTAAACCCACGGTGAACTAAGGCAAAACTGAATGCACATTTTAACTGACATCATCCTCATTGCAGGCTGTGAAGACAGTTGGGGTAAAGAATATTGTTACAACCATAGACACCGTTGCAGTTGGCCATTTGTCAAAAACTCTTGCCGGGCAACTTGCGGAGAATGTAAGTAATTTTTCACCACTGGAATCAAAACAACAATTGGTCCTAAAATCTTAGTTGGGAAAAAGAAACTCACGTAAATGAAAACTCTGCATGTATCCCATATAAAAATATGAAACATCGTCATCCACTGTATTCAGAGGACACTACAGTTTCAAAATTCCTTATAACAGTGTGTTAAATTTAACCTAGAAGCTTTATAAAAAATGCTATCTGACAGTGTAAAATTTGTAAAAAAAAATTATGGACTTCTTTACCAGGCTTTCGTTTTTTGGGTATAATTATCTACAATAATTAGCAATAATTTTATTTAGGTAGTCATTATTTTTTTCTAACATCACTGGCATGAATCCTCAGCATCAAAACAAAGTATTCAAACGATGCAAATGTTTGTTGATGCTTATTACGTTTTTGTTTTTCATTTTTCCACAGGTTAAGATTGAACAAGAAAATCTCGGGAAAGGTCTAAATTTTTAATGTACTACAGTGAAACCTGTTTAAGCGGACACCCCTGGGATACTCACTGTCCGTTTAATACAGGTTGTCCGCCCTAAACAGGTTCTAACATATTGTGCAATAATAGTTAATCGTTAAACCTTTTGTAACACAGTGTAACACAAGTGTAAGATCAAAGACTGCTCCTACCACAATGTTAAGTAAGTCAATGTATTAATCTGGAATAATCTACTTAGCATGGCTGAACAATGTTAAAGGACTCTGAGCTGAGCTTTTAGAGGTAAAAGGCCCTTAAAGTGTCCGCTTATTGTAGGTTTTGTGCAACAAAATGCCTTAATATTGGTGTCCGCGTCCCCTAAACAGAGGTGTCCGGCTGAATGCAGGTTTATTTTACAGTAAATGTGGGAGGAAAATTGAGGGACTCAAGCTGGTCTCCACCTAATATAAAGTGTCCGCTTAATACAGGTTTCATTGTAGTCATTACTGGCTTTGTTACAGGATGAAGTAACAGGAATAAAACTGCTCAGAAATGACGCTTTGCTTGTATGAATGAGACTAATAGCAATATCATAAGTTACGACATGAACTACAGTCGATACGCCTTGTCGAAAAGTGGTGGATGCCACAGGATGCCTGACCGCTTAGAAATCATCGTCGTTATCATCGACCATCATCCTCGTTATCATCATCATGTCCATCTAGAGACATAAATATAGAATATTAATTCAACTGAACATTTCCAGGATTCCGTGATTCACTATTTTCCCTTACCGTGACGAATAATTTTAATTAATTATTCAGTGAGATTGAAATGCAGAGCAAGGTCTGTTCTTTCAGGGTTCATTCAACCCAAACGTTTAGAGTTCCAATGTTATAGCGTTGCGGCTGTGTCATGTCTCAGAGAATGACACCGTCTGCAACTGGGGAAGACCTCTTCAAATTAATTCCACGGACTCTTTTCTCAAATGAGTGATATAATGGTACTGAAATTGACTCCATTAGTCAAATTTAGACTGTAACCATGTGAGTAAAAGACAAGGTGATTTAGATTTGTTTAATCCGGCGATAAGGAGTATAGTTACAAAAGCATTACAAGTTTTAAATCATGGCTGTTGCAAACTGAGGAAAACAAAGTTGTACCTCGATCGTCAATATGACGCAAAAAGCCATTTCTCAAAGATTATGACAATATAAAGAAGGAGTATCCAGTTACAATAAACAATTATACGCGCGCTGTACACGAATTTGTTGTTATTGGAGACCTTGTTATGGTGACAGGACTGAATGGAGTCCAAGTCGGTCTGAAATCATACAAGTGATAACAAAATCAGACGACCGCGCAGCCGGAGTCTGATTTGTTTACCAATTAATCATAAAAATTCCAATTTCCAAGGAAAGAAGAATAGCCAAGTTACAAAAGAAAGGGAAAATTTGCATTAAAAGACTGACAAAGGAGGCGTAAATTGTTTCATGTCGCTCTGAAATTGAGATTGGTTGATTTAAACTACAACTTTGAATGTGATTGGTTGATTTAAACTAAACCTTGAATGTGATTGGCTTAATGAACTGTCTGATAACAAACTGTCTGATAACAACTTGGCAAGTGGAAAATAGGAGTTTTTTTAAACCAATCACGTTGTATTTTTTTTTTTTTGATTAAGTGTGTTATAGTTTGTATCATGCTGTAGTCACTTGAGATGCAGATCGCGAAGAACTGCTTAGTGCTAGTGTTCTTCACGTGATGAAGTCGACTGATTGGACGGCACGACAAATGTCGGCTGTGATTGGTGCATTTCGATCCTTGCATTGTTCTGTTGTTCCGGCGAGTACCTGTTCTCTCAGTGGTCCGCTACTTTTGTTTTCCTACTTTTTTTTTGCTAGTAAATTTAAATTTGGCTCATAATATTATTTACGACTGAGATGAAATTACTTTCGCGTCAGGATAAACTTGTAAATTTTTATTGACGCTGAAAATCGAAGGTAACAAAAGAACACTTTTTATTGTCCATGCCATTCTGATAGCTTTGTTTGAATTGCTGCTAGATGAAAAGATTTTTCTTGACTGAAGACAAATATTCAAATGCCTGATTTACGCAGTTGGTTCTTGTGAGTAAACGATTTAGACTAATATTGATTCTATCTGTCAAAAACTTGTCCATTTTTATTCAGTGCATTTTTAAAATTCAACAAGTAATTTACTTAATCTCGAGCTGGTCTGTTTGATCAGCTCTCTGAAGTAGAATCAGCCTCAGTAATCTTTGACAGATGCTCAGGGAAAGTTCCACAATAGCGACTGATATAAGATATATGTTTCAATAGGTGTGGTGCACAGATAGAAGTGCATTGCTTTAAGAATGATCTCCCTCATTTTTCTGGCTCTGGCTATATTTGAACCTTCCTTTTCCGAAGGTAAGACAATTTAAAAACGCTTATAGTTTGACTGTTCAGGTCTTTTACATGAACTTGGATAGCAATAATACCAGTGACCTCCTACCAGTATTTGTAAAGAAAAACTTGAGAACTAATACAGGGGTGAAGTGGAACAAAAAATTGATAAAATTGCTGTGTTTCGTACTTAATTTTAGCATTGTAGACTAATTTAAACGTTATGTTACTCGCTTTTTTGAGGAGCTCCAATGGGTATCCACTTGACCTTATACTTGCCTACGAGTACCGTAAGAGTTCTTGTTTGAATGTTTTGAATTCAAATTACTACAAAGAAAGTACGGAGTTCTTAAAAAGAGCGGTTAAATTATTGTAAACTTTGCCAACAACAAGGAGATTAAACCTAGCTAGCATGTTGGTTACGTTTGGTCAATTTTTGTTCCAAAGAAATTTGCAAACTCGAGCCCTTTTTCTTTCACATGTCTCAGCATAATCGAATTTGAATTCTTAAAGCAGAAAATATGAAAGAATAAAATATACCCCTCGTGAAAGTAATTTTATTGTACCAGTGGTCGAATTTCGCGCAAACAGGATCATCTTTGTGCAAGTGGTTTCTTTTACATCCGCATATTGTCACGGTAGTGCAGTCTAGCTATACTGAGAAGTATCGATTTCAGTCTTCAAATGATCGATCTTGTTAAAAAAAAATTGGAAAATGGAAATCAAGCTAATAATTGATACATGGCCGTTTTTTAACTTTAACATTCACACCTACAGGATGTGGCATGCGTCCTCCTTTCGCCCGAGTGGTGAATGGCGTTGATGCCAGTCCCCACTCCTGGCCGTGGCAGATTTCTCTCCGTGTGAGGGGTAGACATATCTGTGGTGGATCCCTGATAAGGCCTGACTGGGTTGTGACTGCAGCCCATTGTGTGGACAGAAATCCATCACCAAGTGGTTATACAGTTGTTGTGGGTATGTGTTTTTAAACGCAGTACTTAAGCGCAGCACTTAATACTCTAGAACATTTTATAACATGCAAAGTAGTGGTCATCATCATTTAACCATTCTCCAGGTGGAGAATTGGCTGTATACTCTCTGTCTCCAGACTGTCATGTCCTGCAGCTGATTCTGCCTCTGCCCAAGTTCTTAATCTGTTCTCCCTTAGCTCCCTTTCCACTGTTCTTCTCCAAGTCTTGCGAGGTCGACCTCGATTCCTTTTGCCTTCTGGTACCCATGTGAGAGCGATTCGTGGATGTGAGTGGTAACTCAAAGTAAAACCTCAAAGTGGTACAGGCCTAAAAAGGAAAAAAAAAAAAGAAAGAAAAGAGAAGAAAAGAAACAAAGACGAAATAAACGTGATAAAGCATTAATTCAAGTGGTATTGAAATTACTACAGGTGCTCACAGGCGAACTGGAACCACGTCTGTGCAACAGACGTTTCGATTGAGAGCTCTTCACAAACACAGCGACTTTACCATGCAAAATCTTAAGCACGACATTGCAGTTCTTCAGTTGGTGGGGAAAGCGAAGTTGAGTGACAAAGTGACTACAGTTTGTCTTCCGGAGCAAGATGCAGATTTAAAGTCAAAGTGCTACATAACAGGTTAACTTTACTAATTTAATGACCACTTCTTTAAATGGGCCGCTGATAAATATTCAAGTACAAATGAAATTATTTAGTCAAGTTATTTACGTCTTTTTATTATCGATACACGTTCCAAAAATAAAAGTTCAAAATTGTGTTGCCCTATTTTAAAGAGCCATATCATTTTACATACGTAACATATACGTATGCCGTATACGGCCACGTAACGTATATTTACAAAATCTTTGATAAGAATATTTGTCACATTCCTTTTCCAAAATATCGTTGCTATATATATACCGCCGAATATTTGACTGACGGTAGCGAAAAACGCATTTGTCGGTTGAGCTTTGAATTTTAGAGTCCGCATGTTGTTGCAAAGCGCAGTAAATACAAAGCAATCATCATGTCAATTATTCACTTGGTCTTTAGGCTGACTGTTGTACTGCTTTTATTCAAGTCAATAGCAAAAATATGCAAACCAGGATTCCCTTAAAACTACATTCAGCGTTTAAAGTAGAACACCTCTTGACATTTATAATTAGACTAAATTTCTAGTTTTGAAAAGTATGATAATGTTTAACTTAATTATTTTAGGATGGGGACGCACTTCAGGCGGAGGACCAGCCGCAGAAATTCTCCAGCAGGCACAACTTCCACTCGTGTCGCACAATAAATGCAGAGAGAAGTACGGGATAGTCGAGCGCAGCGCCCACTTGTGCGCTGGAGCGGGACATGCAGCTGCTTCAGGAGGATGTAATGGAGACAGTGGTGGTCCGCTTGTTTGTGAGATGGCAGGCAAGTGGTATCTGCATGGTGCTGTCAGCTTCGGGAAGCGGAATTGTCCAACAACCCACTATACAGTGTTCACCCGGATTACAAGCTACAGGTCTTGGATACTGGAGAAGATAGGTTTGTATTTCGAGTACTGAATTGCTGCTAATTCTGAGACAATTTCATTGTACATGCATATCAAGTTCAACGTTTCATTTCAAAAAGAGTTTTGTCTCAATGGAATTATGAAAAATTATGAATTAGAGCGGGGTAGGAAAGGAAAAATGAAAATGTTCTTTTTCTTTTAACATTGAATTCAATTCAATTCAACTCAGTCACACTTAATTTTGAATTTTACTTAACAAATAGAGAACACAAGGGAAATGTAAGTAGTAGGGAAATGGGGGTTCTGCAACAGGGACACAGGGACACAGTGACGTCACAATACCCTAAGGGGTTGACGTCATCAAAAATGATGACATCATAATCTAAAAATAAAATAGTCACATCATCGGGATGGGGTACTGCCGAGGGGACACAGGGACACAGTGACGTCACAATACCCTAAGGAGTTGACGTCATCAAAACTGATGACTTCATAATCTAAAAATAGAATAGTGACATTATAGGGATGGGGTGTCATTGGAAATATTACGTCATAATCTTAAAATGGGTAGAATGATGTCATACAATTATTTTTAGTACCAGAGGTCATGTGATTTTTTCATTAAGTGTTTTTAATAAAGTTCATGATGTGAAATGATGTATGACCATTGTTCTATTCAATTACTTTTGTTGTTTAACGTATTAGATCTGTGCAGTATTGAGAACAAAGAAATGATTGTAGTATTTACCTCGCCTTGATAAAGTAGATGAAACAAGAGAATATGAAATGTATAGAAACTTTGAACGAGAGCAAAACGAAACTCAAGACAAATGTTTGAAGTTTGATTGGTATGAATACAAGTGAAATAAAGTTCTCAGCACTGTTTGTGCAAAACTAATCGTTTTTCAAAAAAGTTCATTACTTGAAGAAGTTCATTGTTCTATTCAAATAGTTTGTTCAAGCGTATCAGCTCCGTGCCTCAGCTTTGGCGAGGAGAGAGAGAGAGAGAGAGAGACAGAGTGAATATATTATTCGGCTTAGCTAACTGCTCGAGTTTTCCGCTCCGTTAGTCACGCACTGAATCCACTTTCAACCCTAGATTTGCATACAAACTCCAGCGGAAAAACCCCAAGGGACAGCTCTACCATTGAAATGACAACAATAAAAAAGTTCAGAGCGCTAATTAATTGTCAACACGCGACAATAAATATTTTTCAGACAACGCGTTTTCTTAACAGACTTTATTGCTTGTTATTAGCGAATACAAAAAATAATACACACAGATTTGAAATGAATACACCAAAATTACAACAACTACAAAATGTTTATGAGTAAAGTATCAGGAAATTAGGATGCAATCAATCGTCTTCATCGTATTGAGAGTACTTGTAAGGCGAAGTCCTGTGTAAACGTCGAGATCGTCTAGAGCTTTTCTTCGGTTCATAGTCGAGGTAATTTACAAATTTGACAGACTGGGGGCGTTTACGCTTTCTAACTGGTGACAGCGTTTCGACTGTGGGAGGGGGAGTCAAAATGGAGGGAGGGAGGGAGGGAGATGAGATAGAGGAAGAGGTTGCCATGGTAGATAAGTCTTGTGGGGCTGTCACTTGGGTTGATACTTGAACTGGAGTCGCTGGTATGATTTCTGGTGGTTCTTGAACGGGGTTTATCGCAGCTGGTAAGTCGCCTGTCAGTATATTCGTAGAATTTGGCTCTTGGGGTTGGGTGGGTATTGTTGCTTCAGGTATTAACGATTTAAGCTGGTGTTTATAGTTTAAAAACTTGTTTTGCAACTGCATGTACTGCTTCGCTTTTTGGTCCTCTCCAAGGTTCGTACGATACAGGAGATTATCCATATTATTCTGAATGCGTTGCATCTCCGAAATTGGCGGGGGCACCATCAGAGTTTGTTGTTTGAGGTACTGGAGCAGTTCTTGGGAAATTCTATTCTCGCCGAATCCTTTATCGAATCTTTCTTCGCCGGGTAAAACATTTGTTCGCAATCTACATCTCTCTGGAGTCGTTGGCCTGAGATCTACAAAAAGATATCCATATGGTCTTCGCACCGCCTCTTCGTACTCTTTGATAAACCAAGCAGTTTCACTTGGATACATTTGTTTGGCTAGAGTCAAAATTTGCAGTTTATCCCGAGGATTCTTAAAAAGGACCAAGTAATGACTGTTTAAGCTGATGCTTCGGTTTCCTTTGCCTTGATGGAACAGATTTTGCACAATGTAAAGAACGCTCAGATTTCGGTGATGCGATCCTTTTGTAAACAGGTTCACGATCCGATTATCTTTTCCGGCTTCAATCATTTGATCGTCAATGACAATCAGGTTGCTTATGTTGACATCTAAATAGGAATCATTTTCCAGAGATTCCGGGATCCCCTTGACAAATTCGATTGTTGGTATCATCATCAATAATTGCGTGTAGGCGTTTTGCCACTGTGAATAACACCAGATTATTCTCTCCGGTGGTTGGTCGATCACGGTTTGAGCTTGTTGTAACAGTGATTGTACCCAGACAGTTTTTCCCGAACCGGTCATCCCTGCAACCATGCAAGTAAATGGATGAACCAATTGAAACCGCTGACACTTTTCTTGAGACATCGGTATGACTGGGGCAAAATTGGAATTACTGTGTTTTCTGTTCATATGTCTTTGCATACTATCTTTTCTAGAGAAATCCTTTTGACAAACAGGACAGGACCAACTCATGCCAACTCATACAAAGCTTAGCGCAAACTGAGAAAATGTGTATGATGCTCCACATTTATATAGGCTTCAACCACAATTCTATTGTTTTCCACCACCACCACCACCACAATTCTATTGTTTTCCACCACCACCACCACCACAATTCTATTGTTTTCCACCACCACCACCACCACAATTCTATTGTTTTCCACCACCACCACAATTCTATTGTTTTCCACCACCACCACCACCACAATTCTATTGTTTTCCACCACCACCACCACCACAATTCTATTGTTTTCCACCACCACCACCACCACAATTCTATTGTTTTCCACCACCTCCACCTCCACCACCACCACCACCTCCACCACAACTCTATTGTTTTCCCACCACCGCCACCACCACAATTCTATTGTTTTCCACCACCTCCACCTCCTATTGTTCTATCACCATATCGAAAACCATATAAAGCACGACACAGGAGTATCAGTGCCATTGAGTTTGGGAACGTGTTGCTTACACTTCAGTTTCGTCAGAGCAGAACAGCAAACCTTTAAACGCAATGAGGAAACTGTATACTCCAAATCACAAGTTGTACGAAGAATACTATTTAAACCAAGCTAAGCAAAAAGGGGGTAATTTACCGGCTTTTCACGGTGCTCGATTTCAGCAGGGATATGGCTTAGGTTCCATATTTAAAGGTCTTTTCCGTTGGGCGATGCCTCATTTACAACAAGGTGCTAAAGTACTGGGCAAAAAGGCGTTACAAACCGGAGCCCAAGTGGCTCAAGATGTTCTGGAAGGAAATAATGTTAACACAGCGCTGGCAAAGCGTAGTAAAGAAGCTATTCGTGGACTAGTACCTCAGGCTGGGAGTGGTAGAAAAGCTACAAAAAGAAAAGTGCAGTTTCGTGGTTTACCCCCGTTCAAGAAACCAAAAACAGTTGTGTTGGATCAAGAGCAAGACGACTTTCAACTTTGGTCGTAAATTTAAGTGGGACTCCCTGACAAAATTATAAACTACTGATACCTGTCATCTTTAATCATTTTACGACCATGTCTCGAGTAGTAAAGAAGAATCTACCTTTCCTTCATCTCTTAACTTGTTGCCCAGAACATCAGCGTCAGTTTCTTCTAGAGACAGCCACCCCAGAACAGATACACGCATTAGTTCAAATTCTTTTTAATCT
>OZ026598.1:16666771-16694271 GCA_964020085.1 Micromussa lordhowensis
GATAACAAAGATGGGCTTTAGTTAAAGCCATATTAAACTCGTGCTTTCGCTTTGTCGACAGGAGAAGGAGGAGGACCTAATCCACCTCCACCCACACAAACGCCACAATCACCTCTACCCCCACAAACGCTACCGCCACCTCCGCAAACTCCACAACCTCCCCCACCGTCTGGTAAGTACGCCTTCGGTGGTTATATCAAATTAAATAGTTCGGTCAGTACGCATTTGGAAGCGAACTCTATATTTTTTCAGCGTTGCTTTACATATGAAGTATATAATGCAATTCTTGCTTGATAATATAATACTTACGTAAAATCGGATTACTAGTTTAAAGTGTATTTATGGTTTCCCTGATGAGTAAAACCGATCGAGTTAAAGTAACAAAGAGTGATTCAAATTTGTTCTCGAAATACGTCGTTCTCAGCGTTTCTTTGTGCGTTGAATTCTTTGTGCTTTATGCAGCATTCTAATCCAAAATTCCTGACGAATAAAGAAATCTTCGAAAAAGATTCAATAATACTTGCATGTATTGTGCTTCACTCAGGTTATTATAATTAGCGTGTTTGGTTCTGCTCAGAACACCCAGTTACCGGCTTGGACATAATCAAACCATTACTTGAAGCCAAACGATTTTACGTTGTACATTAGTATCATAAAACTTCAATTCATTACAACGGGAGCTGTGATTACGACAAAGTTTACAGCGGCTGTGAAACTTTCAACAAGCAAACAATTCTTGTGTGTAATTTATAGATCAATAAGTGTGAATTAGTCGGCATTTTGTGCTAAACATCCTTGAGATACTACTTCATGAATTATTTTCCTTGTATAGATTGTAAAGACAATTGGGCCGGACCATGCGAGGTTTATAAGCGTTACATATGCTCGTTTCCATCCTACAAGGAGCGTTTTTGCAAAAAGACATGTGGCGGTTGTAAGTATTGTAATAATATTTCGACAAACGAACCTTTTTCCCCGAATGTTTAAAAATTGACGCCTGGAAGAGGCTCCGGCTGGTGTTCTATTTCAAAGAACAGCTTTCTCTTACTTTGTTGTTTGCCTGAGATTTTTTCCTTTTCTTTTTAAAGTGATATTGTTTCCAAAATGTCCTGATATGATGAAAATAACGAAAAATTATGAATGGTTCCCCATTTACATCTACCTTCGTATGGCAGTTTATATTTAGATTGCACATTATACTTTAGAGCTTCTGATATATATATATATGAATGCATTTTTTTCCACAGGTTAAAACAGGATTACCAAATCCAAGAAAGTTCGGTCTCCACTAATTCATCATGATTCATTGCAGTCGAATTAATGAATAAAAATAAAATAACTTAATTTACAAGTTTGTTCTGTTATCAGAATTCTGTAGTTGTTGATTTTATTGCTTTTAGTTGAGTCTTTCCTTTAGTCTCTCACCCCCCACCCCCTCACACACACACAACGCCACCCCCGTCCTCCACCTTTCTCTGACTGGCCCTTAGCTGATGGCACCACGGAATTCCAAAATTTTGTCTTACAGATGCAGCAATAGCATACCCAAATAAATGCCAACCCCGTGAAAGCCAAGCTAGCCTGCGAACGCAGACGTATTTCCGCGGAGACAATGCAAGCGACAGCCGGAAATACGTCTGCGATTGCCGGCTACGCGAAAGCAGCTACTTTCTTATGTCACACCCAGACAGAAGGACGAACGGACGGCGTCGATCTCATTCATTGTTGAGTTCTCAAGAAGGTTGTCAGGGTTACCTGAAAAAGAAACAAAAATCGTCCCAAAGTAGCACAGGATACATTTAGGAGACTCGGTGTGCACACGGCTTGATATCGGTGCACGTCTGTGTTGTTTATAGGGGCATGATTAAGGCTAACAGATATGTCCCTTCTCTCTCTTTCAAAAAGAAAAGAATACCAAAACTGTCTGAATCAGTCAAATGCTTAAGGGTAGCCCAGAAATTGACAGCCGTATCGTTACCGTCCTTACAGTTAACTTCTTCTATGGCTGAACACTTTTAGTGGGATGTAAGTCACGTGGCTCTCAAAGTCACGTGGCTCTCACGTGGCTCTCTTTTTGACACTCATGTCAGCATCATACGATCTGGACAAAGCCGTTATTGAAAATACATTGTAATTCGAACACGTACCTATTCACCGGGATGCAGTTAGTGCAATTAGTATCAAAAGCAACATTTTTTTCTTAAAAGAATACCCAAACTGTCTGAATCATTCAAATGCTTAAGGGTAGACCAGAAATTGACAGCCGTATCGTTACCGTCCTTACAGTTAACTTCTTTTATGGCTGAACACTTTTAGTGGGCTGTAAGTCACGTGGCTCTCAAAGTCACGTGGCTCTCACGTGGCTCTCTTTTTGACACTCATGTCAGCATCATACGATCTGGACAAAGCCGTTATTGAAAATACATTGTAATTCCAACACGTACCTATTCACCGGGATGCAGTTTTTGCAAAAAGAAACAATTTTGTGGAGGTGTCCTGATAGTAGTACGTTATATGTTGATCATCTCAAGCGTCCACACACCTTTACAGATGTGCTTGAAGTGAAAGTCGCAATCAAGCCAAATGATCAATTATATTGGTTCATCCGCTGCTGTACGTCTATCACTTTCTATGCAAACTGAAACTCGTGTTTAGTTAAATCGAACAAGGTACCCTACGCAGAAAACATAGCTTCTTCAGTACTTATCTCTTAAGGTGAAAAGACAGATTGAAAGACATTTTGTAGCATTGAAGAGAAGCTGGCGAAAAATCATTCAGCGATGTTTCTTGCGTTTGCCATTGTTGGTCTGCTAGCACCTGTACTTTGCCAAGGTACGTTATGTGTTTTATTCAGCACCTCACGATTTTCACATTAGTCTTAATACTATATACAGTGTACCAGCCATGCGTGTGTGCATTTGGTTTTCCTTTGGTGTGCAACCCACCTTTCTCGTGATTTGATACAAAAGTTCACCAGTTGTGAGTTTCTCACGCCAAAAAGAATTATTGTTTGGAGCTTTTTAAATGTGGCGACTTTAAAAAGTCCCACATTATTGACAGGATGTTTTGCATAAGTCCCTTTCGTCTATTTACTGATCAACGTTGGCCACGTTACTTAGTAATAAGAATTAACAACCGGATCAAAAATGTAGGAGGGCCTTTTAAAAACCTTGAGCAGATAATTTATAACCACGGTGACACTTTACCATTCACAGGTTTAATCTGTTATTCGGATAGTGTTGGTAACATGATCAACTCATTTTAACGGTTTTGTTTAAATTAACAAAGATAAAAAATCTTAGCGCCAGTTATACTTTGATGTATTTAAAATCCCTTATCTCTACCAACCTCTTGACGCATGACAGCATACTCGTTAGGAAATCCTTGACAATAATAACTTACTTTTGCGCAGGTTGTGGTAGGCGTTCTTTCCAGTCCACACAAGTGATGAACGGTGTAGATGCAGCCCCACATTCGTGGCCATGGCAAGTCTCTCTCCGTAAAGACGGATATCATATATGCGGGGGCCGGATCTCTCGTTCGACCGAATTGGGTCGTAACTGCAGCCCACTGTGTTTACAAAAATCCAAGTCCCTTTGCATATACCGTCGTTGTAGGTAATATTCCTAGGTCCTAGTCTTTTGTTCTTCCTTTTCCTACACATTTTGTCTTTCATAGCCAATATACTTCGTGATATCTTGAGAAACAGGAGTCTTTGAAGGGTGCACCATATACAACCATACACAACATTATCTTGATCCCTTTCTATCCATAAATAAAATTGTGCTCTCCTTTCTAAGTTTAACGAAATCATCGAAAGATAAATATTACACTGATATCTCCAAACTGACAAACAGGAATGCTTTATACTTGTTTTGAAACTAATTAGAGAGCTACGCTCGGCAGGATGGGGTCTTCTCTTCGGAGGAGGAGCACAGGCCAACGTTCTACATTAGGGAAAGCTACCTGTAGTGTCCCATGAAGACTGCGCAGCGAAGTACGCTCGCTATGACAGTGAAGCTCACTTGTGCGCAGGAAAGGGCCTGGAGAATGGTTCAGGCGGATGCCAGGGTGATAGCGGAGGGCCGCTTGTTTGTGAAAAAGATAGAACTTGGTATCTGCATGGTGCTGTTAGCTTTGGCAAACGGGGCTGTCCAACGACTGCGAGTACAGTTTTCACTCGGATCACAACTTACATTCCTTGGATTTACGACAAGATAGGTATAAGTATATACATATACCTTAGACGTTCTAGGTTTTTACCTAAGGAAGTCCTGCTAAATTTCTACTTTAGTGTAATTTTACCATCTGCTGTGTATGGCCTTGTTTTGTGAGGTGCGTGCTGTAACTCCGACATAATTAGCTCAATTGAGAGACTTCATTATCGCGTCGCTAGGCTCATTTTTAATTTACCTAAGGATATGGCATCTAGCCGAGTATCGAACTTTGCAAATTGGATTACAATCAGATTAAACTATCAAGTGGAAATATTGAAACTATTCTATAACGCAAATAATGTAGCTTTGATCCTGAGATCATGAACACCAGGTTAATGAGATACTCATTAGCCTTTCGTGTTAATTAGAACGATTAAATTAAAAGAGATCGTTTAAATTTTAAGACTACTCAATACCAGGTAGTATTTTAAAGACTGTCTTTTCGACAGTTTATTTGCCTCCACATCCCGATATAGAATTAGTGATTACGCGTATTTTTTTGAAAAAAATTGAATTAATATTTTAAGGTCCCAGATTGATACTTTGATCTTAGCTCCGTATTTAGCATTTTACATGTATAATGCAATTAATGTATTTAAGTTCAGCAGTATTATTGTTCTTCTTCTTCTTCTTCTTCTTAGTAGTAGTAGTAGTAGTAGTAGTAGTAGTAGTAGTAGTAGTAGTAGTAGTAGTAGTAGTAGTAGTAGTAGTAGTAGTAGTAGTAGTAGTAGTAGTAGTGGTAGTGGTAGTGGTAGTGGTAGTGGTAGTGGTAGTGGTATATAGTGGTAGTGGTAGTGGTAGTGGTAGTGGTAGTGGTAGTGGTAGTGGTAGTGGTAGTGGTAGTGGTAGTGGTAGTGGTAGTGGTAGTGGTAGTGGTAGTGGTAGTGGTAGTGGTAGTGGTAGTGGTAGTGGTAGTGGTAGTGGTAGTGGTAGTGGTAGTGGTAGTGGTAAAATGTAAAATTACAAGACGATGTATGGACCAAAAAAAAATTCTCTACATTTAGTTATAAACTAGTACAAATTTCTCCTATCGTGATTTTGGTAAATTCTGGTGCATTTTTAAGCATTAGTAGCTGGTTTTGCGAGCTCACCGAACTAATTTTTGTCATGATACCATACATTTCTTCTACTTGTTACCCACCCCCCCCCCCCCCCTTTGAATAACTTCTTTTAAACGTGACCACTGACCAGTAGGTAGGTAGGAAGTAGGCAGAATTATCCCATAATGCTGAGCATATCGAAAGAGAACGAAGCATTAAAGGACCATTTTCACCCTTGATACACTGCGCGCCGTGATACAAAAAAAAACCTTGATCCTGAATTTCGTGTTACACGAAATTACCGAATTTTGCGAAGCTAACTTGCATCGCTTATTCCCAAAGCAATCCTTGGAATATTTTTCATCCCTTTGTTGTCATTTTTTTATATTTCTGAAAGTATTTTGCACATATTCTGTATGTCTTCGTAAATTGTGTCCTGTGAAGAGTGTAAAATGAGGTTGACTAGCCTACACGACCCCTACGGTTCGTGACATTTGTACATTTGCCTCTCTGTTCGGTCTCACGACCTTTTTGCTGCTTCACTCGTGTTTAGGAAGGGCACTACATGTTGTGTTATAAAGAGGAATTTTTAGTAGAGCTATAAGCTATAATGGTACCAAAGCACTCCTGGGGTCGGTCCGAGTCCACATGCAAGGTCATAGGTCTGCATTATTTCCGCTGTTATCGGCATGTCGCTTTGCCGGGTTTGACACCTCTGATTTGCCATGTGTTTATGCAGAGTGTAGGTTTTTGTCGAGGGTCGAGGGTCGAGGGTAACATGTCGAGGGTCGAGGGTCAAGGTCGAGGGTCGAGGTCGAGGGTCTAGGTCGAGGGCGAGGGCGAGGGTAAAAAATGTTTTCTCGTGAGGTGTATATCTGGGAGGTCAAGATTCTATAGGAAAATTCATTACCTGACGAGGGAATTCCGCGTTAAATTGCACTTGAAAACCGATATCGCACGAATCGCGAAGCGATGAGTGCGATATCGGTTTTCAAGTGCAATTTAACGCGGAATTCACGAGTCAGGTAATGAATTTTCCTTGAATCGCATAATTGAATAAAATGAGAAAAAAAGAAAACAGCAGTTTGGTTTTATCCTGAGATAGATGAGATAGATGACGTAGATGCGAAACAATATCACCGAGCCTCGTTTTCAACTCGCAATTCCGCGCTAAATACCTCGCTTCGTAAACCAATCAGAATGCAAGATTTTATTCAATTATGCGATTCTCTCCTAAATACAAGAAAATTCGTTTAATGAATTGCACTAACATTTTGCTTGCAGACAGCGTTGAGCTGAACTTAATTCTGCCAAAGTTTGCTCGTCCATCTTTACTGTTTATTTATTTTTATCTGGCTTTTTGGCTTTTCTTGGGCTCTTTCGGTTCAAAATTCCTGAATTCGGTAGTTCCCAGTCATTGTGAGACACAGCCATACGATAAATAGAGGATATTACATGGCCGCGCAATGCAAGCCGCAGATACATCCTATAAGTAATCCTTCTGTAGCACGGCATGATACACGAATTGCAATTATAAACGTTAAAAAGATAATTTGCCGGCCTTTGTAATTTGATAATTTCTTCACTCCAGGAAAATTCAGGTGCTATAATCAGCAACATGCGTGTATTTCAAGGGGAAAATTGGAAGCATTTTAGATCCTGTCGACAGCAAAACACGACCGCACACTACAAGAAAGTTTAGATCGAATCGCCGGTGCGATATTTCTTTTGGATCTCATTCCCAAGTAAGCTATGCGTGAAAAATTGGCCGCCTGCAATGTTGTAATTGGAATAGTTGTGAATTTTGGCCGAAAATTCCTGTAAAAATCGTTGCTAATTGACACAACAAACTTATCTTTGTCGTTCGAGAGTTAACTATAGGTTGAATACTCACATCAAACTGGTGGCTCTTTAGAAAGTCGAAGATCACCTTCTTCAGGCGCTGGGTTTCAATTCCCAAAGCCTTTGCCGCCGAAGCATAAAAGCAATCCCCGTCCCCAGGCGGATTGAAGGCAACGTCGTATCCTAACTGTTCTACTCTCTTTTCCATAGGGTTAGAACAAAGGAGAAAGAACAACGATCGAAGAAAGAGTCGAATAACTTCAAACGCTTACACAACAAGCGCAAGGCGAGAAAGTACTGAAGAGACGAACCGCGCGATTAACGTTATATATTAATTTAATATAGGATGGGATATTAACTTTTTTAACTTTTTTAACTTTTTTACCCTCGACCTCGACCCTCGACCTCGACCCTCGACATGTTACCCTCGACCCTCGACCCTCGACAAAAACCTGCACTCGTTTATGCATTGTTTAGGCTCATTTCATTATATATTGTGACGCCGGGCCCGGCCGTTTGATTAAAACTGCATGCAAGTACAGTTTGCAGATTCTTATCACGGATATCATATTGTCCTCGTACGTTGTTCTTCGGAGACGCCGTAGCTTTACTTCGCGAAAGCTATACATTTGTCTAGAGACGTTCTTATATTGCTTGCATATATCTGATCGAACTTATGTTTTTCGACGTATGTCATGTATAGGTTTATTCCTCCTTTTGTTCGTTCTGACACCTCATGATTAAAATGTAGCTGTTTACGTGTAAGTCTGTTGACTGTGTTGCGTGTTGTATATGCCATTGTTCGCCTTAGTTCAGGCAAGACCATGGTTTCGATCCTTCATGTGGATCTCATCAGTTGCCGGTATTTCAAAAATACGACATTCTGCGGCTTGGCACAAACATCTGGTGGTGTGTACACCATCCATTAACAACCCGTAAACGTTTCGTTGCTGGGAATCATCCACTTCCATGAAGAACCAATACTTATAAATGGAATTAAACAAGGCAATGTAGCACAGACTAAACACCGCGCGAAGCTTTGAATGACTTGAATGTTTCCCGTCAAATACAAGCCGATAAAAAGAGATTGCCAATCAGAGTGCGTCATTTAACAATAGATCGGTTTCAAAACAAAAACAAACGACCGCGTTGCATCAAGGATGAAAATGGGCCTTTAAAGCGCTCGTAATTGATGTGTGAATCGCAAAGATGTTCAATTTCAAAGAGTTGTTATCCGATAGGTGTTATTGGAAGTATTTGGAGAATTACGTGACAAATAGGCACACGGAGAACCAATCACAATCGAGGAGTTTGTTCTGGATATAATTGACAGTTTTGGCCAGGACGCAGTGCGGGTTGTGCAGCATTGGAAAACAATAGAAACCGCGCTATCGCGTAAACAAAAACAATACCAGACGCGAATAATGGTCAATACTGGGTCTTTAAAGGCTAATTTACTAGAGGATAGGTAAATTTTAATTTGATTTGCTTCCAGTCCAGCGAATTTGATTTTCCCTTAATACCTCAGTCACGTGCATGTTCATAGTTAGTTATAATGTTGCACTCCGTAGAGCATTATAGTCTTTGACAAGTAGCAATGGCAGAAAGGTGGAAAGGGGAGGGGCTATCGCTCTTGTACTTGTACTTTACTCCTTGTAACTTTCCTTTCCAGTTGCAAAGACTCTAAAGGCTATTGTGTTGCTAATAAATATTTTTGCAATAAAATGCCCAGCTTTAGGAATGATTGCCCCAAAACATGCAGCGTTTGTAAGTATTTCATTGACGTACGTGAATATTTGATCTCTGCCGTTTCTAGGAAAGTTACTGTTCTATAACGGAGTACTAACATCAGTCACGTTTTAGTCTCGAAAGCTGATGAAAATTATATTTAAAGGACTTTTCAATCCTCCATTAAAAGCTGTGGAAAGGTTGGCCTTTTTCTAACCTTTATTTAACTTTCTTTATACCGTAGGTTGACGTTTCAGGAAAGAGGAAATGCCAAGTTTAATTGATAATACATCCCGTATCCTGGCCAGTGATGAAAACATTCTCAAGAATAAAGCATGTTTATCAATTAAACCAATAACCTGCACTCGTTTGCTGTGTGTGCTTGTGAGAGAGAGAAAGAGAGAGATGCAAGAGGTCCCAGCCTGGAATGTATTGGAGCGGGATAGTGTTCTAAAACAGGGATCAGTGAAAAGGAAAATAGGTAGTGCGACGAGCATTATATTTAGCTGTAACTCATCGGCTCCTCTCATCATTGGTCTAAATGCGTCACATGACTGAACATGCCCCAACTGAAACTGGAGAATATCCGGGTGATTTCCCAAATTTTCAAACCTGCGCGTGCTGAGAAAAATATTTGAAGGATAATATACATAATCCCATCTAGTTAAGAGAAGAAATTTTCCAACTCGCCTCATGCTACTTAAACCAGAGATAAGCACCGGCCTGATGGGCCATGTGGCTCGTGTGCAGAGGTTATAGCACATAACAGTATATTAAACTAGCAGGGGTGGGTGGGGGGGGGGGGTAGCTCGCACTGACGCCCACGTTTTACAGTTTTATTGGACAAGATACATGTATGGCACCAGATCAGTTTGAACAAGCTTGACAACGTACAGATTAAAAACTTATCGTACTTTATAGATTTACTCATCCTTTATATTGTAAATAAATGTTATTTGTTGTATTCATCAGCTCTAAATCACCTGATTCCATGCTAGTCCTTGTCATATATCTTTTCTCAGAGGTACTTTGTAACAAATACAACTACAAGTAGATTGTATTAGTACAGTGTTTCAAAAATTGTGACTAATTTATCATAAATGTGTGCCTATTTATAATAAAGTTCTCAGGATTGTTAATGTTTTCTATTTAACAAATAAAGGAGCCGCAACTGTTCTCTGTTCTGTTGTACGCAGAAAGCGGTAGAGCACGAAAGAAGTGTAAGGGAAATCAAGTGTTTTTCCCTACTTCTTGAATGCTCTACCGCTTCCTAAGTGCTTTACAACAGAACAGACCCCAGTCGAGGCTTCTTTGTTTGTTTAATTATATGATAAAGAATCCAGTAATTTTCCAACACATTGGGCTCAATTTTCAAACCAAACTTTATTTTCCAACCGAGCTAGGAAAAGTGGCGTCAGAGTGCTCTGCGCACTCCTTGTTAGAATTGTTCAAATAATTTGATTGGCCAACGAGACTACAGCTGTCAATCACAAACTGGACTTCAGCTCGAGTGTCTCGATGGCTTTCTAGAGAAGAACGATGCCTTCTAAGTTCGCTTTTTAGTTTAATTTTTAAATAAGGATCTAAAGGGTTCTAGTCCAGATGAATCCGGTCGCATTGCGGCTTATGAAAACGTGCACTTTTCAAATAGAAATTAGGAAACAAGGAACTCAAACCTTGTGGATGAAAATGCGAAATGCTGAGTTGCATTTGTATTTGAAAAGAGTCACAGCTATTTACGGCTTGCAGCCGCTTGCAGCAAGATTGCCCGAACTAGTTGGAAAGTTGGAAAGACTAGACTGTTTCCACTGGTTCTACTCCGAGTACAGTAGGGAATATCAGAGCAAGTTTTTCAGTTCGCGATGATACGAAATTGTCGAGGTTCACTTCGCTGAGATGACCTGAGATCGCTAGTAAGCGAACGAGAGTTGCATGTTTGAGTACTTTTACAAAAAGAAAGCTTCTCATCGTAAACAGAGACTGCTCACATTGTGTTTTCTGTTTGTGCGATATTCTTCCCAGAAGAGGATTTGCGTTGTTTCGACTTGCACAAGACAGCTAAGAGGGCTGATAACAAAGACAAGCCAATCAGAATGCTTCGTTAATGATTATTGAAGTATTGACGAATAGTGTTGTGTTCTTGAAGTCAAAGTCTTGATTACTAAGTATTTTACTGTTTTTATAACAGCACATATATACCGCATGCAAAAATAAGGTCAATTATTTTTTCTATCGGAGGCGTGGGTTCATATGTTTCACTGAAATTGGTGAGAATGTTTTCGGAACTCACTTAGTTTTATTGTAAAATGTTTCATATAGCTATCTAACTATTTAATTATTAATTAATTATTTGACTAATTATTTATCGATTATTGAAATATTTATTAACTAAGTGAGTGATTAATTACTTTAATTTCACCTCACTGCTTAACGTATAAGTTAAATAAATTATCACCATATACTCAAAGAATCAAGACTCCTATTATCAATTACGACTACATTTTGCGGTCGCTTCCGCAAATGCGTTTCATTGCATGTTATTGATTGCGTCTCATTGGTTAATTTCGCCGTTTACCCGTGTGTTTTGAACTATGATAATTGCTTTGGCTGTTTGGCTGAGTTACACTAAAAGCTCAATGATCAACATTTTCACCAAGTATAACTTTCAAAGCTTAGACCCTCGGTTACCAGGGCTACTGTCTTGTTGTGCTGAGTTCATACAAAGTATTTCCCACAGGCCTTAAACTCATCACGATATGCAAAGTATTTTTCAGAATGTTTTTGTTTGGATTCATCATTCGTTTGAACTGCAATCTAAAAGTTATTTGTGGTCAAACAACCCTTTGCAGAAGCAAAATTTAATTAGCTTGAATTTGCATGGGATCAAGAAAAGGTGAAGGATAAGAGGGTTAATCCACCACATTAGGCCTTATTTCCAAGGTAGTCTATCTCAAGTTAATTTTAGACTTAGCCAGTTCCTCTTCGCTCAGAATGTTACAACACGCGTTGTAAACTTAAACTTGTTAAATCTTTTCTCACCGCGCAAGTTTCTAAAAGCACTGGACCCTTCCCTAGCAAAACAAACAAGTTAATTGATATGCAAACTAACTGGCGTCTTAGTCTGAACTCGTAGATTAAAAAAAAATATTGGTATCAAACGCTAAATTAGCTTAGTAAGAAATCTGTGTCTCGTTTAGTTCGCCCCTCAAAAACGTCATCATCCATGTCTGAAGGGCATTCTTTTCTGCTTGACACCTGTTCAGCTCAGGTTTTTGTGACGAGACTTTCGTAAGCCTTTTCCATGTCTGTAGTCATTTGCAATCTACTTTATCAAGTAAATTTTAATTGCTTAACCGGATCTATCGCTATTTTTTTGTAAAGTAACTTCTAAATCTTGACAAAATCTTCGCAAATGCTCGCTTGTATTCACCACTGCAGCCTGCATAAATGAAAATGTTAAGAAAGTGGTTTGCATACGCCATCCCCACGGCTATTCTGATGACCAAGAGGGATACTGTGGGGCCCCCGAGGATTTCCACAATATCAATGATAACCATGGGCATTATCAGGACGATAAACAATCCAACAACAAGGGATACCGTTTTTGCCGACTTCCTCTGTCTTGCTGCCTGATCAGTTGTCTTTCGGACTCCGGGAGCAGTAGCATCGGTTTCTTCGACGTCAATATCATTTACTCTTGCAGCTGGCGTTCGGACGCTCAGTTCCTGGATGTGAATTTTCCGAATACTTTTCAAACTCGCTCTGAGAATGAAAGTGTAAAGCGGAACTATAATGCACACTGGTACGATGTGAACGACGAGATAGAGGACAGTGATGTAATTTGTGGTCAAAAACAGTGGAAAACGACACAAGTTAGCTTGAAAGTTTGTCAACCCGCCCCAAGCGAACAAAGGAAGGCTGGCAAATATTGCCAAGGAAACCCAGGTGAAGGTGATCACTGTAAAAACAAATTTTGTAGTTATAAAAGAGTAGTAGAGGAATGGCCACCGAACTCCAATAAACCTTTCGACGCTGATAAAAAGAATGGTGAGGTTTGAGCTGCCACCAAAAATAATGGAAAGAGCTATCGAGACGGGACAGAACAAACGGCGGTAATTACAGTCAACGTACAACAATTCCGCAATACGACAAGGAATTGCGATTGCACCTTGGAGAAAATCAGACAACGCTAAGTTACCAAAAAGGAAATTACCCACTGTTCGCAGGTTGTAGTTCATGTAGATCGCAGTCAATACGAGGGCATTGCCAAATACTGACAGAATCGAAATCAAAATCAGAATTGTGACAATAATGGCCGTAGCTATATCCATGTCAGCTGCTGGTTCTTGTGATAGCAGGGTTTCATTCAACGCCAAGAGTTTTTCAAGAGAATTATTGCCTGTGTTGTTGGCCTCTTTCATTTTAAAACAACGGAGCAGGAACCGGAATTGTCACCATGAAGCGGAACTTCAGTTGTTTCATACAAATAAGTTATGCTTGAAAAGTTGAAATTCCCTATCTGATGTGCGTCTTCTCATCAATTTAATCTTCAGTTTATTTTGGATACAATATGTTGACTATTTCTATGCTAATACAACTAATGGTACATTTTCTGGTTAATTTGATTTACGATTTCTTTTTTCATTTCCCTTTCTTTTTTCGAGGAGCTAGCTAGTTGTAGCTGATAATTGTCATTCACACAATCTACAGAATAAAATAAACTTAAGGACCTTCTGCTCCATCTCCGAAAAGGAATAAGAAAAGCCAAAAAAAATAAAAAAAAAAAATTAAAGAAAAAATTGACAACCAGATCCCTTATGCTGCTTTAATTGTACAACACAATCAACCTTTTCTAATTTGTGTCGTTTTCTATTTTCTGGTCCATTTGGAAGGTGTCAAAACTGAGGTAAAATAAATCATTGCTAACAATCTCTCAAACAAAAAGAGTTGTATCTTGGTTTGGGTTCGTATTACAATACTAAGCATATTAGCTTTATCTGCTGTAGGATGGCGGTTTCGGTAATAAAGCATAAGTTGACTTGAGTCGTTCGGTTTTGTAATATTGGATTTTTTATTTGTCTAAGGCACGTACAGTACGAATCGTACAGCAGGTGCAAACTATCTCTAATTATTTGAGTGTTGCCACATACGAAAGACTATTGTTTTAGTTATCTTCCATCATTCTATACTGATATATTGCAGTGTTCCAGCTCACCAAAGTGTTTACTGAGGTCGGTAATTAGGTTGGGTTTCGTCTAAGACTATCAGTCTAAGCAAACTCGCCTCACAGATAAGTTTACATTGATTATAATTTTAGCCCAAACGTAATGCTGCTTCTTTAATGTTGTATCTTTTTAAACTCTTCCGCTGACAGTTTACAAACATGATGGAGTTGAAAAATATTTTGGGGTACATAAAAACACACTATGAAATAAAGGACCGAGAACGAATCGAAATTTTGTAATGCAATTACCCAACTTTGAATTTCATGCGTGGCGTATACCGAAAATCGTTTAAATATTATTTGATATGTTATAATCAAATGAAAATTATTCTGAGGGATTGCAGAAACTGAGAAAAAATATACTTGAAGTTCGTCTCTTCTGAAAAGAACTGTCGTTAGTAACTGATATTTGTAGTGTGTGAACAACAGCGACATTTCCTTCACATCCATCCACAGATAAACTCTGCAAAGCAGCGAGGGCATGGCAAAATGTCTACCTGTTCGGTAGATGGAATTTGTGCGTTGAAACTGACAACCTTCCATCGAACTTGCATCATCTCAGGCCCTGTACAGACTAATCCGTTTTCAAACGAAAGCGGAGCTGTTTTGCTCCGTTTTCAAAAGAGATTTGCGTCCACACTTATCGTTTTCGTATCGTTTTCGCCTGTCCACACTATAACGCCGTATCCGTTTAAAAACGCTTTTATACGCATGCTCAAATTAACTCGACGCATGCGCATTTCAATATATCGGCCCGCGAAATTGGCACCATATGTTGATAGTCTGTCCGCCATTTTGGATACTCACGGTCGAGTTGTCTGGCGCCCCGTCTGTCTATTTTGATGGCGTCACCGTTTTCGGATAGCATCGTTTTCTCCGTCCACACTAGAAAACAGCGTTTTCAAAAAGCAACGTTTTCAAATCGCTCCACTCTGGAGAGCGTTTTGGAATGGCTCCGTTTTCGGTGATCGTTTTCGGCGGTGTAGTGTGGACGATAGCCGTATCCGGAGCAAAACAGCTCCGTTTTCGTTTGTGGACAGGGCCTCAGTTTCACCATAATCAGCTACCCCTCCACGAACATAGACGAGCTCATCCTTACGAGTGCAAAAAATAGGAACGTCCCTTTCGAACACAATGTCTCCTGCGAAGTGAGATTTAGGGGCGGGCAAGTGAACAGTTTGTCCCTCCAGAAGCAATAAGAAGTTTTGCCAAGAGATTATTTTCTCTGACCAGCGAAAGCATTCAGAAAGATCACTTCACAATCTTGAGCTCATACCCAGGCAAAGCTTGTGGTTGCGGGGTTGCTGAGGTATGAAAAACTGAATTTAGTGGATTAAGGATGAATGTCCTCCCACCATTTGCAGGCCCTTTAAGCAAGATGTTGCGATATTTTCCACGACTTTTGACGAGAAGATCTCTAACGGCTTCTGTGAAATATCATTTCTTTGAAAGGTATCTTTGGTAATAGTAAGCCACTTCTTGCTACAAGTGGAGACACATTCTTCTTGTAGAAATTCCTCAAGTATTTCCATTCGTGTCTTCTCGTTTCTCTCTAACTTAGCTGAAGCCTCTTTCATTTCCCATCCGACCCGTAAAACCTCTTTCAATGCTTTGTAGCTGCGGTTGGCGATAAACTAGGCCAAATCAGTTTTGCCTTTTTTCTTCTGCTGATTAGCAAGGGACAGCAATTCTAGCCTACTCTTAATTCCTTTTTGTATTGCCACTTGGGAAACTTCAAAAATCGTTAGTCGGGGCTGCCGTCCCCGTTTTCTGTTTTTCCCGCGTGTTTCATTTCCTCCTATTTCTGCGATGCGTGTGTTTCCTCGGAAAACTCAGTATAGTCCAGCCACATGTCGTATAATTATTGACTCTTATTTATTTAATCTTGTCGTTAAGTACAGTCACGGATTCTGGGGTAATTATTCGAGCTGAAACCAGACTGATGTAAGGGCGTCTTAAATCTCCTGACTTGATCAGGGGGGATGGGGAACATGTGATCTAGCTCAAGTGTCCCAACTACTGTCTGAAAGAGATATGCGAGGAATTTTCGAGAGAATATGTGGCGCCAGTGATAGAGATAAGGGTGAGCGTCACAGTATTTTAAAATTAGATTTCGGGTTTATTACGTACTGTTTCTTTCTCGGGAAACTGAAAACTACTCTTCTATGTTAATCTAGAATAAGTCCTGGTGATAAAGTAGAGGATTATAATACGTCGCAACCGGTGGTTATAGTAAAACGACATTTGTTTCAAATAAAATGGTATTTAACAGGTGAAGTATATACACTCCTGGGGTCAAACCATTTATTACGAACAGTGATACTGATCGCGTTCTTCAATCCCCCTCTCGCAAATGAGTAGACATTTTGAATAAATTAAATTTGACGTGATTGATCCTTGTCGCTTTCACATAGAGCATCATTTAGGTAGAAAAACGACGAGGCCAAAATGAAAAATGGAAAAAGTAGAAAAATGAAGGTAACGTGGCCGAGTTAAGGCGCCGGACTTGAAATAC
Source organism: Micromussa lordhowensis (assembly GCA_964020085.1). Taxonomy (NCBI): domain Eukaryota; kingdom Metazoa; phylum Cnidaria; class Anthozoa; order Scleractinia; family Lobophylliidae; genus Micromussa; species Micromussa lordhowensis. The sequence goes on from OZ026598.1 coordinate 16,683,338, forward strand.
GGAGATCGCGGGTTCAAGTCCTGTTCTGAGCACTAAGCTGGAGTTGTTTCTTGGTACACCCCAGTTCAACTCCTTGGCCACGTTTGTAAATAGCCAACTGGTCTGCCTCCTGCTAGTTGGGATTTGTAGCCATGTTATGTTCATTTGGATTATTTGTTTCATCATTTCATCATTGGGCCTGAAATTGCCCATTGGGGGAGTGGTCAATTAGCATATATTTATTTAAAAACAACCACCTCCGCCAAAAGCAAGTAAACGAAAAAATTGATAAATAAATGAATAAATGAACAAAACAAAAATGAAATTAAAAAACATATTGTGTGCTAAGGAAACGTCTTCAATGAAGTCGACATTACATTAAGCTTCTCGACCTTATCGATCCTTGTCGTTTTGGCATTGAAATAGAGCACGATTTAGATGGAAAAAGAACCAACATCCAAAAAATAGATAAACAAATAATTTTTTTTTTAAAAAACAAATAAATGAACATAGAAAGAAAGGGGAAAAAGAGAAAAAAATATTGTGTGCTAAGGAGAAAATAATGATTCGTCCCACTGTGAACACTAGTAATAACAGGTACTGCTTACTTAACACAACCACCATTGTAGTATCTGGCTATACGCAGGTGATTTTCTAGGGAAATAAAATAAATAATGTTTTTTTTAATTAAACAAAAGCAAACAGACACACACATTAAAAAAAAAACACACAAGCATTAGTGGAGCTTAGGAGTGGGTATCCCCTGTAGTGCACAAAATTTCAACTTTACGGGCTTTGTAATATTTCCACATGTTAGCCTTTCTCCCTTTTTTCTTCGATAATTGTTATCTTCCTTTAGGATATGTTTTGGATTACGACTGAGGATATTTCTTGTCACATTTTGGGTCAGGAGTTCTGTTAAGACTTCCTACGTTGCTTTACACTCTGTATTTTGGTTCGCATGGATACATTTTTCGTGACAGTTGGACATCGCAAAGTTTCTGGACAAGGCTTTAATATACATGACAATAGCGTAACAATGCGAATAAGCTGCTGGCAAATTTATACGCTTTAATAAATTTCCCAGCAATGTAATACCTCGAATGAAACACTGAGTAATTTGGAGCTGGAGAGAGTTTAGCCGCAAGCAAGTTTCAAAAGGCAAAGAAATGACCATTCGTTTTTTCATCCTTTTTGTTTTACTTAATTGATTGATTTTGTTTTGATGTTGAACTTTGCTATGGTAGAACTGTGTATTTTTAGTTTTCAAGTGTCCTTAAGCTAGCAATATTTACTGTTTTAACTACGCCCTCTGTCGTTTCGATAGTAATATAATTTGTCAGCTATGTTTGGCACTCACAAAAAGCCACAAGAAGCTTTCAAAAGCGATGATAACTTTATGTTCTGGTAAACATTACTTTATTTACTTACAAGAAATCTCTGAAACTAAGTAAACAAGTTGATTACGAGCAGCAGAAGAATATATACAGCAAAATTAAAATTATAATATCTTTATAGAAGTCAATATTAAACCTCGCTTCACCTGTGTGGTTTAATGCCGACCAAACTTCGAGACAACTTAATAATGATCTTCTTAAAAGCTCGCCTAAAGTCCTGGTTAAAACCAGCATACACTAAAACGTTAACACAATTATTAGCATAAATCATAAAAACGCAGATTCTAGTTAACGCTTCAGGGGCTGAAGGAGCCCCCAACATTTCTGCTAGGTCGATTGCTATAATAGGAACTACAAGCACGATAAAAATACCAACGATTATTGAGACTGTCTTGGCGGCTTTCCTATGTTTGATGCTATCCCCTTGGCGCTTTTTTCTTCTGTTTGCACCTGACGAGGTTTCTTCTTCGAGGTTACTAAGATCCCTGTTTGTATGACGGCATGAGGCAACTGCAAGTTCCTGCGCGTGTATCTTGCGCAAGTGTCTTAAACTTGCTCTGAGAATAAAGCCGTATAAAAGTACTACTGTACCAATGGGAATGGCATGTACAACAACGTACATGCCCATTATATAATCCTGGTTCAGATACGTAGGAAAACGACAATTTCGTGATGGAGAATCAGGACTAAGCCACACTAATTGGGAGGCGGCCGTTATGCTTAGCACAAAAGCAACTGACCACGAACATGCAATTGCGCCAAGTATGGATTTGAGGTTTGCGTATCTTACATAAATGTAAGGATACTGCACGGCCAGAAATCTGTCGATACTTATTACAAGGATAGCTAGGTTGGAGCTGCCCCCAAATAGTATTGAAGTAGGAATTGCGGCTCTGCAAAATACGTTTGGGTCGAATTCAAGTGCCATAACTTCCAGTATTCGCAAAGGAATCGCCACAGCTCCCTGGAAAAGGTCGGCCACCGCAAGATTGGCGAGGAAATAGTTACTTGTATATGACCGCAATGTGTGGTCCCAGATAACAGCTGTTATAACGAGAACGTTTCCAAACACCGCAATGAATGAAATCGCCGAATAAAGGCACGCCAGAGGAATGGAGCCAGCCGGCTTCTCGAAGAACTGGCTGACTGAAATGGAGGATAAATTAAAAGAGCTATTTCCTGTAAAATTTTCCATTCCAGAATTTACGCTTGGACGTGAAAAATGTCGTCTTGTTGATCTCGCTTTTTCATTCAAGGTTATGGCTTACAGTGCTGTTAAATCGTTTAGTTTGTCCAGCGAGAATAAGTAAGCCAATCACGTATTGAGCGTTTGCTGAAAACAACTGCCTTGAGTATGATTCAGATGAAATCTGGCTCTCTTCCAACGAAAACCACAAATTCTAATTTGCCTTTTAATCACGAGCAGTTGACCACCTCCAAGGCTGTCGTAAACTGAACGCTTTCTCCTTTGCTTCATATTCACTTTATTTGACACATTTACCTTCTGAGGCTGATCAACAAACCTCTCGTTTCTAAAATCTTTATCGGTTATGTTTGTCATCCATATTTGTCGAAGGAATATTTTGATGGTTTGTATGGTAATTCAGATCTCCAACTAATGATAGCAATTACCTTGAAAGATAGCCGTTTTCTCTGTTAAACATTGTATACACATCCAAGAGTGGAGCTTTGCCAGAACTTAAACTAATCCATCTGAAAGGGTCTTTTTATCTGCCGCTATGAAAAGCTTGGCAAGTAGGTGGACCTTAGTTTTCGAGATCAAAACTCTAACCTCTGCTGTGTACTTTTCATTACAAGGGACCGATCATTAGTGCTAGGAAAGCTGTATAAACAAAGTCCTCCGTATGCCATAGGTCCTCGGTTGTTCAAACTTATTACTTTCATTTCGGTTCGGTTGTGCTAACAACCTCCGGTGGGAAGATAAGTACTTTTCCAAATGGGTTTCAATTCTCTGCTAAGAAATTACTTATTCTAATCTCACGTTGTCACAATAATATTCTTTTATTCCTTTATTTACCTAGCCTTTTTTCTTGTTATTATCATTATTTTTCGTGGGTGAACCAAGAAAAGGTAATAAATACCGTGGATAATAAAACTAGTGCTGCTCATTTATTCAAATCTTTCGCATCTGTAATGGCATCAACTGAACATACTTGTCCCATACGACCTTTCAAATTGCGAAAATAGCAATCCTTTTTTTTTCACATGTCAAGCTCTGGTAATAAACTCTTTTTCTGTGCTTTTCTCCGTGAAATAAACCGCAACTAGAGCGTTACTGATTGTTTTAATAATGTGGTACGGTATTCTTTTGGCAACAATATATATATATTTATATCACTGATTCGCATAGATTATGGACCATTTGACGGAGGAAACGAGAATCCTTTCCTTTTTTTAAATCTGTATCTGAATATGATGTCATTTATTACACCTACGTTCTGGATTAAAGGGGTCGTACTCTAGGTTACGGCCTTGATAATTGACCAATCACATAGTGCATGCACCTAGAGGAATACAATAATAACATTTAATTAGCCTGGTTTAGTTACTGGGAAAAAAGGACCTTTTTCTACCTCAGAATTGACGAGGAAAGAATAAGTTCGCCATCGACGCGGGAATTTATAAGAGCCTTGTATCTCGGACCATGTAGATAGTAAGTTTCTACTTAAAATGCAGCTGTGAGTTAAGCACAAGTTTGCAGCAGTACATAGAGGATTTTGATCAACTCGAAAGAAGTCTTTGATAATTGTGACTGTTTCCTTCACCTATTTTCTTCCATTTAGAATATCCGCTTCTGATATGTTTGTGTTTTTTCTCTGATCAAATGCACTGACAGAAGATACACTTTTTTTCCATAAAATTGAGTTGGCTTCGGAAATATGGGTCATCTCACATTCAATAAGTGACGTCGCAGATCACGCTAGCAGCTCAATCTACGTCTAGGATCGAGATGTCGAGAGATTTTTAATTGTTCTCTTTATGCAGAAATTCGAGGCTTCAGACAATATATCCGCCGCTTTCGGTGCACTTCAAGATCAGTATCTCTTTGCGTGATATTTTATAGAAGAAGATCATGCCATTTTCTAACGGAAGTTTGTTGTGGAGATAATTTGGGACAAAAATAAATCCTGTCTGCCGAACCATCCATTACTGCTCTTTGAAGTGTTGGTTTTATTTGTCCAAGGCTGGGTCCATTTCCTAATGGAGCACGCATTTGTATAGCTGTCAAAAAGAGAGTCGCGTTTATTGATGTGTTTGATCAGTCCTTGTTCATGAAACTGAATAACTTGTCAGCACAGCAAAATGTTTCTCACTATTCCCACCGCCACTGATTAAAGATAAGCAATATTTCGAATGCAGTTCTCGCTATTTCTGTTCCTGTTTCTTTTTTACATTGTGTTATGATGTCAGTTTAACTACCAAAATCCTTGTCGATTTTCCTAGGCTGTTTAAACTGCTTAATCTGGAGTTGAAGATGAAGTTGAAGTGACAGTTAGCCTGATGAGACTGAAACGTAAAAATCTGCTTAGGGAGTGTAAAAAATGACTTATGGTAAAATTTGAAAAAAAAATAATGTTTTCCTCCTTGGCTAGTCAAATGAGATGCTCACCAGTTTAACTTCATCGGTGCAACTTTTTCTTTCCTTTTTTGATCCACCAGGTACAGTGTTCGTGATATTGTGTTTTGACATTTAGCATTCAATCACCAACTGGAACAAAAAAAGTCGGGCCGGAAAAATGGTCAGCTTGGCCCTCGAACATACTTGACATTGCACGGTGTAGGATTCCACGGCGGATCTTTACTTTAGCTTTCCATTTATGTATGCAAATTAGGAATATTTAAACGCTAACGGTTTTTCTAGCGCGCCAGTTTTTTTCTAGCTTCAAGCTAAATATTATTGCGGAATCTATACTTTGTCTAGCTTCTCCGTCATCGCTACAGTCAGGAAACATTTGTAAGTCTTTATATTCTCTTCTATATTTTTATTCTCGCTCCTCTTCTTCACATGTATTTTTATTTATTTTTTCTAGTCGAACCTCGCTAGATCACTCGCTCCTTCGTCGACCACTCAAACCGCAACTGTAAGCTACATACGGATGCAGCTTTGGTCAGAAAATTAATTAAGTCCGAAAATTAATTTCGACAGAGTCAAGGAGTTGTGATCAAATGGCTATGTTTTAACAATGAGTATTTTCGATAAGCAAGACTCTTATATATAAAAAGAATAAAATTATAGGAAGTTTGAAAAAAGTGTTTACCACGTTCCAGTGGTCAAATATCAATAGAAAGTATCCACACTGCAATAATTTTCAGACAATATACGTCCACGCGAAGCACCTCATAACAACTAAACTGGTTATGTCTGTCTGAAAGCATGCTGCATAACATGATTGCGCTGGTCGTATTCTCCTGTAATTTCGGATGCGCCGTTTTATACTGCGTAAAACAACGACTTTGTTCTGCTTTACACAACCTTTGACTACAGTGAAGAAGAAGTCGATGATGTCAATTCTTCCTTTGAGAAATATAATCAGTTGACCTTCTTCTACCCTCCGCTGCTAATGATGGAAGTGTGCGCCCTCTGCAGCTCCCTCCTGACCACTTAGTGAATATTGTGGGCAAAATTTTAGTACTTTTAGTTGATGGGATGTTACTGAGTGTAACAAAATCTATTGCCTTCCAAACAGATCGTTGTAAACCGCTGTTAACATTGCTCATAATTGTTTTGTATAAGTGCGAGCATGGAGTAACTGACACCAAAGTTTGCATTGTATATATCTTATTTTTCTTCCTCTTAAATTAGCTTCATTTTCTGTTGAAGAAAAGGTAGTTTAAACAACACTAATAAAAGTACCAGTTCGATCGCGTTTCTCGAACTATGTTCTTGCATTTTTTCGAAAGTTTATGCAAAAGTAAGTAATTACCAGGGTAAGCCGATTTTCAATCTGAGCGGTGAAAGTGGGTTTTATCTGACGGTATTTCGTGTCCGCCATTAATCAACTATGGACACAATGAAACTGAAGGAAAAAACAACGGAAACGATTTTTTTGACACTTAAACAATGGATACTGTCTACTTACAAAAGGGATCAACCAAGTCTTAAGTCTCACACTTGTAATATTTTTTGAACTATGGAAAGATACGCGCCTCGCTCACTAATTTATTTTCTAAGCATGATCAGAGACGACACTGTATTTGAATTTAAAACTATCGCCCTAACCAGGCAGCATTGTATGTCTAACCTTGTCGCTCTGTGTCTAATGAGCTTGTGCATTGTACTTCATTAGTGCCTCTCCCCCTGACAAAAATGTATGCCTTTCAGAACGATCTTCTTAAACGTTTTCCTATAATCACTGTTGAAACCTGCATAAACCAAAACATTCACGCAATGATTGGCATATATCATCAGCACTGTAGTCTTGACAACTGGTACTGGTACAACTGCACCTGTGAGCATCTCAACAATATCAATAGTTATGATAGGGACAACCAAGACGATGAAGGATCCCACAACTGCAGCCACGATACGTGTGGCTTTTCTTTTCTTTGCTGCTTCTACTTTCCTCTTCCGCACTTCTTCCACCGGCTCTGGGTCAAATTCGGAATTACCTTCGGTGCGAGAGTTGTAACCGCTAGCAGCCACTTGTGCTCCAACTCGCCTCGCATGGTCTAGGCTCGTTCGCAGGATGAACATATTGAGGAAAGTAACAGTGATTATGGGAATAACATGAACAAATGCGATCAGAAATGAGATGTATTCTCGGGTGAGAAAGGCTGGAAACCGACAAAAACTCACTGCATTTTCTGGCTCCCTTGCACCCCAACCAATGGCAGGTAAAAGTGAGAAAATAAAGATCGACAGCCATGCCACACCAACCCCCAGTAAAGCACACTTTGTTGTGATCCAACTGCAATAGAAGTATGGCCAGCATATGGATATGAACCTCTCGATAGCGATCAATAAGATGTGGAGATTTGAGGCGCCGCCAAACAATGTTGAAACGTGTATTGAAGCACGGCAAAAGGAGTGATGATCGCAATCTGCCTTCAGAACTTCTACGAGTCTGAGCGGAAGTGAGACTGCACCTTGAAAGAAGTCGGGCACAGCTAAAGCGACAAGGAGGTAATCACTTGTTGTTTGCAGTCGTCTGTTGCTGTAAACAGCCAACATTACTAGAATGTTCCCAAACACAGAAATCAGAGCAATGGTGAAATACAGCGCCGAAATGAAGATCGTTTCCAGAGTAAAAGCAGCTACTGGCATCGCTGAGCCATCGCTTATATTCGAGCCTTGAATGCCATTCATCGTTTGGAAGCGAATGATACCCTTTGTATTTTTTACTTAAAATTCCAAGTCTTTTGTTGCTTTTCTCAAAAAGCAGATTTCTTTACTGCTGGTCGAAATGAACCTTTTATATATCACATTGTACCTCAAAATGCATCCGTTGATGAAAGAATTGAAGTCATCTTTGTCTATCTGTTTGACTTCTGCCAGCTACCAGATAAATATTCTAACTAAGTAGTCTAGGTTTTCAATTTACTCATTGTGCGAAGGTGTAATTTGGTCTTGGGCCCTTAGGCTGATATCGTTAATTATGGAAGTCTATAAGACTGGCTGTTGTCAATGTGTTACACACCGCCGGGTCTTTATGGAATTGTCAAATCTGCATTCATAAAAGACAACCTAATGGATATAGCTTTTCTCTAAGATAGCGACTTAACATTAAAATGATAACAAACTCAAACGGATATGAAAAAGCATATTATTATTTGAAGGTGCCATTTAATATATTTTACCTAAGATAGTTCATCTCTCTTAATTAATTTGGAAGGAAATGAAGTGTCAACACTTATAACTCTGCAAAAAGTCATTGCTTGGTTTGCCAAGCTTTTAAACAAATAAATATCAGCGTAAGATGCACGAACCAAAATTTATGATGAGGAACGAACACCTTACTTTGAATTATTTGTTTTTGCGGATTTTTTTTTAGATTGAGTAATCAATAGCTAAGGTATTTTTAAAATAAACGGCACCGAAATGAATTCGAAACAGAGGCTGAAGGACTTCCTTTGAATTACGGCAGTCCCCAAGGCTCGTTTAAATTAACAAATAAAGAAGCCTCGACTGTGCTCTGTTCTGTTGTAAAGCACGCAGGAAGCGGTAGAGCACGAAAGAAGTGTAGGGGAAAACACGAGACGTAGTCGAGTGTTTTTCCCTACTTCTTGAGTGCTCTACCGCTTCCTAAGTGCTTTACAACAGAACAGAGCACAGTCGAGGCTTCTTTAATTGTTTTATGATAAAGAATCCAACAAATTATCTACGCATTCGGCTCAATTTTCAAGCCAAACTTTATTTTCCCAAAGGGGGAAAGTTGCGTCAGCCGTTCTCTATTCTCTGATAAAGCACGCTAAAATAAGCCAATCACAGTCCTTGTTAGAACTGTTCAAAAACTTTGATTGGCTAACGAGACGACAGCTGTCAATCACAAACTGAACGTCTGCTAAGCTTTCAGTATCGAGTTGGTATCTAGGAGGAGAACGATGGCTTTAAGCTCGTTTTTTAGTTTAATCCTTAAATAAGGATCTAAAGGTTTCTACTACAAAGGAATCCGGCCGCATTGTGGCTCATAAAAACGTGCATCGTTTCAAATGGAAATTAAGAAACAAGGAGCTCAAAACTAGCGAATGCTGAGTTGTATTTGAAACGAGCTGCCAAGGAGCGCAGTATAGTTGTTTACGCCGGTCTTGCAGCCGCTTGCAGCAAGGTTGCACGAACTGGGGTCAAAGTTGGAGAGACTAGACTGCTTCCACCAGTTCTACTCCGAGTAAAGGAGAATATCCGAGCCACTGATCACTCGTCGAGTGAGCGATGATACGAAATTGTCGAGGTTCACACCGGAGATCGCCAGTTAGCAAACGAGCGTTACTACACTGCATATAAGTGTTGTTTGAACATTTTTACAAAAATAAAGCTTCTCATCGTAAACAGACAGCTCAGTTGGTGTTTCCTGTCGTTATTTTACTTCTTAAGTTTAATTTCGGCCTTCGTAATGTCTTTACTCGAAGCATTCGCTAGGTTGAGAATGAGAAGTTGTTTATTTCGTTGCGTGTTTTGTCGGAATCTAGCAAAACATGTCATTTTAGTACAGTTTTAGCATGTCTGTTGTTAACAATGGTCTAAGTGCAGCTATATTTACTGCAGACAGATAGCTCGTTTCCACTGCATCTGTCTGAGCCACAGGGGATGTTTAATTTGGGTCAAATTTGCCAAAATTCCGAAGCAAAAATTTGAAGAAGCCAGCTTACCGTCATCAACCCGTGCTCTGTTCTCTGATAAAGCACGCTGTTTCAGCCAATCAGAGCGCGCGTTATATGGAAACTTTATTATAATTAATAGTACGGCGCTGTGTTTAGTAACGACGTTTAGCTGCTCGAATGATGTTCAGGAACATTTTGCATGCCCAGCACCCTCTTCAATTCTTTCGGATATGCGGAACATTATTCTTGTGAGCTACCAAATAGACCAATTTCGATATATTAAAGTTCAGCCTAAAACAATAGACTTTAGGACGAGGCTCTGGGGAATAACTATAGAGTTTGTAGGGTTTATTCCCCAAAGCCTCGTGCTGAGGTTTTAATATATCGAAATTGGTCTATTAATATTTGGAGCTCAAGTATTTTGCCTGGCCTCCACTTATGAGATTTGCTAATTAAAGCGAGCTGGGGCTCGAGTTGAATCAGCTGGTTGAACAAAGCCACTCAATGGGCACTCGGAGACGGACCTAAAAAACAACAAACTGGCCCCAGTTGTTCAAAGGCTGGATAACGCTATCCACCGGATAAACCACTATCCAGCGGATAGCGTGGTTTGTTTTGTCAACACTTATACGCTGGATAGTGATTTATCCGGTGGATAGCGTTATCCAGCCTTTGAACAACTGGGGCCTGGTCTGTATTGATCAACCTTTCGAGATTAGTAAAGCACAGCGGGGATTTTAGAGAGAAGTTTTCAGCAATTTGGCGACAATAAAATTCAGCACAAGCTTTCATTTGTTTTTAAATGCTTTCGGTGAGCAAGACTTGTACATGAGAGTTTTGCCAAATTTCTTTTTTAAGTGAAGCCTTACATACGAAATCCTTCTGTTCCAGAAACGTTAACGATACGTTTTATCAAATATTGGTAGCCTCTGATGAGTTATTTCTTTTACCGAGTAGACCGTAAAGGACAGAGAACTATACATCTACATTTACTTTACCACCACTGACAAGTTTGTCTTCAATTCTTCGGAAAACCTATCCAAATTTTAGTAACTTTTGAGAAATGCTTTTACCAATAGTTTGTTGTTAGCTTGATATTTGGGTTAAGTGAGCAGTTTGAAGTTGTTTGTTTGTTCGAGATCGAGAAAACGTAAACTAACTCACGGCAGGCCAAGAAAAATGTTGCTGTGTCGCTTTGTCAGATTTTTTCAATGAACGTAAGCAGGACGTCCGAGGAAAGATGTTAAAAGTCCCATGGTTATAATTATAAAAGAAATG
>OZ026598.1:16699271-16749271 GCA_964020085.1 Micromussa lordhowensis
ATTCCATTGAAGTGAACTCTATCTATAAGAAGACCTTTGGTACATGTATTTTTGATACGCTAGGCATTTCACCCATGTCATCAAATGCGTCGAACACGAAATTCGTTTCAGTTGAAGGTGCATCAGAGCTAGACCTAATTAGGTCCTTGCATACGGTGACTGCGCCCGCAGTACGAGTCAAAATCAAGCTGTCCTACCGACACAACACGGTAGTCGTCTTTTTCTTCGCAGAAAACAAAAATATAGGCAATGTTAAAGTTGCTCTGGCCTCGTCTAATACTTAGTTCCAGAACTCTGTGTTAAATTTGACGAAGAAAAACATATTTTGTTCAAAATAACACGACTATTTCCCCAACTAGCAATACTCGATGTGCGACGAGCGAGTTTCCGGACGCAGGCAACCCATTTTTGGCGCCAAATCAAAACCTTGGAGACAAAATTCTGATACGGTTTTTGGCATCATAAATCCTTTTTCTTGAGTTGCCCGACTTCAATACCTTCCCTGTTAACATACATTGACGTCAGGACAAAGCGGTTTTTTACGCCTGCTTAATCCGCATTGGCATATTCAAATTTGAGGCGCGCCAGCGGTGTGCAAGGGTATTGTTTAGCTTTCAATATTTGGAATCAAAGGTAGAATAAGTCTGGTGGCATTAACATGTATATCAAACAAACAAACAGTTAGGAAAAACTCATGGGCGATCCAAATCCACCTGTATTCCAACTTCCATCGTTATTTTTTCTTTGCTTAAGCTTAATGTGTCCTCCTCAAGACCATAGTTGACGCAGCCCGGGAGATTCTGAATGGAAAGTATTTGTTCCCTTTCGGTGTTGTAGCCACGAGCAGAAGTATCATGTGCGATGTATCCCATGTAGCTGTCCGTTCCATCCTCCTCCCCTTGCAGCTCATTATCTTCGTGGTCTGCAGAGTCGTCCTCTGAGTCATTGTAATCGATGCCGTGTTCAAGTTTGTCCGTCCCTGAAAGAATAGCAACTGTCAAATCAAGAATACCAGACACCTACACGGCCAAGTACATATTTAAAATGAACAAAACTTAGTTTGCCCGCCTGACTTTAGGGAAGACCGGGGAAGCAGACCATTTTGGTGTTAACAGATCTGACTGAAGTATCCCAAGATCACAGGGCGCAGGATTTGGAATCCGGTGAAACCAGGCGCCTCAATCACAAGCCACATTGCTTCCCATAAAGAGAAACTATAGTTTGTGTCACGTATGTTCCAAGCTTTAAATGACACTTCCTGTCCAGGTCGTCATAGAGCAGTTTTCAATTGACTGTCGTAAAACCAAAACCAAACTAATTACTTACCAATTAGACTACTCAGCCAATCTCTAACCGTAGTAAAACCAAAACCAAAACCAAAACCAAAGTAATTGACTGATTACTTTCGACACTCAATTGAAAACCGCTCTATAGCATGTGTTATATTGATCAGCAATTTGAAGGCCGACAGTAAATTAAAAAACCTAGCAGACATTTTATTAAATCATACCCATTATCTCCTGGTCGTAACTAAGCCTGATTGGTAGAATCTTGTTGATGAGAAACAGCTGTAGCCATGTTGTAAATGCAGCCCAAGCAGCAACGACTACACATGCGAGGATCTGGACACCAAGTAGTTTGACACTGCCGCCTTTGAAAAGCCCACGGACTTCTGAAAATCCTTCCAGCGGTTCCTCTTCGACAAACAAACCAACTGCAATCATTCCCCAGATCCCTGCCATGGCATGTGTTCCTATGCAGCCTACTGGGTCGTCGACTTTAAACCTAAAAAAACATTTCTCGATTTCTAACCAATTTTGCTTCATTTCAATGTAACAATATACTAAATAGATGTTATTTTACGATGCTAATTACATGTATCAGTATTTTCCTCAGATGTAGTTTTTTTTTAAAAAATCGAAAAGTTGAGATACACTTTCTATCAAAAAGGTTGACGTACTGCTTCATCACATTTTCAAGACCCTTGAAGTTTGATGTGAAGTATATATGAAATAATTCATATATTCGAACTGCGGTTATAGATGAAAGTGAAGAATGATCGTCGCAGTGAATTTTCCAATTTAAGCAACTGGAAAGAAGAAGCGTGAAAAAAAAATCAGGGCTTCAACGGGATTCGAACCCGTGACCTCCGCGGTACCGGTGCGATGCTCTACCAACTGAGCTAGGAAGCCACACATTGGGAGCGAGGTCAATTTGTTGAGTTCATATCTTCCCGTGAGGAGTGAAATGATGTGAAGTATATATAGTTGGTAGAGCATCGCACCGGTATCGCGGAGGTCACGGGTTCGAATCCCGTTGAAGCCCTGATTTTTTTTTCAGGCTTCCTCTTTCCAATTGCTTAAATTGGAAAATTCACTGCGAGGATCATTCTTCACTTTCACCCTTGAAGTTTGTCGTAATTGTTTTATATTTTCAACTGTCTTCTTGGTGTGTGGAAAAGTGATGAAACATTGAGCCGTCTTTTTGGTAAGTAGCATTAAACAAAAATGCTTTTCCTTGGTATATAAAAAAAGCAAATATCGACAAAACAAAACGCTACACTGTAATTTCATGTTTAATTTATCCCTAGAGAGATTAAAAGGAAGATTGGAAAAAAGATATATAATCCGTATTGCCATATAACTTCATTGGTCTCAGTGACAATGAATTACACGAAACTTGTATAAAAACCGTAGTATTAACTTATTTCAACCACAATTCTATAATGAGGAAATTCTAACCCTGTTCGCGTAATACAAAATTATTTGATATTGGAACTACCTCAGAGGGTCAAACAAAAACAACTGAATTAGAAGAGATTTCAAACCAAACCTACCTGTCGATAATGTCACAACTGCCGCAAGCTACCAGTCCTCCAATGAATCCGATGAAGAAGGCCTCCCATGGACGGCACACGGCACAGATAGCGGTAATACCAACCAGGCCCCCCAACACACCAGTTATGAATACTGCTACGTTCAGCTTCCTCTTTCGGTACAGCAAACTGTAAATCACACCCAGGATTCCTCCTCCAATGGAACCATTAAGGGTCACTACAGCTGATCTAGATGCTAGCAGCCATTTCGCTGTTGAATTAAAATAGAATTTGTCGCGTGAATAAGCTACAAAATAATAATAATAATAATAATAATAATAATAATAGTAAAATATTTATATAGCGCTCAATCCACTATTTGTCCCTGGCGCTTTACATTAACGAAGATATTTAAAAAGCTAAAAGTTCTACAACATTATAAAAAAGAAAGCATCACGTAAGTTACACCAATAAGTTAAAAATCATCTAAAAATTAAAAAGTTAAAAAGCTAGTTTAAATGTCGTTTTAAAATGCTTGCTATAGTACAGTGCTACTGTTTAAAGACAAAATCAGTCCGAGCTATTGTTTTGTGTTCGCACTGTGCCGCTGCTTGTTAATTAGGTCACACGACAAAATTCAATATGACAATTCAATATGACAAATTTCATTTTTCCTAGCCTGAAGAAGCCCGAAAGTATGTTAGGATAACGGTCTTGTCTTAAACTTAAAGTTTCTGAAACTTGCGAAACTGATTAGCGGGGCAGTAGGTTGACTGAGACAGATAGTCTAAGAGATGGTCCTGAGCAGTTTGAAAAGTCAGCTAGCAATCACTGACGCCAACATTCCCAACCTTGCAATTTTTTAAAAAAAATGAGAGCTTAGTTTATAAATTTTCCATTAGATATGAATTACATACATCCACTGATTCCGAAGGTGCTGCCACAGTTGAACCCCAGCCAGCCCCACCACAGCATGAACGTCCCTAGCATCACATTGGTCAGTGAACCAGGCTTGCCTCTTTTGACTGAATTGTCATAACGTCCCAGTCTTGGTCCCAGCATTATCGCAGACACCAAGCCCGCGACACCTCCAACCAAGTGTACCCCTGCACATCCTATAGCAACAAGACATACCACAAGTAAAGGGTGTTCCAAAATAAAACGATCGCTTAATTTGTTCTTGAAAAAAATACATTTTCATTGCTAACTTTTCGTTCAGTTTTTACTTGACGTCGAAACTGGAGAACAGATATAAACAGAAACATTGATGAAAAGCTGAAAAACTAAAATCAAAATTCGCGCTAATCCTGATTTATCTTAAACGTGGTTTTAACAACCAACACTGGTTGTCTGTCTGGTTTTCTACTGCACCAATTTCAACCGTTTTGGTTCTACATTCTACATGGAAGCTGTCACGCAGTTTTCGCAAGTTCTCGTCACTCCCCCCCTCCCCCCCCCCCCCACTTTTTACCTGCAACATCAATTACTCCAAGTTCCTTGAGGAAGCCTTTCTCACCCCAAAGCCAGTGTGCGGGAAAGACGTAAGATATAGTGTTGGTGAAAGAATAAATTGTGTACGCATTTAAATGAGTCCTTTCCGCCATTGCGCCTGAAACAATAGTTGTAGCAGTAGTGGCAAACGACATCTGGAAGAAATACAATGCAAACACATCTCCCTGCTGGGCTTCCACGTCCATTGCAAAGTAACCTGGGCAATGCAAAAAAAACTTACTCAACATTAACAAATAATAATAATAATAATAATAATAAATAACGTCGACAATTTAACCTCTGTGTAGAGCAGTTATATGGTTTCGATCTCTTTGACTTCCCGTTCAAAAACTGTCCTGCAAGTTTTTAAACAGAGTGTCTGAATGGGTAAATTTGGAACCGGGATGTGCCTTTTTTTCTCACTGGAATTTGGGCAAAACTTGTCAAATAGCAACACTTGATTACAAGAACGGCTCGACAAGATAAACTAACCACATATTACAACATTTTAAGGTTTTATATAAATGAAATTTTAGCATATGATATCCCTCTAAGAGTTTATATACACAGTGTACATAGATTACGGCGGCTGGCGTGAAAGAAAAACTTGTCAAGGGAACTATTTCTGTCGAAAGTTTACACAAAGTTCACAAGATAATAAAAATGGCCGAATTGCCATTCGTTCTCTTTTGAGAGCTTCCTTTGAGCGAAAAAGTCAGTAGCGCCTTGCATAACTTTTAATAACTGTAGGAAACATTAAGAAGAAACCCACGAATGCGAATGAGAATGATTTAAGGTGGCTCAATAGAGTTATGCAAGATCACGTAGCGCGCGCCAGTGACCTCAATCGAAAGTTGATATTCTCGTTCTTTTTGCTATTTTCCTAATCAAAGCTACTGAAGCATAACAAACAAGGGCCAAAATTTGCTGTTCAACAGTCACCTCTGATATCAAGGCTTTTAGTCTCAAATTAAAACTACTCAAACATCGCCATTTTTTGACGTCTGTTTGGCTTTGATTTCAATTTTCTTCAATTTCCTTCGGTAAAATTTTCTGATATGCTCAAACCGGGTAGAGTCTGGCAAGAAGAAACTTTTAAAATCGAAAAAAGAAGGGGTTGTCAAGGTAGTTTTTTCGTTTTTAGCATTTTTGTGTTTTTTTGGCTAAGCGAAATCCTTGTCTTACAAATTTTTTCTGATAAATTGAAAGCAAGGGAAGCTAATAAGGAAATCTGATAGGGATTTTTCTATTTTTCACCTCAATGGCAACTACGTCATCAGAATAGGAACTCGCCAGGATCGCTATGTGAGCATGCGTGAATTTTCGAACCACGCTGTTTTGTCGATGAGCGACTCGACAATGGCGGTCTCATCAAAATATACACAAGACCTTTCCGTCCAAATCGTTTCCTTTACGTTTTCTTTTAAATGGTTTCTCTGTTTCTACTTCTGGGCTGAAATTTGAGCTATATTGTTGACTTGTTCGCTGCTTTGCATATCCAGTTACAAAAAGTTGACACTGGATACCTGCAATTGGACATCCACGTGATCGCGCGCAGATAACCTGACGAATAGGCGCGCAGAGAACCAATCACGATAGAGAATTGTGTTTTAGATACGATTAAGTGACAAACAGGCGCACGGAGAACCAATCACGTTTGAGAAGTTTGTTATAGATACGATTAGATAATTAATTGAACAGATTTTTTGCAGAAAGAGTTGCCAGTATGAAGTGGAGCTGATTTTATTTTCGGCAACGAGTGTGATTAACAGTGACAAAATAATTTTATAAAATAATTGAGCCACTACGCGCGCTCTCATTGGTCGATAGGTGTGTTTAGATGAGAGTATCATCTAAACGCGGTTGTGACGTTTTAGATTCGCGCGTATTTTTGAGAATTATTTTATAAAAGCAATAGAGCACTTTTTCCTTGTTTACATAGTCTCATCTAAACACTCGAAGGGTTGAGAAAATTCTCGGAAGTTATGCAAACCAACTACGTCTCGCGCTTGCATAACTGTTCCGAATTCTCCCAACCCTCATCGTGTTTAGATGAGGCTATGTTAACACGGAAAAGGTGCTCTATTACTTAATTTCAAGTGTTCAACACAATACTATACTATATTTAGAAGCATTTCCTAGTGAAAAATTTGTTAATCTCTAATTATCATCTCCTTTGACTTATTTGTTTTCTTCAACAAGTTAAGATCAGTCCAACACATTCATCAACTGAACATGCGTCATGATCATCTTACCTATGCCAGTGAATCCATTAGTACCTTCAGCGACGCCGAAACTGAAGGCAAATCCGTACAGCCAATAGGAAAGTCCCCCGTATATGACGTCAATAGCATTTTTAACCATGATATTTACCTCATTCTTTTGGGAAACTAAGCCTAGAAAACAAAACGACAAAATGACTGGTCTCTTTAATTCACTGGAAATATATGTATAGATCGAAGGCAACATGAACATCAAGATGGTCTCATGCTAAATTAATTCGTTTCAAGTCTCTCTTAGTACCATTTCTCAGTTCTTTGCATAATGAAAAGCGAATGCAACTATATCCTGACGCAAAGAATATTTGACCAGGCTCAATTTTTCATTTAATTTTCGAGACAATTCATATAACGCAGTCAATTAACTTTTCAAAATTACCCCAATGTCAGTTTCTTTAACTGTGCAAAAATAAATCAGTCAGAACTTTTGTTTACTGGGAATGAAGTAATATACTGCATTGTTAAACAAGCAAGAGGATTCATACCACAATACATTATATTCGTAACTCTTTTGATCCGGCACTATGAGGCAGACAAAATACTGACATATGAAAGTTTCCTCTTTTAAAGTTTCTTTAATAATATTTTTGCAACTGAATTTGCTTTTGTTATATTTTCAGATTCGAAACTTATTACATATGTAGATAGTTTTTCTGTTTATAATAGAATGCTGAAGACTGATCAATATTTTATATGCCGCGAAGGGAACAGCGCTAGCTCTGAAGACGAAACTTTTGCTCAATCCTTTTCACAGTTAACAATATTTGTTCAACATTTTCAAGCACTAGCAGTCATTATGTGGTATCATTCAAAGCAAAGCTTAAGAAAAGTGATAAAGCTCGCATAACCATTTAAGAAACAAAATAAAATATATCAGATCAAACATGAATTTTGATTATTGTCAGTAAAAGTTGTGTGAAAATGCCCTTCCACGATAGTGGTTAAACAAAACTGAATTGAAAACGACGCATTTTGCAAACTCACCACGAGTTAACTATGTTATTCACCTCTGAAATTGTTTTCTTTAATCTATTTGTACAACAAATATCATAACCATCACCATTCTACTTTTTGATGCCTCTGCAAAGATACTGGACATGTTGTTTTTGTTCGAGTTGCAAGAAATCGACATACTGGAATGTCATCTAGAACTGGAACTTTTAGCTAAAATGTAAAAAAAAAACAAAAAAAAAACAAACAAAAAGAATTGCACAGACCTGACTCTACTAGTCCAAATCCAGACTGCATTGTGAATATAATGAAAGCACTCGTTAAAATCCATGTAGCATCGTCTGAATTGAGCTGGACCGGCTCTTCCGCCAATACTGTGCCATTTCCAGCGCTTGAAGAGTTTTGTGTCACGTTCATTTTTAAGGCGAAGTTCACCTTTATCGTATAACAAACTTGAACAATTTGTTACTCAGCAGAATTCACGGCTGAGTTTTTAAGATATATAGCTCCCGCTGGTATTTGAGTGCGTCGTCACAAACAAAGAGACTTCTGAAAAAAATAATATATGAGAAGAGTATTAATCGCTATGTTCAAAGATTTGCTGCAATGTGAGCCTTGCAAGTTCCCACGAAAAATCTTTGAACTTTAGACATATTGCCTATCAGGTACATAGCGTTAGAATTTACTGAAATTCTCTAAAACTGAAAAATTGAATCATGTTTATAACAGACCAATATCATTAGTGCTTGCTGTTTTTGACCGGTTTTTACATTAGGGAGAAACAGAGAAGGTGTGTAATCATTTCAAAAAACTGTCCCGTCTGCAGAACTGTGGCAAAAGCAGTGCCTTGTTTAAGTTAAGCATTTTCCTTTTCTATATGACATTTTTGCTATCCTCAATGAAGTGAATTTAATTAATGGACTAGGTAGAATTTATTTCACAAACTAAAATCGCATTCTTTTCCTAGTGTCAGTCGTTAATTAACTTTATACTCACTTGGGGGTCCATCTCAGGTCCCATTATTATAACACACACACGCAAAAAAAAACCGACAGCAGTTGACGAGCTAATGTTTAGCTCGGTAGTGTTTGACTTACTTGCTAAAGTAAAATTTGTGGCGTTGTTTCGAAAACGAATAATATAATGCTTTAACTGTACTTCCTTAATCGTAAACAATGTCTTCCTAGTTTGAGTGATCGAGTTTTTTTACCATCAGTTTTCTGAAATACATTTGCTCCATCTCCCCTCAATCGTTTTTTATCACCTTTCCATGTTTCTTCTTTCTTCCATTCTTTTTTCTCTTCGACAGGTGAACGTGGTCATAAGTTATGCAAGAAAAGAAATTAAAACCCGGTACATGTCTTCTTTGCTAAACCCTTCACAACCGATATCAGAATCAGATTTTTCCGTAGTTTACAGGTTCTTCGTAAATTTATCCGAGTTTATCAAGCAATAATTTTATTCTAACCTGATACAGTTTTTTCTAAAGGCTACCATAACTTCCCGATGTTAAACTGACAATCTAAAAATAGATTTTGCATCTTCTTAAGAACTGAAGCACTGCAATTGCATCTCATACACACTTGTTTTCACAAAATTAAATGATGGAGAAAACCTGCTCACGATTCAGCGAAATAGAAGATGAGTTATGGTATTTATTTTATATATAGTGCACCTTATCCATCTTAGCATAGTTCATATATGCAGGTGAAAATATCAATTTTCGTTTTTTTTCTGCATAAAGTATTTATGGGCAGTCTGGAACTTATAAGTTATTTTAGCGTGGAATATGATCTTTATTTTTGGCACATGCAGTTCTTAAACTGCCAAAAACATGGACCAACTTGTCGTAGGGATTCCGCTCTTAATTAACACATTTTGGTATTTTCCTGTCCAGTTTCTTAATTATTCAAGCATATTCAACGATATTTGCATACTGATTAATTGCGGCGGTGGGCCTGACAGGCAATAATTACTGCACATTGGCAAATACGCCGGCTATTGTTATGAAAGGTATATTCAGTGGAAGACATCTCGTTTCTGCACCGTTCGTTTGGATAACTACCGACTAATAAATAACAATTAAGGGAATTCGACGACTGGCACATCTGATTCGAGCCGTGAGAGAAGTAGACGGAGTAGTAATTATGTGTTTTCATTGTGCGCTGAAGATCTGTGGGAAGCCTTCCAGCTGAATAAAACAAAAAACTCAAGCAAAAGGCAAGCGTCGCGTTGGTGAGAATATTATTGAACGTACACTGAGTACTTTTGTGACCCAATATATTATATATCTACAATACATATAAGAAACTTCGAATTTAGCAGCTTAATTGAACATGGTGAGTTAACCGTCGAAGTTTTTCAAGAGCGAATAAAGTTGTTGTTGTTTTCCTTTCCGAAGCTTACCCACATCAAGCAAATGGTTGACGAGTTTACTTGAACGAGACCAAATCTTCCTGATGTTCGTGATTCGATGATGGATAACCCACCTTATATTAGATATATTTTCGAAACCAAACCTCAAGTGCAGTCTCAAGTATTATCTGGAAATGCTTAAAATACAACGGTACTTTCCCACAAGTCTCTGCCAGATGTCGCTTTTTTAAAAAAAAATTCGGATGACGGAGAGATATGTGTTTGAGCCGTATCAGCGGATATCTACCTTGATGGCTGGTTTTGTATATTAGCACAATATTCTCTTATTTACATTTGGAAATCGCTTTTATCAGTTTCAGATCAATACCTCGAGAAAAATCCTTAAAACAGTAAAATTCACCGCAGTTTTTGAGTGACGCTGCAATGGAAGTACCGCCAACCAATTCTTCAATCTTAAACGAGACGTTCACGGTAATAAGCTCTGAATTGCCCACAACCCACCGTGGAAGAGGGACTATGGATGGTCCGGGAGATGCTGTGTGGATATTAACCAGTGCTTTCATAATTTTCACAATGATTTCAGGTTTTGGACTGGTAGAATCCGGTAAGTTATTTTAAGTACTTCTCAGGCAATTCAGTTCCGCGTACTTTTTCCCCTAGAAACTGTTTTACTTTAAACCTACCGGTTTATCAGTTTGTTTCAAATTATGTCGCTTTTGCTATTTACATAGAAGCTTCTCCATGCTTTCCACATCTGCTAAAGTCTATTGTCTCTTTACTAATTTGCAATATTTATGACACTTCATTCGTCACTAGTGTTTGCAAATTTCATGGGCAATTCCTTAAGGTCGAGCATTTTATGGACTCAGAAATTCAACGTGTGGAAATGTATGCATAGCCAGTCGACCATTTAATGAATACTTCCTTTAAAAACACACGTAAACGGAATTCACATTGTATTAATTTGACCAGAATTTATTACTAAATTTATTATATCACCCCTTATTTACCCATGAAAGCGAGTTTATTTCAAATCTGTCAGTGTGCATGAAATCAGTTTGTTATGTTTATGAATTTTCCACATTTGGTATTTGTCGCCCATTTCCTAGGGTACAATACAGTGAGATATATTTGTTCTCTACACAGTGGGGCTTAAGAATAAATAATTAGTTTGACGTTGTCAAGTGAAGTACTATCCATCTAAGGACATAGCGAAAAAACGAACAAAAGCAGAGTGTTTTTCCCATTGGAAGTTTAAAACCTGCTATTAAAAACGCCAAAAATGTGATTTATAAAACACAGTCAGGATTAATTTCATTTCTATAAAAATTTCGCCAGTGGTTTGCTTTACAATACTGTCGGGATAGTTGAGTAACTATTCTCTTCTTGTTGATTATGTTTAGGTATGGTTTCCAGGAAGAACGAAGCGAATATCATGGTGAAAAACGCGGTAGATGTTATATTTGGCGGCTTGGGTTTCTGGATGTTCGGTTTCGCCTTCACGTTTGGAAACGACCAGGGGGCGAATCCATTCTCTGGTTACGGAAGTTTCTTCACTGATGCAGAAGAAACACGTATGGGAGATGTATTTGCACTGTATTGCTTTCAAGCTTCTTTTGCGACAACCGCAACGACAATCGTGTCAGGAGCAGTTGCTGAAAGGATGAACTTAAAAGCGTACATCATCTTTGCCTTCACGAACACTCTGACATACTGTTTCCCCGCTCACTGGGTGTGGGGTGACAACGGGTGGCTTAAGACTATGGGTGTGGTCGATATGGGTGGAGCTAGCCCGGTGCATCTGGTAGGAGGAGTAGCTGGATTGGTCGCTACTATCATGCTGAAGCCTCGAGTGGGAAGATTTAAAAGTGTTTCTGGTGGTGGTGCACCCTTAAGGCATAACATGGGAAGCCCGACCAATGTTTTACTTGGTAAGCACGTATGTACATTTCAGTTGTTATTGTTTCGTATACTCGTTTGTTCATCTGCTGTTTTTTGTTTGTGCTTCTGTCTGTCTGTCTGTCTATCTATCTGTCTGTATGTCTGTATGCTTAGCGAAACACTACAACTGTAATTCAAGAAGGTGGGTTGCCTGGTTATGTAACTAAATAAAATGACTGTTTCCAATTTCAATTTTATTTATTATATAAGGAAGGGTATATAACTATTGTTTACACACAGCAATGTGTGACCCGTCGTTTTTTTTTATGACTACAGGTATGTTTATGTTATGGTGGGGCTGGCTTGGTTTTAACTGCGGGAGCACATTTGGGGTAAGCGGTGGAAGATGGAAACTTGCTTCTCGATCAGCCGTCTGCACTATAAATGCGTCATGTGGTGGCGGCGTATTCGCTACTTTCTACAGTTATATAAAATGCAACAGGTAAGATTTCAGAGAACCAGTAAAAAGAGCTTTTAAGTACTATTTTAAACAAGATCAAGGCTATCTTAATTAAGGAAAAGATGACATAGTTACTTTTACAGAAAATGCTTCATTGCATAAATGGCGCAGTGGTGAGAGCGCTCGCCTTCCACCAATATGCCCCGGGTTCGATTCCGGCCCTGTGCCACCTGTGTGTTGAGTTTGTCACCTTGCTCCGAGAGTTTTTCTCCGTGTTTTCTAGTTTTATTCTCTCCACAAAAACCAACATCTCCAAGTTCCAATTCGACCAGGATAGAAGACCCGCATAAAAACCAGTTAAGGCTGATTTGGCTTCCTCTCTTAAATACGTTATGTAATTTCTTTTAATTATTGCCAGGTTGGACATTCCCTTCTTTATGGTTGGAGTGCTTGGTAGCCTAGTCAGCATCACTGCTATCTGTGGCGTTGTGAGGCCTGGGGAGAGTCTTGCTATTGGTTTCATTGGCTCAGCGATCTCAATCTTTGGCTGGCAAATCCTTAACAAGATGAAGATCGACGACCCTGTCGGTGCTGTCTCGACACATGCAGGAGGCTCGATCTGGGGAATGATAGCTGTTGGGCTGTTTGTTGAAAAGGACACGCTCGAGAACACATTTTCAGCAACATATGGTGCTTTCAAGGGCGGCCATGTAAAAATACTTGGAGTCCAGCTCTTGGCCTGCGTCTCCATAACTGTATGGACGATCATAACAGTCTTCATACAGCTTTACATCATCGATAAATCGGTGGGTCTGAGATTTCCATTAGAGGAAGAAGTTCTGGGGGCAGACGCTTGTGAGCATGGAATCGACCAATCAGAAGCAAAACCCGAAAGTCACGTGCACCCTGTTCCAGAGTCACGGAACAGGGTGTTCCCGATCACCGAAAGTGATAACATTGCAGGTACAAGTGTATGCGACAACTGCGATCGTGAGAAGCAGTGTGAAAACTGGCGGCCTGGTGACGTTGACTTACTAGACTGTGAACAACTTGAGGCCGAGTGCACAAGCGATGATGCATCACAAGAAAACAAAGCAGGTCGCCAAAACATCACAAGCCAAAACCGAGAGCTAAAACCTCAGGAAAATGGTTCCTCGAACAATTCTATCAGCTCTACCAAGGGTAAATGGGCTAGAGTCTTCAAATCAAAGAGAAAGTCCAGCCTTCACTCGGGCAATGGGAAACGACAAGTCCCCAGGGGATCCTCTTTTTCCAAAGTGAAAGTACCCGTGATTATAACCCTTACACCAGCCGATGACCCAAGAGAATTTAGACTGAGTTTTAGTGACGTAAGCAGTTTGAAAAAGTAAATGGTTTGATAGTCACCTCCAATGCCGCAAATGGAAATTGCGATCTACAATTTAGTTAAACGCTTGTTCGAGAAGAACAAAGAAAGAAATTTTATGTATGAAGTTTATTGAGTGAGATGTTTCGTGCGGGGATTGGAACTCAAGGCATAAGTACATGTTAATCAGAGATATAACAAGGAGTACAAACTATAAAATAGTGGTTTCGAATCCTTTTCCTTTTTTCTATGTCGTGTGGAGGTTTCATGGGGAGGGAAAGTAAGGAAAAAAGGTTACAGTGCATCGAACAAATATGTTTGTTCCAGTGAATAGTTAGATATCTATGTGATAACACAAAAGAAGTAAGATACAGTGAAAGTGTACAACTGGGACAAATGGGCAGAAGGTTGGAACGCAGTTGAAGCCTCATGTTCGGGTTTCCCTGTGCCAGCTGCTTCAGTGCAGCAGTGCTCAGCCAATCACGTGCACCTTTAGATTGTGTATTCTTGTCCCACTTTATATCCACGCTTAGTGATTATTACGGTCTTTTGTATTCTTGTCTCGTCACTTGTTCCTTTAACAGTGCTTTTGCGTTGTTATGGGAGGTAAGATATCAATCGCTCTTGCTACTTGAAAGGTTATTGCATTTATTGCAGGAACGGCACGAAGTTCATCCTAAAGATGTGTGATTCCCTTTGGTGCTTCAGGTTGTTTATTTCAGTGATTATTTGAAATCTCCTTGCGTTTATCTTGTTAATTGTTTATTAAATAGTTGTCACACAAAAGAAATTAAATATTATAAGACAATTATCCATTACCTGCTGATAACGTTCAGAGATAGAGAATTACCGAGTAAATGCATTGTGTCTATAATACAGGCAAAAACTGCAAAGAATCGCTGATGTACTCTTAATATTTTAGTTTTGATATAATTCTATATCATCTTCAGACTGAAGGGAAGTGCAGGTAGCAGAAATTTAAATACCGTGAGATGGTGCATTAACATTAATATAGGCGTGAAAATGTACTTGTTGCCCGTATTATAGACACAATGCATTTACCCAGTATCATATTTATTCTCTATAAGACAATTAATCAATTGTAAAAGTCGAAAACTCATGCCTTCACTCTTGTCCAATGTTTTCAGTTAGTGCTTGCGAAATTCCTGATATATGATAAGTATTTCTTTCTGAATTTACAACTCTAAAAGCAAGCCTTCTTCACAGGTAACTTGTATACACTTGTCCACACTCCGCTTTTGAGCCCTCGTGGGATAACGTGATTCAGAAGTAGCTACTGCATTCCCTTGTAAGAGCTCTTCGATGTCGGACTCCAAACTGTAGATCGAGTTCAGATCGCCTGGTCCTCGTGCATGTTCGTTATCTCTTCGTATATCTTCGGCACTAATGACACGAACTCGGTTTCCATCGAGGGATCTTTGCGGATCTTCGTCATTCTTTTGTGTTTTAGCGGCCGGGCTTGAGCTCTCAACGCGACCAAGTTGATTGGTACTCGGTTCGTTGTTCAAAGGTATTCTTGTCCCGTCTTTGCGACGGAGGATGCGGGCCACAATCGGCAACCCCGCCATAAACGATCCCTTGCGATTTCCTTCCTCTGAGGCTTCAACTCCAAGGTCGTTGAGATTTAAAGTTTGTGCTACAGTTAATGTACTTCTTCGAAATGTACTTGGTCTTTTCGTTTGTGCGTCTGTGTCGACCTCTCCTTTGTCTTCTTCCTCTTCGTCTTCGTCGCCAATACCGTGTTCCACAAAATCACAGCCTTGTAGTTCTTCCTCCCGTGTAAGTCGTATCCCGACCGTCTTTTCAATCGCGTAAAGCATGACAACTGTTGTCAGGACTCCCCAAGCGGCTGTTAACAGGCATGCTAGTAACTGAACGCCAAGAAGTCGCCAACTTCCCCCCTGCAAGAAAAATGAATTAAAAAAATAAATCGATTGACGACTCCATTCTCCTAAATTCTAGTAAAAGAATGTCTGAGGACCAGTTAGGAAATATTATTGTAAATATCAAATGCTAAATGTTGATTACACAATAACATGATCCTCAATAGCAAATAATCTGTTTAACTGATTTGGATTAGCCAGTAAAAATGAACGTAATTGACCTCTCCATTTACAGCTTATTTTGCTATCAGGGGGAAATTCCATTGAAAGTTGTGACACTTTTTGTATGAGCTCAGTGTTTTTATGAACTCATGTTTGGGCCCCTAGCACGACCTGTCTAAACCAAGTCAGGAATCTTGAACAAACTACCCAAGGAAAAACAATCACAAGTGTACACTATAACAGCACCTTAAAAAGTCCTTTCTCCTCAGCAAAACCCTCTGTCTTCTCTTGTTCCACAAACAACGCCACGGCGATCATGCCCCATACGCCTGACCCAGCATGAGTAGAGACGCAGTTCACTGGATCATCGATCTTTAGTTTGATCATGACGTCAGACAGCAGGCAAGCGAACAGCCCGCCAAAGACTCCTATTACCAGTCCTTCCCACGGTCGAGCCAAAGCACAAATGCCAGTCACTGACACCAAGCCCCCGCGGACACCGGTTACGAAAGTCGGGACATCCAAAGTCTCGGCGTCTCGGATGTAGCTGTACGCAATGCCCAAGATGCCACCTCCGATAGAGCCGTTTAGTGTGATGACCGCTGCTCGCGAGGCTAACTTCCATTTTGCTAATAAGAGAAATAACAAGGTTTATTTTGCATTTGTTAATTTCAAAAGTACAAGAGCAGACATGGCAGATTAATTCAATCTTTATACTGTGTCACATGCCAGCTTTTGCTACCAGAGTGAGTCATAATCTCGAATTATCAAATCTCATAACTAAATATATACATTTACTGTTAATTGAAGTTTTGAGAATTGGGTGGCACATCGAATCATTATTTAAAAATTTATCATGGTCCGAACCTTTCTGCTTGGCAACCTTGTTAAGCTTCGGCGACATGGACCATTTGGCCCCACTCACACCTGACCTTTTTTACCTTTGTGCCCGGCAAGTTTTGGAAGGCTTAGCTGGATCAAACAAGGTAAGAAGTAACCCATAAATGAAAACACCA
Organism: Micromussa lordhowensis; assembly: GCA_964020085.1. Taxonomy (NCBI): domain Eukaryota; kingdom Metazoa; phylum Cnidaria; class Anthozoa; order Scleractinia; family Lobophylliidae; genus Micromussa; species Micromussa lordhowensis. The sequence continues at coordinate 16,715,952 of OZ026598.1, forward strand.
CTTGCCTCCACTGATTCCAAAGGTGCTGCCACAGTTGAAACCCAGCCAGCCCCACCATAACATGAACGTCCCAAGCAACACATTAGTCATAGAGCACGGTTGGGGTCTTTTTTTGTTGTCATCAAAACGCCCCAGCCTGGGTCCTAACATGACAGCAGCAGCCAGCCCTGCAGCTCCGCCAACCAGGTGCACCCCGGAGCATCCAGCGATGTCAATGACTCCAAGTTCTTTGAGTAACCCACTCTTGCCCCAAATCCAGTGAGTTGGAAAACACGTGGAGAGTGTGCTCACAAAGGAATACAGCATGTACGCTTTGAGATTGGTCCTTTCGGCCATTGCTCCAGAGACAATGGTTGTCGCTGTCGAAGCAAGCGCCATTTGGAAGAAGTACATTGAGTATACTGCACCTTTTTCGATAGGAACCTCTGTGAGAAAATACCCGACCCCTGTGAAAGCGTTCGTACCTTCATCCACACCAAAGCTTAAGCCAAAGCCAAAAAGCCAGAAGGAAAGACCACTAAAGATGATGTCGATGGCATTTTTAACCATTATATTAGTCTCATTTTTTATCGTAACCATTCCTGCAAAATAAAGATTAAGATACAGCACTGTAATCTTTCCGTTAGTTTTACTTCTGTTTGCAATAAATTTCCTTCGGTCGTAGAGAAACCTTTTTGGATTGCTGTGTAGTTGATACAATTTCACATCACGACGAAACCAATTCCAACAAAATTTTGACCAACAAAATACCCAGATGCCCTTGTGCGGTCTTATGCTAGTGAAAAAATTTAAAATAACGCAAAGTACATCGATAATAAGTTAACAGCTCCAGCCAACAATTCGAAATGCAATGTTTCTTTTTCAAATTTTTTTAGCTAAAAGGCCCAGAGTTCGTCTGTTTGTTGCCACAAGATGGTTTTTATGAGGTATCCCAATTTCAGAAATAAAAATCTATTGCTGCACTAAAGTGTGAATTCATTATATGTAAACCAGTCGCTGAATTTAAAAAGAATATATTAGAGAAAAACCATTAGCCAAAAGAAAGTGTTCCTTGATTTTATGACTAACGCTTTTCATGATTTTCATTTCTCTCCTGTTGAAAATTCGAGGACACTTCGTCGATTTCTCAAAAATCACATCTTGTTCATTCGAGTTTGTAGTGTTGTTTATAATTTCTGGGACGTAAAAGGTTTGGCTGTCTAACATTTTTATCAATTTCATTTGCTTTATTTAATTCTACAAACCTGATTCAATGAGACCAAAACCAGATTGCATGGTAAAAATAATAAAAGCACTGGTCAAAATCCATGTAGCATCTTCATAACCTATTGGTCTTCCCGTGAGTCCTTCCAGGGGAAACTCCATCGAAGAGCTTGTTTCAGTCATTGGAATGGAGCAATCATGGAACGTAATTGTCAGGATAACTTTCGGCCAGGTTTGGCACAACACCTAGATTATTCTAATAATAGATTTATCTCGTTATTTCTCTTTCGGTCAACATTTGGAACCTAAAACATCGTTAGTTATAATTCAGTGATACCGTGAGTGTTTGTAATTTAATTAGGTAGATAACTGTCAACAGCAGTCTCGTAAATATAAACTCAAGCAGCTTGAGAAAAATAGTGTTTTAGCCAATTATCATTGCATTGGATGCAGTTTGCCCACATACTGCGAGTTGCTTAAATTGTAGACTCTAAAACATGATAAAATTTAAAACAAAATAGAAAACTTACTATTTCAGAAGAAACGGTTATCGATAACTTTTTTTAGAGCGTCTGGCATTAAAACTTGAAATGAGAAATGTGTCTTTCGGAATCGGAATATCATAGATAATGCAATTCAATCGAACAGGATAATTCTTCAATTATTTACAGCTTGTTTTTAGATATTAGTGCGAAAACACTAGAAATTACAAGTACTTGATAGGTTTGATCTTTAAAGTTAACTTCATACCTAGATATACTAGCCACTACCAAAAGAATAATTTATAAAAGTAATCGATAAAGCAGTTCAGTTTCATAGTTTGCTATTTGCTCTTTCAATATATAAGTTTCTTTTTCTCGTGAAACAGTTTTGTTTTTCTTAGTAAATTATTTCCAGTGGTGCAGTTGATTAAGTCATGACTTTATCCCGCAGGAGGTAAAAGCAAGCAAAGGTGTTATCACTGAAAACTTATTTCTCATACTGAATTATTTATTTTACGCATATATTGCCTCTTATTTCTCTAGAATTAAAAAAAAAACTAGCCGATAAATCCACTTGTAAAGCCACTTGGCTTCTCTCTACACTTCGATAACATAATTTTAGTTAATTTTAAAAAAAGATACAAAATTATTTGTAGTTTGCTTACCGTAAATATCGTTAATACCTTTGAGCTGATAGAGTCCATGGTTTATTGTTTACCATTTTAAAGCAGCTTTGCTGATTCAGTTAGACTTGCTCTGCAGGTTATTTACATAATGCCCACGCCAAGCCAGGCTTATTATGTTAGTTTAGTCTACAGGAGTCTTGGGAAAATGAAATTGTTCTGCTTAAAAAGAACTTGCATGCGAATGATGGAACGCACTTGGCGTGCGTTTGGAAATTCTGCTCTTCTTTGATTGATTTATTTTCCAAATGTTTTTAACCTGAAGTCAAACGATAAAGTAAGAAACAAAACAAAACAAAACAAACAAACAAACAAAAAAACCCGCTTTATTGCCATGGAAATGTTTCATGGAAGTTTTTAAATAAAATATTAAATATTGCTTTCCTGCATGATCGTGCTATGATTGCTTGTATTATCCAACTGCAATTGGTTATAAATAATCGGAATATATGGAGAGTCTTTGTTAACGAAACGAGCAAACAAGTTAAATATGACGGTACTAAACTGAGTTCCAAACATGCACGAGTTGACCACCAAATATTTTCACTCTCAGAGATTTCCCTGATACTTACAAATGGACATCGATCGCTGCAACCGAGAAACAGATTTTGAAATACAAAACACGAAAACCAAAGACAGAAAACTAGATCATATTTCATGACACAAAGTTTGCTTAAAATGCATCTTTTAAATTATATTAAGGCTGAGAAATCTATGAGATTGTGAAAGCAGTTTTTTTCCTTCGCAGTGTAACAAAAAAAAAAAGAACAAAGAAATGGAACGCTTTGAATGGTCAACAAATTGACGGTTCCTTGAATTTTGATGACAAAACTACAACACGCAAAACAGAAAACCCAATATGCAAGTCAAACTGTGATCTAGGAAATAAACAAAATTGCCTTGTAAATGAAACATTGTAAAAAATTCATGAACTCACTATCTCAAAGAGACCGCCGCAACACCTTTACCGTGTTATTACTAAAGACGAACGACAATTCGACCTCAGTGAAAGCAGTAGCGCATTTTTCCTGATCAACTAACTGCAATGGCCGCTAACACAACAGTTACAAACATCAGTCAGTCAATTTTTCCTTCTGTTGTCGATTCAAGTCCAACTGAAGTGGGTCCGGGAGATGCCGTATGGATTTTGACAAGCGCGTTTATCATCTTTACCATGATTTCTGGATTTGGTCTGGTCGAGTCGGGTAAAGTCTATTTAGGATAAAATTCCAAGCTTCCTAAAGTAGTGCACATATTCAAAATTTGAACAAACTTCAGATGCAACGTTGTTTTCACAACAAAAATGCATAACCTGTTAATGGGGTTAATTTCATGCCGAACCAACAGATTTCACCTTCAATAAAATCTGTTGCTTCAATGAAAAATTTCGCAGTTAATCTAGATTTCTATTATAAAATAACTATGTATATATATTTATTAATTTGACAGGCATTCACAAGTGTTTTCTCCATCTCAATGTACCCTCGCTTTTTAGTTATAAAACGTGGGTTTAAATTATCATCTTATCATATTTCGCGTCATCGTTTTCGTTCAGATTTAAACAGTTTCTTTACAGGCTTCGTGTTTTTAGGTATAATAGTATAATCTTTGATCTGTTCAAAGACAAAGTGAGACGTTTTTAATCCTCAATGCAACTTCATATCGAAATCAGATTAATTTATTTTAGTGCCGTTGCTAGTACTGGAGCCCACACCCATTTAAATGTTTTATCGTATTTCCATGTACCTGCAGGCATGGTGTCCAAGAAAAATGAAACTAACATCATGGTCAAAAACGCCTTAGACGTGATTTTTGGCGGGCTTTCCTATTGGATGTTCGGCTTCGCTTTCAGCAGGGGACAGTCTGACGAGCCAAATTCATTTTCCGGGACAGCGAACTTTTTCGCCGACGCAAGCCAGTCAAAGATGGGAAGCGTGTTTGCATTGTATTTCTTTCAGGCGTCTTTTGCAACAACAGCGACCACAATCGTATCTGGCGCCGTTGCTGAACGTGCGAATCTGCAAGCGTACATGGTGTTCTCGTTCACGAACACCCTGGCATTTTGTTTCCCTGCCTACTGGGTTTGGGGGAATCACGGCTGGCTTAAGAAGCTTGGAGTTATAGATGTAGGAGGGGCTAGCCCCGTGCACCTAGTGGGTGGAGTAGCTGGCTTGGTTGGGACCATCATGCTGAAACCCAGAAGAAACAAATTTACCGGCGTCGGCTTGAAACAAAAGATGGCTTCTCCGACAAATGTCCTTCTGGGCACGTTCATGCTATGGTGGGGTTGGCTTGGTTTCAACTGTGGTAGCACGTTTGGGGTTAGCGGTGGCAAATGGAAACTTGCCTCTAGATCAGCTGTTTGTACTCTGAATGCGTCCATTGGCGGTGGCATATTTGCTCACATGTTCGGTGTGTTGTATTTAAAGCGTGTTGATGTTCCAACCCTCATGGCAGGCATACTGGGGAGCCTGGTTAGTATCACGGCTATTTGCGCCGTTGCTAGGCCTGGGGAGAGCATCTTCATAGGCCTTATTGGGAGCGTGATTTCAGTTTTGGGCTGGCTGTTGTTAGAAAAACTTAAAATTGATGATCCTGTTGGCGCTATTCCGACTCATGCCGGCTCGGCCATATGGGGCATGTTAGCCGTTGGCTTGTTCGTCGAGCAAGACCGCTTGGAGGATTTCTCCGAGACATACGGGATCTTCAAAGGCGGCCATATAAAAGTTCTAGGAGTTCAGCTCCTAGCTTGTTTAACCATCGGTCTCTGGTCGGCGGGTGTCACATTTGCCCAATTCTACATCATCGGTAAATTTATCCATTTCCGGTTCTCTGAACACGAGGAAAGACTGGGAGCTGATTTCTGTGAACATGCCATTGATCACAGCACTGAGCGGTTTACACCTGAGCAGCTTGAGCGCATGCGTGCCGCACTGGTGAGTAAAAACAAATCTACTCCGGCCGTTAGTGAAGACGATGTTAAAGAAGGCGGCAAGAAAGGTGTGGCGCTGTTTAGATCAGTGGCCCTTGCCTTGAGAGGTGTTCAGCGCCGAAAACATGGTAGTCAATCTCCCAAAGAGAAGAGAGATGACAACAAGGGAGGACTGGAGCGGTTTCGATCAGTTGCTCACGCCTTGAGGGGTGCACAACGTAGCACCCGTGTTACTCAATTTCAAGCGGAAAATCAAGATGATTCTACTAGTGACAACCATGACGAGACGCAATTGGGTCTGGACTGGAAGTACTCGATTTCCGAATTAATTAAGTTGCGGTTTACTACGTGATTAAATTTCTGTCAACAGAGAGAAGAAACCGGAATCAAATAGGATTAAAATAGGTTTAACATGTTAGATGAAATCAAACATTGAAGATTGATGTATCTCATAACTCACATATCTCTGTAACTTGATAAGAATGAGTGGAAGGTCAAATTTTTTGCAGTTCGCGCGGTGAAATGACTCCGATCTTTGCCCTTCACTCGGGTGGAAAGTGCTCAGTTGTTAGATCCTAACAAAACATGGTAAGTTCTTTGTAAAAAGGTTTGTGGCGAGAGAGCGGCAAAATATTTCTCTCGTAATAACTTACCGGCGCGCTTTTCAGACGATGTCGTGAGGTTAAAGCGCAGCACTCTTTTCCGGCACAGTTGATAGTGCCGCGTTTGAAGGGAAGGCTTCCTCAAAACTGAGATGAAATCGTCGCTTTGTCGTTTGCGACATTTCTTCAGCATTCACCAGGTTCTGGTTGTTTAAAAAGAATGCATTTAAGAGGTTAAGAGGCATTTAGGTGGCCTTGATCACAGTGTTTTGATCGATTGAGCTAATATTAAACAACAACAACAAACCGATGGTGTGCTCACTCACGTGGCAGAAAGTTCGACCCATAGGCCCTGTTGGAAAGGCCACAGCGAATCGTCGTTTGAAGATGCCAACGATTTCATTGGTTGTGTTCTCACAAAATGTGGTTTAAGATGCCGGCTACTTCTTACTAACACCACCAAGAAGCAACGGCAAAAAGGTAAAGCTTAAAATTTCAGTCAATTCGATGAAAGAAAGTCTTAAAAATCGTGTTTATTGTATATTTCCAAGGGATCCAATTTTTGAGTCTCTGGCTTTTGCTTTAAAAGCCTTTCGAAACGTTGCGTGTTTTTATTTTATTTTCTCCTCCTTTTTTCTGGCATCACACAAAGAAAACAAAACAAAGACTAATGTCAGCCGTTCCGGGAGACCAAAGAACAGAATTAGATTTTTTCACTGTCATGCAATTAAAAAGATAAATAAAAAACAATCCAGTCGCAGAAGCTAAGAAATTCTGATGGTATAGAAGAGTTCTAAAACGTCTCCAAGTTTTAGGCCTGTGTGTTTCTCCCCAGCCTTCAAATATTTGTCGAAATGCCGTTCGCAGAAATTCACAGAGCCCAGTATGTTGCCTTAAACAATTTCCGTTTTACATTCTAATTGCTTAGTTATCGCCAAGGTTTACAGTGGCATCCAGACGTTTCGTCGGAGTGTGCCACTGTTGCCTTTAATAATTTCTATTTTTTATTTTAACTGCCCAGTTATCACAAAGGCTTACAGTGGCATCCAGACGTTTCGTCAGAGTGTGCCACTGTTGCCTTCAATAATTTCTGTTTTTCATTGTGACTGCTCAAGTTAGTTATCACAAAGGTTTACAGTGGCATCCAGATGTATCGTCGGAGTGTGCCAATGTTGCCTTAAATAATTTACGTTTCTCATGTTAACTGCTCAGCTACCACAAAGGCTTACAGTGGCATCCAGATGTTTCGTCGGAGTGTGCCACTGTTGCCTTTAATAATTTCTGTTTTTCATTTTAACTGCTCAATTACCACAAAGGTTTACAGTGGCATCCAGACGTTTCGTCGGAGTGTGCCGCTGGTGCCTTTAATAATTTCTATTTTTTATTTTAACTGCTCAGTTATCACAAAGGCTTACAGTGGCATCCAGACGTTTCGTCGGAGTGTGCCACTGTTGCCTTTAATAATTTATGTTTTTCATTTTAATTGCTCAGTTATCACCAAGGTTTACAGTGGCATCCAGACGTTTCGTCGGAGTGTGCCGCTGTTGCCTTTAATAATTTCTATTTTTTATTTTAACTGCCCAGTTATCACAAAGGCTTACAGTGGCATCCAGACGTTTCGTCAGAGTGTGCCACTGTTGCCTTCAATAATTTCTGTTTTTCATTGTGACTGCTCAAGTTAGTTATCACAAAGGTTTACAGTGGCATCCAGATGTATCGTCGGAGTGTGCCAATGTTGCCTTAAATAATTTCCGTTTCTCATGTTAACTGCTCAGCTACCACAAATGTTTACAGTGGCATCCAGATGTTTTGTCGGAGTGTGCCACTGTTGCCTTTAATAATTTCTGTTTTTCATTTTAACTGCTCAACTACCACAAAGGTTTACAGTGGCATCCAGACGTTTCGTCGGAGGTGCCGCTGTTGCCTTTAATAATTTCTGTTTTTCATTTTAACTGCTCAATTACCACAAAGGTTGACAGTGGCATCCAGACGTTTCGTCGGAGTGTGCCACTGTTGCCTTTAATAATTTATGTTTTTCATTTTAATTGCTCAGTTATCACCAAGGCTTACAGTGGCATCCAGACGTTTCGTCGGAGTGTGCCACTGTTGCCTTTAATAATTTATGTTTTTCATTTTAATTGCTCAGTTATCACCAAGGCTTACAGTGGCATCCAGACGTTTCGTCGGAGTGTGCCGCTGTTGCCTTTAATAATTTCTATTTTTTATTTTAACTGCCCAGTTATCACAAAGGCTTACCGTGGCATCCAGACGTTTCGTCGGAGTGTGCCGCTGTTGCCTTTAATAATTTCTATTTTTTATTTTAACTGCCCAGTTATCACCAAGGTTTACAGTGGCATCCAGACGTTTCGTCAGAGTGTGCCACTGTTGCCTTCAATAATTTCTGTTTTTCATTGTGACTGCTCAAGTTAGTTATCACAAAGGTTTACAGTGGCATCCAGATGTATCGTCGGAGTGTGCCAATGTTGCCTTAAATAATTTCCGTTTCTCATGTAAACTGCTCAGCTACCACAAAGGTTTACAGTGGCATCCAGATGTTTCGTCGGAGTGTGCTACTGTTGCCTTAAATAATTTCTGTTTTTCATTTTAACTGCTCAGTTATCACGAAGGCTTTCAGGAGCATTCATGGAACTGGATATTGAACTTGACGGAAATCGGAAAAATGAATTGGAAGAATAAATAAATAAGAATAAATGAATGCCTTGCACTGCGAAGAATGTTTTTTTTTTTCTCGTGGTGCTTACATAAGAGCACGAAGCTTTAAATGGTTTGTCGCAAAGGCGCTTTCTGTTATCTCTATCATACACTCGACAGTTTTCATTGAGGGAAAAATTAGCTCCTCGGGAAACAGAAACGAATGGACGATAAATTTATACGTAATTAATTTCTGTAATTGTGGATAATCTTAAGCTTTGTCTGTAGCTTTGTCTGCTCAAATTCATCGATCCAAATAAAGAAACTTTCTCAGTGACCCGCTGCATACAAAAATATCCATAGCCTGCGTTGCTTGGCCGTTTAAGCAATTTGAGCGCGCAGCACGAAGTGCAAAAACGAGCGGCAAAGGCTTCGCCGCTTGTTTTGTTTGGCGGCTTTGTAGCGCCAAGTTTTACGCAGACCAAATAATTCGAATCTGTACTTCCGGTGACAAAAATGATTTTTGACAGCTGCGGCGGCGGATTTTGACACGTATTATTTTGCTCACGTTGATTCCTGACAGCCGAACATAAAAAATATGTAAGGAATGCGGGTCCATCAACCCCGCATTCCTTTGAGGTACTTACAGATAGACCCCGCTGCGTCTCGTCATGAGAGAGGTCCGGTGGGACTTAGATCAGTTGCACTCGCCATAAGAGGCAATCAACGAAGTGAAAGCGACATTTAGTTAGCAGCGATTACGGCTGCGCAACAATAAGAAGTTCATGCTGTGTGATTTAAGACAAAAAAGACTGAACATGCTGATCTAAAGGTTATTCTAAAACTTACATTTACTCTACCATTTCGGGAAGATTACGTCCCTCAATAAGAATTTTTCAAGTCAGTGACATTAAAGATGACAATAAAAACTTTCCAAGTGCACTCTTTTGCCGTGTGCTAATTAAAATAAAAGCACAAAACGAATCGGACACTTCTCGCCAGTTATATGTACTAATTCACATCATTAACCCAGCCCAGGAAAGCACGCTTATTCAACTTCAACTTTATTTAAAGAATAGCTGTTAATACAGAACAAATTATTTACACTGTAAATAAAAAACATTAATTATTTCCATTAAAGTGTTTCCATTTCACTTCAGCTATATGAATAAGTATTTTTCTGCCTCTAACATAATAATCTTTTGTTACATAAACCCTTTTGTTTCGGAAGAAGAGATTTATCCACTACATTTTTTAAGGGGGGAGGGGGAGGGTAGTTCTTTTGCATTAGCTTTTGCATTTGCCTTTAAAGGAAGTCTTATATTTTTGCGATTAGGTCTTGAACGTGACAGTTTGAAAAGTCTTACGTGACTGTCTCAAGTTCGTCGTTTGTAATCCATGACAATCTTTTCCATCCTCAACCACCTTTGTTCCTTTCTGGTTTATCATTACCTCCTTTTCTATCTTAGCAAACTATTGTTTCCATGCTTCCTTCAATTTAAAGGTAATTTTGTACGAGACCAGAATAACTCAAAATACTGTGACTGAGCTTCGTTAATTTCAGTAGCTTCCTGTGCAGTGCTGGTTTAAAAAAAAGTGGCATCGCTTTTCAAATCAGTGTGCTACTTCCAAGTCATATTATCGCATTTACGAGTGTTGTTATGTTTACGATGATGGTGAGACTCCCTGGTGGCAAGATGACTGGATACCGCCGCTCGCGATCGCACTTTCAGCTCAGCCACGTATATATGCAAGGTTTCTACTGACTGTAAGCCAAAAATACAATGCGTATTTTCCCTCAAGTTCTAAAATTTACTGCAGGATTGGCCAGGTTGCAATTTTCACCATGTTTTGGGTGTTTCTTTTTTATCTATTTTTTTTATTACAATTTATGGATGTATGAAATGCAAAAGAGTCAAAGACCCAGAGTTAAAGCAGACCACCAATGGTGCTAAGATGAAAATAAACATGCAAATTAAAATTATGGTACCAATAAATATTAAATATTATAACAAGAAAAGCATTCAAAGATTATACTGATCCACAAAAATACTTTTTGATTAAAGATTTAAAATAATTTACACTTGTCGCCTCATGAATGGAAAGGGGAAGGAAGTTCCATGTTCCCACTACTCTACGAAAATAAGTATATTTAATAACATTCGTTCTTGCATATTTCATCTTTAGAGGTAACTTATCATTGTGTCTAAATGAATAGTGAACAGTTTCCTTATAGAAATCTACATAAGGTTCAATTACTCCGTGAAGAGCTTTATATAAAAAAAGTAACATTTGCTAACATTCGCCTCTTTTCCAATGAAAACAAATTTAATTTCTTTAGGCGGCCAGTATAGCATTCCTCAGTCTATAATATAAATTTAGTGGCCCTTTTTGAACTTTCTCCAGTATAAGTGGACCATATTAGAGAGCAGTGTTCTTAATTGGATCATACAAGAGCACAATAGAGATTTACGTTCTAATTCACTACGTTCAAACGAACGTAAATTATTTACCACTTAAATATCCGTAAAACCAGGTACAACGAAGTATGGGTGGATCGCATGCGGACCCTAACGAATAGAGAGCAAACAAAGTACCCCAACTAGAAGAAACAACAGAAAACGAGCAACACACACTCACACACACACACATACAAATGAATAAGTAAATAAATAATGCTAAACGTAGGCTCACCGCGAAAAAGCTGCTGATGTGTTGACGAAAGGGAGGTTTTGATTCTCTTTTCTGGTCCTTGGCGAGCTTGCGTGGCTTGCCTTCGTTTACGGTTTGTCGCGTCCTTAGCCCTCTTCAACCGTTTCTCGTCCTCTGAACCGGAGGCCAATTCATCAGAGACATAGTCGTCCACTACTCTCCGACCGTCGGCTATTCGGATCAGCTTTTGGCGCTTACGGATCAACTCCTTGCCTTCGACAATCAAATTAGTCAGATTTTTGTTCTCTGGAACATTCGCCGAGGTTAACCTATCAAAAATTGAATCGATCTGGGAATTATGTTCAAACTGCTTCTGGTTACCTTTGAATTTCATGAGAGTAACCTGCTTGTCCACCTTCGGTTTCTCTTTACTCTTCTCATCCAGTTTAACTTTTGAACATCGAGAAGACTTCGTTAATGACAGGGGAATGCCCGGCATTGGAAGTACCAGCAACATTTAGCAGTTATGTAACGCTAGGTTCTGTGCCGTCTCCGGGAAGTGGGCATCCTCGATCGACGTACTACACTTGTGTAAAATAAAGAACGTGACCGGCTCGAAGTGCAGGGTTGCAAGCGAGAGAGATCGAACTGAACTGCCGTCTTCGCGGTAAGCGTCCTCCGACACCTAACACAGAGAATCCAGAGTGGAATGTGTCGCTAAAATACCAGCGGAAAATGTATGTTCTCAGAGTCTTGCGATCATCAAAATCCCTGCAAGTTCTTTTGATTTAATGTTAACATCCTGTCTGTTACACTCAAAAAAGTGGCAGTAGCTTCGGATTAACCGTAATTTGGAAAGACTACTAAGCAGATGAGCCTTGGCCGGGCCTAGTACCTGGAGGCTTGGAGGAGAGCAACTTTTCGACAGGCGTCACATCCTTTTCGTCCCCATACCCCTTTTTGCTTCTCTTAGCCGGCAGGGCCTTGGCACGAGACTAAGGGCTGTCACTCTAATCCAAGATGGCCGCCTGGCGAGGGCAGTTGTTGTGGACCAGACTGGCACCAATATCTCATCGATCCTGTAAGTTTTTCTGAATTTTGCTGACTTAACTAGTAAGTTTAGGGTTGTAATAGCTTTAGCAGTGAATTCAGTTGTACCTCCAGCTCTCAATGTCTTCACCATTGAGTTGAATCGGACAACTACATGTAATTTCGAAAGCTATAAATGAATCGTGAAAGCTGAGGTGTTACATGTATGCTTAAGCTTATATTTTAATCCTAACCAAACTTTCGAATGACTGAGAAACGTAAGCAACATATTAATATGGAATTAATGCGACATTGAGATAATTGAAGGAGATTGGTACATGCACATATCCATGAAAACCTTGCAAATAAAGATCCATTCCATTTTTTAAAATCCGCACTTCCCCTATTGACGAGGTGATTTGACTGCCAACTCCTAAGAAAAAGATCAAAGTGCGACACAATTTTTTCAAGACCCCTCAGAAAAAGGTTGGGCTGTCCAATCGATGATCGGAAAAGGAAACAATTAATCAATATTAGTTGATAAAATTAGTCAATTGGTGTTGATTGGTATGACTCACACAAATTTACTTCAATGATTAGTTTTCGATTATCCATATCAGTCGATTAATTGATATGGATTGTCATCAATTGTCAATTTCTTTGATTGCAAAACCTGGGATGAAATCTATCATAAAGTGTTTTATTGCAGCCACGCAAAATGCAAACCATGCAGACCCTGCAGACTGAGTTGTTTTTTCTTACACCACTTTGTTTATTTAAATGTACTTTTGGCTCACATTTTTTCAGTTGCAGTTACAAAATAGTGTTCAATATGATTATCCCAATGTTTGTTATTTATCCCCATACCACACAAGCACAGTATGTGGACAGTATCTACTTTACCAATTAAATGTAAATTAAATCAATTGAAAGCTTCAAAATTTGTTATTGCATATTGGTTACTCAACATGTTTTCTTTGCTTGGCACTTCACTTTACTTTCTCTATTTGTGTATTTACATCAAATTCCTATTGGTTCATGGATTGGTATTGTTTAGGTTCACTGTGTTACCATGGCCAATGGCTATTGTAATAGGCAATTTCCACAGCGGTGTCATCTCACTACAAATACCAAAATCTTCCACATTCTCTTTTTTGCATATAGAGTAGGGTTAATTGTTGTTGATCATGAGCGTAACATTTTGCCTGACATATAAAACATTTTATTTTCGGGTTGTTAACAAGGGCACTCATAATTGCATGAAAACTGGCAGACTTCTTCTTCAAAGAATGTGCATCTCAAAAATGTAAACATTTCTCATGATGCCCACACAAAATTAATGTTGTTAATAGTAAGGTAGTTTAAAGCAATATTTTAAATAGCAACTCGGGGCATTTAGAAGAAAACAGAGTTATCTTGGCTTGTTTTATCGTTTCATTTTAGGACAGAATGAAAAAATGTTAACAAAACTTAAGTGCATACAAACTGTTTTAACTTTTTTAATTCACTATTTGCCGATATGTTTTTCAAATAAAGAATAATAAATACAAATGCATTGTCACTTGGCTTTATGGTTCATTTTGTGCCCATCTTACCTGTTTGTATCATTTCTTGTGGCACTCTCATTGTTTCTTCATGTATGATCCTGTGATCATGCCTTATTGTTCCTATCGTGTCTTATCGTTCCTATCGTACATAACGTTCCCATGTGTATATCGTTCCCAAAATTGTTCCTTAATTTAAGACAGTGTTTAAACATTGTTCCCAAAATGTAAGCCTCTTGACTTGATAACCACATTTCGTTGTGCCTTACATAATGTACATGTCCTTCCCGGTTGGAGATGGTTGTTACATTTGGGTTTATTAAATATGCAGTACACAATTCAGCTGAATTTGCTTTTATTTTTATGGAGCTAGAGTCTGTGTTTTCCCATCAAGTGAGCCGGAAAGATACACTATATATATGTATATTCTAATATTTCTTTTTTCGGTGTATTAATACACCGAATTTGTGAGTGGTGGACCACTCGGGTAAGCCTCGGTACAAGAGCATGAATACGAGGCGGTGGGGATAGAATCCCTAACTCCAATATGCAGCAATATGGCGATAAGTGAAGGGGAGACTTCTTCAGCTCCAGTTTTACTAAAGGAAAGTGATATTCCTGAAGCTAGTCTTGTGGGAAGGAAACCAGCAAAGTTCAGAAAAGCTAATCTTTTGTTTTGACAGCGATTTAATCATGATCATGAAAACACAACGGTATGTTTGCATCAAATGATCCTCTGATAACAGAATAATATGTTGCTATTTTCTGCTTACAATACAGATCCTGAGATCCAATTTTTCATTTTCTTTAGACATTCGCCTCTTTCCATGACTTGCATTTATAAAGTTGTTGTAATACTTTTAACTTTGGGAATAACTTTAACATTGGGTATAGCTTTTCCCAACTCTGCTGGTTTCCTTCACGCAAGACTAGCTTCAGGAATATCACTTTCCTTTAGTAAAAATGGAGCTGTGGATGTGGAGTTAGGGATTCTATTCTCACCCGCCTTGTTTTCATGCTCTCGTACCAAGGCTTACATGTACCTGAGTGGTCTGTCATTTATGAATTTGGTGTATTGAGGTGAAGGAGAGGAAGGTTCATTTGTTTTGTTCCCCTCCTCGCTTTCTGGTCTTTTGTTTCATAAAACATGTAAGAGTTGAAGTAGTTACATCTATAAATGATAAGAACGGAAGTGAAGTGTGTTTTGTAGAACAAGTTGTGGTGTGTGAGACGAGTGACACAAATGAAATATACATATACAACAAATAGAAGCCAGCATTCGTTTGTCAGTGAAAGGTATATGAAATTAAAATTATCCTAAATACAGCCAAAAGCCTATGAGATGTCAATAAAAGTAATTTGCAGTTGCCATTATAATTTACAAGAATTCTTCCAATTAATATTTTAGTCTTTTTTATTGCATAACATTCTAAGAACAGCTACTCATATTATTTTTGGCAGAAAATGGCATTTGATCTATTTGCAGAGATCTTTGCCTAGCATGTGACAGAAAATCTTCTGGCCTCAAACGTTTTTATCAGCTGTGAAACCTTACAAATAATTTGTGCCATTTTGCTCTTTGTGTATGAAAAAAATAGGGTTACAGTTTGTTAAAAGTCGGGCAGAATTTATTACTAATTGTAGGTGAAGTTTACATGTAAGTCTGCATATGAGTCAAGTGACCCATCATATTACTTTTGTTGTAAAGCAAAATGTATATCAAGAAGCACGAAAAAAAAATACTTACAGGTACTAACATGTGATGTGCAAACATGTCTGTGTTTTCAGTACCCGACTTGTTGCCTGCTCCTTTTCAATGGTGATGGACATTGATGTTCCTTCTTTTTTTCTGCTTAATAATTATGGCATCTCACAGACCAATGTGTTTTTGTAATATTGATAATTTGTATTTGACAAGCAAGGTGTGAGTAAAAAAGAATGTTGACTGATTGCAGGTTACTCTAACAGGTGACAGCATGATGCAAATGCTGGAGCTGATATATAAGAGCTGTAAAGGGAAAGATTTACATGATTCAGGGAATGATAGGAATGATTGTGAAGGCACAAAAATGGGTATGATTAGGATCGATCTGTGGGCATGTTTGGTCTTTTTTTTGAAAAACTTTAATAGCTCTTACTACCAGTACTCACTCATTTGTTTAATTGTTTTCTAACATACTTATAAAATAAAATTATCATCTGAGTGAAGATTTTGAGAGAGATTGTAAGATTTTACTGTTTTTCTAAACAGTAAATTAGAATCAAAGACAACTGCTTGGGTCAAAAATTGAGTGGTAGGCAATATGGTGCACATTAGGCCTATTTTTCACTGTCAGGGACTTCAAAATTGAAATAACAAAAGAAACATCCAGATGGTATTTGTAGACCAATGACATTGTGCAAGTCTGCAATTATTGCTTTAGCTTTGTATTTACAATGCTCCATACATGTAAGTAAATCACTCCAGCATACAACTTGATTCCCATAATTGTGATCATGGTTTATGAAGTTTAAATTACATGATTGTACAGTATATTACAGTATCTAGAATAGACCTTTGTACCGATATGCATATGGCGGCCATTTTGATTTCTATTGATTTGAGAGACAGTGTGAGATGCTCAGAGGGCAAATTGGCATGCATTTGTCCCCTTTGCATCCCATAATAGCTATTTGAAACGTTGGAATTCAAAATAGCTGCCATATCAGTAACAACATTGTGATTCTTGTTTGCAGTAAGAGTTAGTCAACCAGTGAAGAAGATTTCAAGTACAAGAGGTTCTGGTGAAGATGAGCGCAGTTTGTTGAGAAGAATAATAACAAACTGGAAAACACCAGTAAGTGTACATGTAGGCATCTAATATATTTTATTTTGTTTTGATGTAGTGCTTTTGGAGCATCAGGGGTCACTGATCTCAACAATGTTTTTCCTTAATGAAGGGATAAATTTGTTGAAAACTAACAGACAGGTGTAAGGGGAGGCTGGAAGCTGGTACATTAAAATATATTCAGAGAAATTTATTTTCATTAAGGAAAAGTAAGGGAATTTTGAAAAGTGATGTCTGTGGCTACCATGTTAATTATAGCTGCAATAATTACATGTAGGGTACTAAAATTTATAGACAAGTATATTAACCTTAAAAACATTGAAGGGCCGCAGCCAGGATGAAACATAGTTGAAATTTAAAAGCGATCACTGGCTAAAAGGATTAAAAACTAGGAGCTTTCGACTGCCCAAACTGTAGTCTTTGATAAGTAAAATGAATGATAAGAAAGCGATGATAAAATTTGGATAAGAAGCGTGAATTGTGGAATAATAAAAATGTAAATAATCATGAATGTACTGTTTGTTAAAAAGAATGTTGTATACACCTTATTCCAAAATGGCCGCCATTTAAGTATTCTTTTCTTTACTTGCAAATTAGCCCTTGTTGCCTCGTTCTTAAACTTGAAATTTAAAAGAATGTGTTCCCTTAAACGAGGCAACAAGGGCTAATTTGCAAGTAAACAAAAGAATACTAAATTGGCGGCCATTTTGGAATAAGGTGTATTGCCCAGTATATTAACTGTCATCATGAAAAATGTTCTCTAATCATTGCTTGTTATTTGTTCCAATAGTCTCTGGTTTTCATCAGTGGAGTACTAGGCTGTCTTTTTTATGAAAGATTCATTGGTAAGTACATACATGTAGAGCTGTACATGTAATGGAAAAAAAAAAACAGTTATAGGGATCTTTACATGTAATTGAGTCATGGATGGTGTTCATGTATCTTGAAGCCTCATTGTGTCAGATGTATGTGTCAAATTGTGATGTGAGCTGTGGAGAAAATTTTATTTGCAGGGATACACATGTATGTGGACTACATGTACCTAAATGGAATACAAATCATTTCGAGTGTGTAATCTGTGTGCTCGAAAAATCAGGAGCTTGTTCGGGCTCTTGAGCATATCAATGAATCCAGCAAAGAATTGCCAATGCTATTTTTTTTGTCATAATAATATGGTAACACCTGTCATTTTTCACCAATTCTGCATTTGTGGGTAGGCATCCTGTATTCAGAAAACAATAGCATCTGGGCAGGCTCTCGTTTTCACTGGTTCGCGTGCCGTCTTGTCGACCTTAATAGTGTAAGATTATAATGTACAGGGTGTTTTAAAAGTTCGTCCTGATTTGTTTTCCTCTAGCATTTCATTATTTATTTAAACTACCTCTTTACATGTCAAAATTAGGTACATACTATTTTTTGCTTATTTTTCATTTGATCATTCAAATTATTAGTAACCAGAGTGCCCACCTTTGTTTTTAATGACATTTTCTAAGCGCCGAGGAATGTGCTAGTTCCTTGAGCGTGTCAAGAGTCACATTTTTCCATGCAAAATGTAGTCACCTTTTCAGCTCTTTCATCGTTTTAGGGGCTGGATCTTTGTATGTTGTCTTGGCAATGATACTCCACATGTTCTCAATGGGATTGAGATCAGTAGAGCTCACTGGCCAGCCATCCTTGGCTATAAAGGTTGGCAAATTCTTTTGGCACCATGTCTGAGTTGCCTTAATGAAATGTGAACCATTGGTCCATCCTGAGCGAATGTCATTTCTTTCTTTGAGCTAAACAACTTCCTCTCTATCGGGCCACCTGTCACCTGATGGCTTGATGTTAACGGTTTCACTTGTTTCTCGAGGATTTTGTTGATGTAGTACTCGGAAGTTAAGGCTTGGCCTGTGAGTAGCATGTGTAACTTTGTGAGCCCACAACCCGTCATGCCACCCTGCACCATCACCTTTGCACTTTGCTTCACTTGGAAAGCTGGAGGAACATCACATTCCTGCGAGCCCCATACTATATCGTTTTTTTTGGATTACGATATTGGAAAAGATATTTAGGACACTCGTCTGCTAAATAAAAAATTGTCCCAATCTTCTGCTGTCAGCTTCGCATATATTTCTTGGCGAATCTCAACCGGGCTTTCCTTTGCTTTTCGCTCAAAAAAGGTATTTTCTTGCGCTTGAAAGCCTTCCATCCTTTCCTAGTCATGTATCTCCACAACGTTATGCTCAAAACTTTAATATTTTTCTGCTGAAGATTCTCCTTCCTTGTTGACTTGTTCCTTTGTACTTCACTTTGTCGATTGCTTTTCGAGCACAATAATTGGTCAAAACAGGCGGTCATCCGCTTCTTGGTTTGTCTTTGATGCACTCTCTTTTCAACCGCTTCGATTCACCCAGCATTTGATCTTGTTAAAAATACAAAGTAGAAAAACAAAACAAAATTTAAAAGGTACAACTAAAAAAGACTACATCTAGTATTCAGACACGATAAAGCAATACTTGGCCAATTAATAAAAATTGCCGCATGCAGAGGAGTTCCTTAATTTCATGTAGGTCCACAGTGTGCTTTGCAGTTGTATTTAATAATATTATTAATATACACATTTATCACTTTCTGATTTTCTGTTTTTCTATCAAACAGAAGAACCAGATGAAACAGGAAAAAGAGATGTAAGATTATAATAAAAACAATTACAAGAGTTCTTTTTTTTCTTTGTATATGTCTATGTACATGTAAACTAAATCTACATGTCACTGTGCACAAAACACAATACATTTACATTAGTTCTGCTGCGAATGGCCTTTATGTTTTGAAATGATTTTTGTGTGTTTATTTTTAATACACAGCCTCTGATAACAAGACTTATGATGGACTACATCATGTCAGATCCTGAATTGGACAAACAGAAAAGAGACAATTTTTTGCGTGAGGGCAGAGAAAAGTGCGATGCATAGTATCCTTTAATAAAATAGGCACATGTACATGTAAGCATCTGCAGCTGGCCAGGTTGTTCAAAGGCTGATTAAGCTAACCCCGGATTAGCGACAATTTTGATTTCAGTTTTTTTTAACTTTTTGGTGAGGTTTTCTGTTTATATTGCTTGTCCCTCAGTTTTGAGTTTGAATAATCTCAAACCACACAAAACATAAGAAGTGGAAAACATTTCTATACAAGAAAAATAAATACTTTGGTTAACTTTTAATCCTGGGTTAGTGTTAATTGTCTTTTGAACAACCCGGCCCTGGGCATAAAATGTCATGTTCTATCTGAGAGACAAATGTGTGTTGCAATAAGTCCCTTTCAACAGCATCCAAATCTGGCTTTGGGACAATATATTCCAATTGTGCTGATCAGGTGAAATAAAACTTCAAAAGAATTTGTTAAATTATTTCTGTCAATAATCTCTATATTTCTACTCAAGATTTTCTTTGTCGCAGCCAGTTTCTCTTGATATCAGGCCAGTTGTACATGTAAATGAAACCAATGTTTAAACATGTAGGGAGGGTTAGAGAGACATGTCCAGCCACTTGCACACCAACATAACTGAATGCAAAAATTTTGATGTGAACTTGTTTTTTTGAAAACGCGATTCCCATACCCCCTCTGTGACTGCCTCTGAACTTTTTAGTAGAGCTGTATTTGCAAATATTTTTTTTTATACATGTACATTGTCTAGTAGGTCTACTGTATGTACGCTTGCAGTCTATATTATGTTAGTATCACCCAACTAGTGGACTAATGCAAATCCTGCATTTTAATTGGCTACGCTACTCGAGGACTTTTAGCAATAGTCCTCGAACGCCATTGAGCGTGACGCTTTCTTTCGTTTTAGTCCCAAATAAATATTTCTTCAGCTTTATACATTTGCTAACTTTCTTATTGCCATTTCCGTCCGACTAGTTGGGTGATACTAAAACGATTAGACCCTTCGCCCTCAAGGGCCACGGGTCAAAAGCCCACTCGGCTTCGCCTCATGAGCTATAGACCCGTAGCTCTTTCGGGCTGTGGGTCTAATTGTTAATTAGCCCGCAAATTTCTTTTCCACCCTCAGCAGGAATCTGTTCACAGGCTAATATTATATGCATGTACATGCAAGTTGCAAACAAGAAATGAAATAAGACCGAAAAACTTGAAATTGGATAAGAGAAAGCAAGTGGGGAGATCTTTGGGATATTGGACGTGAAATTGTAATACTCATTACTGACATTCTGTTTCCTTAACCTGTTGCCTTCAGCTTGGAGAGCAAAAGAAAACCTCGACTTGGAAAGCAGCCATTTAAAATTGATGAGCTTGACAAAAAAACGCCTTATTATAAAGATTTTGGGCCAGATGGTTTCTGAACCAAGCTAGTGTAACATCTACAAAATGTAAAGCAAGCTCTTGACTTGAACATTTTCTTTGTTAAAAAGCCCCTACGTGTATGTCAATTGTTTCTACATGTAATGTTGATGTACATCGTAATGTCGTGCTACCTATAGAGCGATCTCGAAATTTTGCGTGTTTTTGTGCCTTCAGACATCTCTTTTTTGAAAACCATAGTATTTTTGGAGACAATCTTAACAGGATATCTTATTCCTATGGTCTGTTGATCGTTTTCTTACAAATTCTTTGAGCAATCAAAAACTTTGATGAAAAACTTTTCCGGTGTCATTTTTTAGCGGCCATTGAAACTTCATGGGCTGTCATAATGGCCAAGATCATCGCCCGCGTTATCGCATGGCTGCACAAGAAATGTTGACCTCTCCCTCCTGCCCTATACTAAAGGAAAACCACTTCAGCACTTAACTTTGGTATACGTAATGCTAGTTTCAAACTGCTTTCAAACATCTGTTCAGGCCTAGGACAAGTAAATTGTGAAAAAAGGTCAATAAACAACCGGTATTAAAAAGAGTTTTAATTCACTCTGACATGTTTGCTCGCACGCGATACATGTACATGGCGCCACATGAGCGCGGGCGCTCAAATAAAAGGCATGCGCAGTTTAATTCCCGTCCAAGGTTGTAAAAGTCAGTCTCAATCTCGTTCCCAGAGGTCGCGTTCCCCTAGTCCCCTGCGGGCGTGAAACGAGAACCTTTGGGTCCATTTCAGCGCAACAGAAATCTTGTTATCGGCTCAACTGCGCAGGTGTGAACTCATTTTGGAAAATGGCAGCCGAAATGGCTCAGAAACCGCAGATCTCGGAGGCTATGTTCAGCGAAGCTATTAGGTTTTCTTTGGGAAAACTCGGACAGCCAGAGCTGGAATTAAAACAGGAGCAACTTGAAGCCATAAAGGCAATCTGTGTAGACAATCAAAGGCTCTCTGAGCAGCTCATGGTTGAATAGCCCAATGCCAAGTTTACTTTTGCCCCTGTGGCAAAACGAGTCTTTGAGCGAAACTATTGGTATGAAAATATATGTCACCTGCACGGTCATACGCATTTTTCATGGGAAACGTTTGGCACAAGCCCTCGTTCTGCAAATAGAAACTCAGACGGTGGAAGTCAAAGTCTACATATGTGCCAAGCGGCCTATCAGGCCAGCACTGATCAAAAATAATCTAACAAAAAAACAATTTACCATCTTCTCGTGGTCTGTTTACAATGTCCGATTAAAAGCTTTAGATATCAAGAGGGTCGTACAGGGAAGTCTCTGGCACGGTTCACGAACCTAAAATACAGAGGATCACGGTTCACGGATAAAAAAATTTCGTTTTCCCGAATTACGAAAATAAGAATGTAAGGACCTGTTCTTACATTAAAAACAGTGTTTGTAGGAAGCAAAATCGCGAATGGCTAAATCAAGGCTCCGTATTGCATATTGCATATTGCATGGCTAAGGCACTCTCGATAGACCACTCTCGATAGACCACTGTAACTATTCGGAGAACTTGTGTCTCAAAATCACGTAGAGTTGTGTGGTAAAATCACGAATATCGGTTAATATTTCAGGTTCTTCACGGATCACGCAAAACCTTCACGTCACGAATCAGGAAGAACAAAAACCGCAGTACGCGGTTGAAAGCCGCGCTTTAAAAAAAAAACGCGGTTAAGAAAACGCGGTTACTTACACTGTCTGCGAAACGGGACTCTCCTGCCCTTCAGCAAATATACGGAAAAAAGAGTATGTGATTACATTCTTTGAATAGCGTGAGTTTAGCGTGACTTGTAATCGGAGAATTTTGTTTACGTCTAATGAAAAAACACCTTGACCTTTCAATATAAATTTACATATGGGTTTTTGACGAGCGCTATGCTTCTTGTCTTTCCATGTCCATTTGTTACAGCTACTGCTGCTTAGCTTGACAAATTTCAATTTTACAACTCCACGAGTTGAACCAAAAACCATCTTCGTGCCGCGTTAGCCGCCAAATGTATGAACTCCATGTTGTCGGACATAAAACTCGTCTTTCTAGTGCCCCGCTAAAACCTGCTGAACCTATCCCACGAAGTGCCTAGGACAAGAACCATACTAAGCAGGGGAGGGTTGGGAGAAACGATTTAATCCGGTTTAATGAATAAATTAATCAGAATCGAGTGAGTGAGGGAGTGAGCGAGTGAGTGAGTGAGTGAGTGAGTGATCGAGTGCCATCCGATTGCCCCCTACACTCATGGATGTTACGTAACATCCATGAGCAAAAAGGATGTCTTAGCAGTGTTACCTACGGGTTTTGGTAAATCTTTGATTTACCAAATTTTACCAGCTGTGTTTGATTTCCTTCGCTATCGTAAAGGAGGACTTGCAGCATCTACAAAGATGATAATGACTTGACGCTGCCTTTACTTTTTTTTTTTTTCCTCTTTGACAAATAATGTATTCAAAATCGACTTTTTTTTAACGCCTTCAGTTCGTAATTCATGTTTGTATGTCCTTAACACCGCCTGCCTAGATTAGCTCGCTATTTGCAGGCGGTGTTCATTGTAAGTAAGACTCAATAGACTCAATAAACTTCAAACTTCAAACCTCTTACCGCCGTCTTGTCCGCCATTTTAAGCTATTGAAACTACTGTTCATGTTCAGTTTTCGACCAATCAAAAGTTGCGCTGAAATGGATTATCCAAGAGGTTCTCGTTTCACGCCCGCAAGGGACTACGGGAACGCGACCTCTGGGAACGAGATTGAGTCAGTCTTTGATCGAGGATTGCTCGAAAACCTACCGTACAATCCATATTCTCACCGTTGATTTGTTGGGTTGAATCGCGTTTAGAACCAAAATTTAAAAACAAAACATCTACAAGACGGAATTTGAGCTATTTGTGAAATAGCCAAAGTTTCACATTTTCTTTGTTTGCAAAAAATCTGACTTACAGATTTTATTTTACTTTGCATGATGTTTGATCAATTTCTAATTCCTGAAATTTTGAGGTGGAGTCATACGGGAGATATAAAAACGTCATTAAACCTAGTAGTGCCCAGGTACTCGGTCGTTCATTTTGGCCATTTGATACCCCTACGCAAAAGAGTTAGAAGTTAGGTTGTTATAATCCATCAAAACTGTAGTAAGCCGCCTTAATTGGAATACAACAACTAATGACTTCCGTGCAGATAAGGTAAAGCAGTTTAGTATCACCCAACTAGTGGACTAATGCAAATCCTGCATTTTGATTGGCTACGCTACTCGAGGACTATTAGCTAGTCCTCGAGCGCCACGCTTTCTTTCGTCCCAAATAAATATTTCTTCAACTTACATTTGCTAACTTTCTTATTGCCATTTTTGTCCGACTAGTTGGATGATATCAAAACAATTAGACCCTTCGCCCTCAAGGGCCACGGATCAATAGCCCTTTCGGCTTCGCGTCATGGGCTATTGACCCGTAGCAGGAGCCCAAATGGGCTCCTGCCCGTATGGGTCTAATGTTTAATGACGCTGTTCAGTACAGCCATGGCTCGGATATACGAAGACGAACCACGGACTACCTTAAAGACTCCTTGTCTTTCTCTGATGCAAGTAGCTCTCTCTGGCTGATATAAATGTGACCAAAGACAGGTTAGGTTTGTGTTCCATAAGCTGTCACTATCCCAAAAAGCTGAAAATTGAGCGCTGACATAAGGCTACGATGCGCCCGTTTTCTCAATTCGTGTCCTTTATACCATTTTGATCCTCAAGCTGATATTTCATGCCGGGCCGAAATTCGTCATGTATAAATTGCAACAGTTTTGAATGGGACACGACCATACCCCCTGGCCATGGGGCCACGCATACGTACCTGTATAGCTCATATAAGGGAGTACCCCCCTCCCCCTTTCTCCTGATGCGCGCCTATGGCAAGCCGCGTTTTTCTGACGGAAAAGGGCGGGGAAATGCAAGGTCGGAGAAAGAAAAGTTTCAACCGACTTCTCAAGACTTGTCTGAAGTTCATATTTAAGCTTTTTATGTCACTTGTGATAGGGACAAACGAGTAGAGTAAATTCAAATTCGAGGAGACATGGTTTACTCGAACTGCAAAGGGACAGAACGCCAGAAAAGCCAGAAAGAGCATGAGAAAACAAACGAAAAGCAGTGAAAAACAACGGGAAAGAAAGTAGGAAAGGACCCGAGAATATAGGCAAGGGAATTAAGACCAACGAAACAGGGAGAAAGGGAGAGAGAAAGAAAGAGCGCAAGAAAATAGACGATGAAGACGTGAGGCAAAACGAGAAGAAGAGCAAGAAAAGAGGCAAACAATAAGAAGGAGATTCAAGAAAGGGCACGAGAAAAAAGGCAAAGAAAAAGCGAAGAACAACGGCGAAGAGAACGTGAAAGGGGATCGACATAACAGCCAACGACCAGACCTTCCAACCCTCACGGTTTGACCGTGAGACTCACGGTTTGGGATGCCAATTCACGGCTTTGCCTCTTAATCTCACGGTGAATCAGGAAGCCTTAAAATTGCCAAACAATTCCGGAAGGTATTATTTGACGCATATTTTTGACGTCTCCAGGTTTGAGGTCCTAATCTCCAGGTTTATCTGGGCTTTTTTTCAAAACCTGCAGATTTGGATGTGATTGGGGTTGGAAGGTCTGCAACGAAGAAGCCAAGAAGAACGGGAAAGAGTAAGACGGGGGATCAAAAAGGAAAAGAGAACGGCGACAAAATGAGAAACTTTATATACTGGGGAAGGTGAGTGAGTCAAAAACAAATACGTTGGTTGTTTAATTATGTTTCATCTGAGTTTCGTCTTATTATGCACCTATCAGTGTCAAGCCCGAGAGGGGGGGGGTCGGGCAACCCACGGGAATTTGACTGTGGCGTATATCCCCAGGGTGGGGATTTTGATCGGACATCATGCATTTGATCTTTCAATTTTATGTAGTAGAAGAGAAGTAAACCATTTGTTTCTGCTAATTTTGACAATTCTTTTTTGCCCGGGGGTGGGGATTTTGATAATTTTTTTTAGAAAATGTCAAAATCCCCACCCTATGCCCGACCCCCCCCCCCCCCCACCTCGGGCTTGACACTGATAGGTGCATTAGTTCAGTCTGATCCTGGTAAAATGTACGAAGAGGCTATGTTTTGACGGAAAACAAGTACATGTGGTGTTTATCGATGCTCAGATAGTTAATAATCTGATTCAACCTTTTTTTACCAAATTAGTACTTCAGTTTCATATAACTAGCCACGGATGTGAAAATGGTAACATGGAGTAAAGAGTTTTAAGCATATAGGTAACCATACGGTTTCGAGTTCAATTTGGAATTAAGACTTAATTTGCACGAGTGGGTTTTTCAAAAAGCTGAAATTGCACGAGCACAAGTGCAAATTAATTTCAAATTGAACGAGAAAAACCGTATGATTACTTTTTAATAATACAAACATGAAAAAATTCGCGCAGAAAAATTGCCAGAAGATGTTTCTTGAAGCCATTTTTTCGCATTCGAGAAAGCTTTTTTCAGAGTTTCCGTACAAAATTTTTGTCACTGCTTTGCATAATATCATTAGCCTACAAAATTTCTCATTGTCTTTCTGCCAATCATTGTCCAGAATTACGATGTGTTATTTGCACTGGTGTTACACTTGAACTGCACTGCTCTCAGCCAATCAGAATGGAGTAATTTTTTTATGTGTATTATTAGGCCATGTCACACGAAGCAATTTTTCTTGCAACTTGCAAGGACACAAACGCTGGGTTGCAAGTTGCAAGAAAACTTGCTCCGTGTAACATGGTCTTTAAATAAAGGGCTAAATTACTTACTGTGTTGCTCTACTTTTAGGCTTGGCTAAATCTACATAACTATCAAAATGATAAGTCATTATTATTATTATTATTATTATTATTATTATTATCGTTATTATTACTGTAAGCGCCACTCTGCGATAGACTTTAGACCACAGTTATGTTTTGATCAAGCAGTTGAGATTTGAGCCATTGCATTCTTGGACAAACGTTTTACCCTTACAGTGCCCTTCTCTCCTCAGCACTCAGGAGTACATTTAAATTGTTTTGGCAAATTCTAATTCCTAGCAAAAATTAATGTTTGGGGGGACACGTATCAGTGATGGACTGTTATTTCTGTTATTTCCTGCTACGTAAACCTGTTAACCCCTGACAGTCAGGGACCACCTACATGAAGCTACACCTGTGCCGACCTACCTACATGTACCATGCGAGAAATGGAATATAATGTCTGTTCCCATTATGGTTACTGCAATTCAAATTGTACTGTATTGAAATTCTCCCAAAATTTCACATGACAATGTAGTTTAAAGATAATAATGAAGACTCTATTTTATTTTATTATAATTATATAAACTGCAATTTTCATTGTTTTAAAACAAGATGTACATATACATATAAATGGCTTTCAACCAATCAAAGGTTGAGGTGTTTCTAGTTTATTTTGAAATTATACATCATCAGCCAAGATCTTTAAGAACAATAAAATTGTGTTAATGTAATTTTTTGTGAATGTCACATACATAGTACAAAACATTAGCAAAGAAACAGGTGAAAGAAATGTCCTATCAGGAGAGATAAGGGATGATTTTAGTGTCCCTAATTAGTAGGCCTGATGGGATTAGTAGGCCTGATGAGATGGCTGGCTAGAACACTAGATGTGATAATAAAGTTTTTGGATTGATTGATTGATAATGACCATGGGATTTTCCACTGAATGCTGTCTCTGTTTCATAACTACATGTACAAAAAAGTGTACTTTAAGTCTGTTATTTGGATTTTTAATTTTTCTGAAATCATTGGGGTTCAAATATGTTTTCAAGGCAGGGTGTCAACAAGGAATTTCAAAGTGGCAATTCTCACTGCTCCCACCAAATCATTATAAATTTTCCATAGATCTATAGATTGGGTCATATATACATGCCTTGTAGAGTTTGACCTGAGACCCCCACTTATCTGAAACACTGCATCACATGGTTTCTCAGCAGGCTACGCAACTGAAAAGATCTGAATTAATTTGTTTTCTGATAATGCAGACAAGCATGTGACATCATAAGCTCTAAAATGACGGTTGTTGCTAACCATCTACATGTACCTGCAGTAAGAGTGCATGGCTACCAATCACATGGATTCTCATTGGGCTACGCAACTGAAAAGATCTGAATTAATTTGTTTCCTGATAATGCAGACAAGCATATGACGTCATAAGTTCTAAAATGACAGTTAATTGTTGCTCACCATCTATATTTGTACTTGTTCATACAGTAAGAGTGCATGACTACCAACTTCACTTTCGGCTGCCCTTAGAAGACAACTTAACTTATGAGACCTTTGTGTACATCTGATGCGGTCCCGAATTCTGGACTTTGCTACTTGAAGCAAATACATGTAATTCTTCAACCAAAGTATTGCTACATAGTTCCAAGGAAATCTCTGACACTTTGTAGCAATGTTGCAGTAACAGACTGAAGATTGTGATATTCCCAGGGCTACATGTACTTGCTGGAATGACAAAAATGCTAAAATTTGAGACTTTTCAAGGCACCAAGAACTGTGTTTGTAAACTAGAGACTAATTAATATTAATTATAATTATTTGATTTCGATGGCAAGAGAGAAACCCATAAAAAGTAAATTTGTGACTCAAAAGGTTCTATTTTGAGGTTGAATCAAAAGCTTCCATGGCCAACAATTTTCTAGTTACATCTATCTTACTATCTATGTCATTATAACTGAGTCGTGTAAACTACTGCATCTGGGTTGTTTGCTTATCTACAACTTCCTTGGTCGCTTATTCCCAGATTCAACATCATTTTCAGTGGCTTGATTCTGTTGAGCTCTCTCGAAAAGTTTAAGCAACTGAGTGGCTTCCCTGAGCTGCATCCTTCTGTCCAATTCTTGTTGACATGCCTCCTGGCTGTGCTGGGCTTCAGTGATACTTCTACCTAATGCACTTGAGAGCTGTTCTAATTCAAAGTTAATCACGTCATGGAGGCTTTCATCCGAAAATGAAATAAAAAATGCAGGATCATTTTTAATTCTCATCAGAAGATTGGATGAAATGTTTTCAGCTGCTTCTCCAGCATCTATGCGGTCAAACTCCATGCTTTCGTTCATTTCCAAGCTAGCCCCAAAACTACCAGAACCAGTTCTTCCTTGACTGGAGCTAAAACCTGTTAAAAGTCAGAAGAAATTTCTAAGAACATACAGTTTTTTCATGTTCCAAACAGGAGGAGCTTGAGAAGAGGCAGGAGCTCATGTATGGTGCCTACTCTTTTTACTTTGCATACAATCATTCTGTGAATCATGAGGGATTTTCACAAGAAGTTGAGATCATTCAATTTTTCTAATTTAAGGCCAGCTGTAAATGTAACTATTGTCTATTATAGGGATTTTAGCATCATGTTTTTAATTTTGGGATGGCTAGTTTCTTCAATACACTTGATCATGAGTTGTACACACTTGAGTTGAATCTAGTAGTACACTGTAGTTAGTTTTTCTTGTGGGACATTATTATTTTAAGATAAGTCATGGAATTTGTTTATAAATATTTACTGAGATGTTAACTTCTTTCAATTTTCTCTATTTTACTCCAACTTATTGTCAAGCATTTATACATGAGCCTTGGATATGGAGGGTAACCTCATTCCACATGTTGCACTGTAATGCATTGGCATGGATCCCTACCTGCAGGAAATTCCAAGTAAGTGGCGTGATTTTTCGTGCAAGTGCTTTTGTTTTGGCAGTGAAGCCATGAACTTTTCGTAGGGGGTTTTTAAGGACAGTGGCTCCTATATACAAAGGTCTTTGCACCAGATTAGGACCATGTGGAAAAAGTAGATCTTTGCAAGGGCTATTGGAATCCACAAAGAAAAATAATGGTAGCCACGCATTTTTGGGAGATAATTAGCCCTGAATCTCAACAAAAATGCTGACATCAGCATTACATACCCCTATTCAGCCCCCTTTTGCAGACTGTAGACTTTTTAAATTAATTGTGTCACCATTTACTGTACATCATTGCAAGCTAACCGTAAACAGCTGGCCAACCTGAGCGCTATTTAGGCTAGCCTGAGTAATACTCAGGGTAGCCGGAGTGCAGGCTTTCCCTACAATTACCCTGAATAATCCTGTTTATGGTCAGCACTCAATAATCAGTCAGTGCAAAACACAGACTGCAGATTGCAGACTGCAGATCAAGGGTACAACCCAGACCACAGATAAAATGCATACTGCAGACTACAGATTATTTAAGATGTACAGTGTGTTATTTCCATTATCGATTGCTAACTGTATACAGAGTTATTCAGGGCAATCGTAGTGAAAGTCTGCAGTCTGGTTAACCTGAACATCACTCCGGTTAGCCTGAATATTGCTCAGGCTAGCCTGAATATCGCTCAGGTTAAACTTTGTACACAAATGAAGAATGCCGGTCGTTTCACCAACATTTCAGTTCGCCGACGCCAGTATGCCAACGTATGAAGTCGATTCGCCAATGTCTGATGTCAGTTCGCCAATGCCTAAAATACTTTTTGAAAAAGATCTGAAATGTAGTTACATGTACAAACTACAAGGGAAATAAAATATAAGAGGAATTGTTTGTTTCGACTTGAAAATGTTTGTTTCACTCTCCCATTGCCACGCTCTCTCTCCCCACGCCATGTTGATAATAGGCAAGTTGATCGATGACCGATCAGTTTTCAAATTTCCATGGCTTTTCTCTGCTACTTGCACAGGCTTAGGGAGTGCTGGACATGGCGCTTCTGTAAGTTCATCTAACATGACCTAGAAAAAAAAAAACACCTCCTTTATTTACTTGTATTATTTTCTTTCATGTAAGGTATAGCAATTACACTAAACTAGTTAAAAAAGCATTGGTCTTTACAAATTTTTGAATTTCTAAAACATGTTCTCCGTGTTTCTTTTGCTACACTATGCTTAATAAAAAAAAGTGTTTAGTTACCTTATCCACTATAGATGATGCTGGCTTGAGTTTCTCCTCCAGTGCCTTACTCTTCACCCCATCTCCACTGTATGGTTATGACTTTTCTGGCCAGGCCTGAAAACCCCGTCACGTTCGGTCACTGATGCCTTGCAGGGATTTCCTTTCGGGCGAACCGTACACTGCCAATATGTTGCGTATGGTCGTCGGGAATGCACGTTGTAGCTGAAGCCAAGGCTGTCAATAAGGCTGGTCTTCCTCCTTTTAGTCCCACTCTCGACTATGTGGAAGGTTACCGGCTGAAGTTCTGCAATGACTTCGCCAGGGGCCGGTTCTTCGAGTGACGACTCCATATTTTGTGACGGCACCGCATCATCTTTTAAATAGACAAGAGTGAAATGAGTATTAAAGGAGCACTATCACAGTTTTTCTAATTTTTCCTTTTTTCACAAAAGACCATTGTCATAATTTTAGCGCTGCTTTAAGAACAGCCTAAAAATGTCTGTGAGAATATCCTTTAATTAATATATATTTTCTGCTCATATTTAGTTCAGAGGATTTAGAAAAAAGTTTTAAAAAAGCTCATAATCTAATTGTTATATAATTAGCAAATAAAGAAGCTACATGTATGTTTTATACTCTGATGAAACATGAGTTTTCGTCTGATCAGAGCA
Source organism: Micromussa lordhowensis (assembly GCA_964020085.1). Lineage (NCBI taxonomy): Eukaryota > Metazoa > Cnidaria > Anthozoa > Scleractinia > Lobophylliidae > Micromussa > Micromussa lordhowensis. Next base: position 16,747,527 of record OZ026598.1, read on the forward strand.
CATGCAGGGTCCTATATCTATATTATAGTAATTTATATTTAATAAAGTTTTGTAAATACACTCACCGAAAGTTGCTTCATCGGAAAATAGTGGCTCCCCGCTTTCTTCCAAACTCTCCTCCTCCAATCTAGTACTCTCAAAGTCTGGTGTGTGTACATCTGGTGCAGTCGGCTCCTCTGCCTGAACAGCAACACAATACTGGGACTGAGAGATGCCAGTGTGGCACGTGCGGTGCTGCCATTTGTTGCAGCCGTCACATTGGAGCCCCTCTTAGCACGGGCAAACAGGAAAAGCACAGTAAATACAAAGATCCACGATGAAAATGTTTGTAAATGATTGTTGTTTTAGCAAATAGCGATAACGGTTGTCGCTCGAAAGCTGGAATGGATGACTAAATTTCGTGGGTAGTTTTACAGTGCAGCTCAGATATGTCCGAACCAAAATATACGCGTAATTCGCGTCAGCCCAATACGCGTATACGCGTATGCATATACGCACATACGCGTATACAGTATATACACGTATGCCTCATTAGAATGTATGAGCTAACCTATTGTTTCTTCTTTTCTTAACAGGTCATTGTTGTTTTCAATGGCTTGACAGCTTGCCACAGAGCGAGATAGAGTTTTCATTATTTTGAATACGCGTATACAGTATACGCGCGTATGTCTTCAGACTAGACTTGGCTGAAACTAACATTTTGCAATTGGGCACTCTGACAGAAAAATAACTGACTGAACCGTAATTAAAAGGGAGATTATTTTGCTCTTGTGCTTCAACAATCCCATTTTCATGGAGCAAACACAACCAAAAGATAATTTTTTTTCTACACAAGTAAACACGGACCAAGCAAGCGACTTGAAAACACGTGCCCAAACAAACAACTTTTCCTTGAAGAAAGTTAAAAATAACAAAATGTGAGCGGCGCACCGTAGAAACTTCGATAAACAATTGTTTGGTTAAAGAACGAGCAATTGAAAGAAGGATCTGTGTCAAATAGAACCGGAGATATCAGTTTTTCGACGCTTTAGACAATAAACATCTCGCAAGAGACTTGCCGACGCCTGCCGAAACACAGAACTTTTCCTTGAAGCAAAAAAAACTAAGCGTGAGCGGCACGCCATAGAAACTTTGATAAACAATTATTTGGTTAAAGAAAGAGCATTTTACCGTTTGAATGAACGATCTGTGTCAATTATAACCGGAGATATAATTTTTTCGACGCTTTAGACAATAAACATCTCGCAAGAGACTTGCCGACGCGTGCCGAAACACAGAACTTTTCTTTGAAGTAAAAAAAAAACTAAGCTTAAGCGGCGTGCCATAGAAACTTTAATAAACAATAATTTGGTTAAAGAATGAGCAATTTATCGTTTGAATGAATGATCTCTGACAAACAGTTATTTGGTTAAAGAAAGAGCATTTTACCGTTTGAATGAACGATCTGTGTCAAATAGAACCGGAGATATGTTTTCGATAAGGTCTTCGGAACGCTTTAGACAATAAACATCTCGAAAGAGACTTGCCGACGCGTGTCGAAACACAGAACTTTTCCTTGAAGTAAAAAAAAACTAAACGTGAGCGGCGCACCATAGAAACTTTAATAAACAATAATTTGGTTAAAGAATGAGCAATTTATCGTTTGAATGAATGATCTCTGTCAAATATAACTGGAGATAACATCGAGGATCTTAAGAACGCTAAGTTCAGACAATAAACATCTCGCAAAGGACTTGCCGACACAT
>OZ026598.1:16756771-16871771 GCA_964020085.1 Micromussa lordhowensis
TGAGCTTTTTGGTTTTGCCGTGAGCTTTTTGGTTTTGCCGTGAGCTTTTTGGTTTTGGCGTGAGCTTTTTGGTTTTGCCGTGAGCTTTTTGGTTTTGCCGTGAGTTTTTGGTTTTGGCGTGAGCTTTTTGGTTTTGCCGTGAGCGTTTTGGTTTTGCCGTGAGCTTTTTGGTTTTGCCGTGAGCTTTTTGGTTTTGCCGTGAGCTTTTTGGTTTTGCCGTGAGTTTTTGGTTTTGCCGTGAGCTTTTTGGTTTTGCCGTGAGCGTTTTGGTTTTGCCGTGAGCTTTTTGGTTTTGCCGTGAGCTTTTGGTTTTGCCGTGAGCTTTTTGGTTTTGCCGTGAGCTTTTTGGTTTTGCCGTGAGCGTTTTGGTTTTGCCGTGAGGTATTTGGTTTTGCCGTGAGCTATTTGGTTTTGCCGTGAGCTTTTTGGTTTTGCCGTGAGCTTTTTGGTTTTGCCGTGAGCTTTTTGGTTTTGCCGTGAGCTTTTTGGTTTTGCCGTGAGCTTTTGGTTTTGCCGTGAGCTTTTTGGTTTTGCCGTGAGCTTTTTGGTTTTGCCGTGAGCTTTTTGGTTTTGCCGTGAGCTTTTTGGTTTTGCCGTGAGCTTTTTGGTTTTGCCGTGAGCTTTTTGGTTTTGCCGTGAGCTTTTTGGTTTTGCCGTGAGCTTTTTGGTTTTGCCGTGAGCTTTTTGGTTTTGCCGTGAGCTTTTTGGTTTTGCCGTGAGCTTTTTGGTTTTGCCGTGAGCTTTTTGGTTTTGCCGTGAGTTTTTGGTTTTGCCGTGAGCTTTTTGGTTTTGCCGTGAGCGTTTTGGTTTTGCCGTGAGCTTTTTGGTTTTGCCGTGAGCTTTTTGGTTTTGCCGTGAGCTTTTTGGTTTTGCCATGAGCTTTTGGTTTTGCGTGAGCTTTTTGGTTTTGCCGTGAGCTTTTTGGTTTTGCCGTGAGCTTTTTGGTTTTGGCGTGAGCTTTTTGGTTTTGCCGTGAGCTTTTTGGTTTTGCCGTGAGTTTTTGGTTTTGCCGTGAGCTTTTTGGTTTTGCCGTGAGCGTTTTGGTTTTGCCGTGAGCTTTTTGGTTTTGCCGTGAGCTTTTTGGTTTTGCCGTGAGCTTTTTGGTTTTGCCGTGAGTTTTTGGTTTTGCCGTGAGCTTTTTGGTTTTGCCGTGAGCGTTTTGGTTTTGCCGTGAGCTTTTTGGTTTTGCCGTGAGCTTTTTGGTTTTGCCGTGAGCTTTTTGGTTTTGCCATGAGCTTTTGGTTTTGCGTGAGCTTTTTGGTTTTGCCGTGAGCTTTTTGGTTTTGCCGTGAGCTTTTTGGTTTTGGCGTGAGCTTTTTGGTTTTGCCGTGAGCTTTTTGGTTTTGCCGTGAGTTTTTGGTTTTGCCGTGAGCTTTTTGGTTTTGCCGTGAGCGTTTTGGTTTTGCCGTGAGCTTTTTGGTTTTGCCGTGAGCTTTTTGGTTTTGCCGTGAGCTTTTTGGTTTTGCCGTGAGTTTTTGGTTTTGCCGTGAGCTTTTTGGTTTTGCCGTGAGCGTTTTGGTTTTGCCGTGAGCTTTTTGGTTTTGCCGTGAGCTTTTTGGTTTTGCCGTGAGCTTTTTGGTTTTGCCATGAGCTTTTGGTTTTGCGTGAGCTTTTTGGTTTTGCCGTGAGCTTTTTGGTTTTGCCGTGAGCTTTTTGGTTTTGGCGTGAGCTTTTTGGTTTTGCCGTGAGCTTTTTGGTTTTGCCGTGAGTTTTTGGTTTTGCCGTGAGCTTTTTGGTTTTGCCGTGAGCGTTTTGGTTTTGCCGTGAGCTTTTTGGTTTTGCCGTGAGCTTTTTGGTTTTGCCGTGAGCTTTTTGGTTTTGCCGTGAGTTTTTGGTTTTGCCGTGAGCTTTTTGGTTTTGCCGTGAGTTTTTGGTTTTGCCGTGAGCTTTTTGGTTTTGCCGTGAGCGTTTTGGTTTTGCCGTGAGCTTTTTGGTTTTGCCGTGAGCTTTTTGGTTTTGCCGTGAGCTTTTTGGTTTTGCCGTGAGCTTTTGGTTTTGCCGTGAGCTTTTTGGTTTTGCCGTGAGCTTTTTGGTTTTGCCGTGAGCTTTTTGGTTTTGCCGTGAGCTTTTTGGTTTTGCCGTGAGCTTTTTGGTTTTGCCGTGAGCTTTTTGGTTTTGCCGTGAGCTTTTTGGTTTTGCCGTGAGCTTTTTGGTTTTGCCGTGAGCTTTTTGGTTTTGCCGTGAGTTTTTGGTTTTGCCGTGAGCTTTTTGGTTTTGCCGTGAGCGTTTTGGTTTTGCCGTGAGCTTTTTGGTTTTGCCGTGAGCTTTTTGGTTTTGCCGTGAGCTTTTTGGTTTTGCCATGAGCTTTTGGTTTTGCGTGAGCTTTTTGGTTTTGCCGTGAGCTTTTTGGTTTTGCCGTGAGCTTTTTGGTTTTGGCGTGAGCTTTTTGGTTTTGCCGTGAGCTTTTTGGTTTTGCCGTGAGTTTTTGGTTTTGCCGTGAGCTTTTTGGTTTTGCCGTGAGCGTTTTGGTTTTGCCGTGAGCTTTTTGGTTTTGCCGTGAGCTTTTTGGTTTTGCCGTGAGCTTTTTGGTTTTGCCGTGAGTTTTTGGTTTTGCCGTGAGCTTTTTGGTTTTGCCGTGAGCGTTTTGGTTTTGCCGTGAGCTTTTTGGTTTTGCCGTGAGCTTTTGGTTTTGCCGTGAGCTTTTTGGTTTTGCCGTGAGCTTTTTGGTTTTGCCGTGAGCGTTTTGGTTTTGCCGTGAGGTATTTGGTTTTGCCGTGAGCTATTTGGTTTTGCCGTGAGCTTTTTGGTTTTGCCGTGAGCTTTTTGGTTTTGCCGTGAGCGTTTTGGTTTTGCCGTGGGGAATTTGATTTCGCCGTGACACTTTTGGTTTTGCCGTGAGATATTTGTTATTGCCGTGACAGTTGTGGGCCACCGTAAATTACCTGAGCCCGCAAGGAGGCTAGGGGTGCCGCAAAAAGCTGCGCAGTATGTTTTTCCGCTCTGAATCCTGGATGGGTTTTTAAATGAAAGTGGCGAAATCCGCAAAAGCGAATGTCTATCATACGAGATAAACGAGAGAGCAAGACAACTCTCAAGCATTCCAACAACAGTATCGAGAATATAATGACTGGCTTTGTCGTCTGAGTCGTTACAAATTGAAGGACTTTAAGAAAATGGCGCGCACTACCAAATCTACAAATGGACACCAATCAGTTTAATTACATCCATACCTTCAGTGAAGCCACACCATGAAACGGCTAACAGTTGGAATTTAAAATTCAATAGTTGAGCAAGCATTCAGTAAAAAAATGGTTTGTGGCCTGTATGTTTACATAATGAAACGAGACCCTATAGATCATTTGTGGCAAAAGCCTCATTAATATAAAGTCTTATTTGATACTATCAGAGATGGATCGGATTGTTCCGCAACCACAATGTAATTAGAATTAAATTCTGTATTACGCATTTCTATTCTAGAATATTTAAGAACATTTTTTAGTCGCAGAAGATGACAGAAGGATCCATTTTTTTCTATCATGCAGATAGCACATATTTTCTCAGTTTTCACCCTAAACAGTTTGTTATCACTTCACATATCAGAACAATCAACGACCCTTTTGGTGTGGCAATTTGTTTTACGGGCACTGCCATTGTGGGCTTATTAAGGTGACCTTATACAGTCTGGCATAAAGTGATATCCGGGACACAAGAAGAACAAAGCTTAAGCCAACGATAGTTGTTTTTGTTTCGAATAACTTTATCTTGGTCATTCAAGATGGCCGGCTCACAAGGGAAATCTTCTGTTAAAAATTAATTGACTTTAGCTTCATTCCTGTTTGTGAAAGAATGCGAAACACGCGTTAAGATCAAGGTGTCCACATGTGCCTGTTGAAAATATTTTTTTTTTATCGCCATCATAGGTTTTATTGTTTACCGTAATTAGTCCCCAGCTATGAATTGATTGCTTCGGTGTGCGTTCAGATTTTTATCATGGGTGGGGCTCGGTAAATTGCCACTGGATACGTGCAATTCGATTGCACTCATTACAACGGTTTGCAAATCGCAAGGCTATAAAAATATGTGAACAAAAATGGTCTCAGATAGAAAGCATCAAAGTTTCAAGTTTTCAGTAACAGATATTTGGAATTCTCGTGTTTCTCACCTCAAGCCCAAGAAGAGTATGGAAAGATCATCATATTGTAATTACGCACGTTAACTAAAAGTTTTATCACGTTTGTTGGGTATTTACACATGCATTAAAAACACACAGATGATTGGAAAAACACTGCGTACTCTCCCACATGTTTCAAATCGAGTTACATCAAAACCTCACATGGATTGGTGCAATATCATTTCAGTCAATTCTACTGACATTTATTATTCATTTTAGGACAACGTTCAAGACTGATTCTACAGCATAAATCAGGTTCTTTCTTACTCAACCAGAAAGATTCTTTGAGAACTTAAGGATTTGTGCTAGTGTCATTTGACACGTTAACTCAAAGACTAAACGATGGTATTTAGCCCGTGCTCTTTAATAACAACAATCATGAAGCAAACAATACGAGGTAGATGTGACCTCCGTTGTTACAGTTTCTGCATATGACTGGAGAAACCTGTCTTAAAGAGCTTCCAAAGACAAAAATAGCTAACTAGATAGGCTTAACAATGATTCGCTGGCCTCTCTCTTTGATCACAACATAGCTATCTCGCCGAGTTTTTTTCAGATATGAACGCGTGGTAAACTAATTTTCGCCTCCGGATGCCTTACAAAAATTTTGAACATGCACCACGTGTCAATTTATGGGCTTAATGACCAGCGAAATATCGGTAACAAAGCCTGAAAAACAGATGGTGCCTCCAAGCTGAACAAGAACATTCAACTAAAGAGCACAGCAACCAAGAATAGTTTGTTAGAGTTCACACGCAACGGATCTTCGCTGAGTAAAACACTCGTTTTGAAGGCCCACAATTCAACTGTGAAAGCCGGAAGTTTTGGGTATCTAAGGTTGGTTTATAAGTTTATTTTTTATAGTTTATGTTTGTCGCAAAGGAAAATAACTCGCGGAAAGTTCAAAGGAGGCTTGGGTTCTGATGCTATTCTCTTGACAATACAAAAATACGAAAGTAAGTGTTTCTTTTGACTCGTTTTTAATTTAAACTTACATATTCAATAGTGATTGGTATTTGAGTGAAGTATTTAACTGCCAGACGTTCCACAAAGATACAGTACCCTCGCGCAATGGTTTTAAACGAGTTGGAGATTTGCTGCTTAGCAATTCAGGTGCTATTCTAAGCGTCGTGATGTACATGTAGTTTTCGATCATACTATATCAAGATAATTTTTCAATTCAGTGAAACCAGAAAATAGAAAGTAAAATATGCTACTAAGTTAAATCACTTAATTCCGTCACGGAACAAAATCAATTTGCGAAAGGAAACGAGTGCTACAAAGGAATAACTGTAAAAAATTCAGAGGAAAATGTCACTCCCAGATAAAATTATGTCAGCATGTTTAACCCTGATTTTTTTCGAACTGAACAAAGTAAAGAAATATATATGTTACACAAGGAAAAGATGGTTTCGTGTCTAATAACTCCTCTGTCCTGAAATTGTCCAGATCTCAGACAGTCAACATTAGGATCTAAACTCTGAATGATTTCTACTCAGCACTGGATTTGTTAACCAGCCGAATGAATTGGGTTGTAGATCAGTCTATATTAACAGATGAAAAAAGCTATCAGGTCTTCATTACTAATCGTTCAACCAATTTAGCCAGAAAACGCCGAGGCAATTAAGCCTTTTAAGAGGAATCAAGCCCTCCTTGAATCGTGCTCGAGAAAGGTCGGTTTGTTGTCTCGTATGTTAGACTTTTAATTAAAGATCTCCTTCAAAGTGTCACCTTCCGATTTTCGGCGAAAGCTAACCCAAATGAGATATATCTTATAACATACTTTAGAATACGAACGATATGAAAAAAGATGACCGAAAACTGTATCGAAAAGCTTTACAGATTAATAACTGAATCCAACGTTAGCTTAATGATTTTGCAATGCTGCTAAACTGTTCATGTCAGAATGCTTGTGGTTCACGCATAAGTCGTACTAGGCGCAGTCCGGTGTAAAGCATGTCTTGTATTGATTCATCATTGTGCATTTTTCAGTCAGGGTAACCGTTTAGTTTGATATAAGGAGAGCGAAAACACCAGACGTCTTCCCGTGAGTCCATTTAAAGCCTCAACCTTTCAAGCAACTGTCAAGATTCAATTCTCTTTGTAAATTAGGTCAAAGAAAGTGTCTTGATAACTTGACATCTATGAAGAGACGCTGACGAGTTTCACTGATTGAGTGAAGCCCTTTTACTTTTCAAATGCATCAATCCTCCATATGCATGCAACACTGAGTAAGGTCAACACTGATCTGCAGTTCCGTTGTAAGAACCAATATCATCATGTAAAAACTCGGAAAAACTTGCTCTGTTCCAGCTTTGGTTTTTTGATTTGCCCGTTGTATGAAGCAACATTTTAACTACAATAATCTTTTTTAATGACTGTTAATATCTTGGCCACATCAAATTCATGTATATGCAAAGCATTGTATTTATGAATGCTTAGACTTTGCATCTTTGTATTCTGTCTTGTCGCAAAAGCCTAATATTTTCAAGAAGGACATTTTTAAATAACTCTCTACCTGCAGCTATAGCTTACATTGCTTCAAAAATTATATTTACGAAAGAGTTGGTGAGGTTGGATCGGTTAGACGTATCCACAAACAAAGGGGAATGGGCCCCGAATTGCGAACTCGTAGTGATTGATAGTATTGCTGTTGTTTGTATAACACGGAGTAAATACAAAAAAGTGGCAACCTTCCTTCCTACCTTTTTCTGTTTACTCTGCTTTTGGCAACCCTCATTTGCTGCTCCTTGTTCAGGTTAGATAGAGAAAAAAATTGAGTTTAAGCTTTCAAAGCCAGTGACGTCTTAGTCGTGCATTTGAATTTTTGTAAGACTCAAATTACATTGTTGAGGGTTTTCTTTCCGTTCTTACACAATACTCGACAAAAATCACAGGTGTGCCTGGGCAATTAGGATTTGCAGTTACAAAAATATTCCACGAAAACGTAACATCATTAATAACAATGTTTCTTTAATCTGTTTCTATTCAGTGTGGTGAGTTAAATTCACCTCGGTGCCAACTCTATAACACCGAGTTGACAGAAATCTCGTGGATGACGCTTCAGAATTCAGATCTTTAATATTTCCAATTGCTTGCTCGACCCCACTAGCCTTTATGCTGTAAACACTGCCGAGGGTAAATAAAGCTTATTTATTTTTTATTTATTTATTTATTTAAACATAATGTTTGAAATTACCTTCCTGTGTAACCAGTTCAGCTCGAGGTAGCAGGAAATAACGAGTGATACTTGGATGATACCTACGAGAGGCACGGTGGCCTCATGGTTAGTGCTCTCGTCTCCGGATCGAGCGGTCCGGACTCGAACCCTGGCCGGGGACATTGTGTTGTGCTCTTGGGCAAGACACTTTACTCTCACTACTCTCTCTACCCAGGTGTATGAATGGGCACAGGTGAACTTAATGCTGGGGGTAACCCTGCAATGGACTAGCATCCCATCCAGGGGGGAGTAGACATACTCCTAGTCGCTTCATACTACAGAAACCGGGATAAACTCCGGCCTGATGGGCCACTTGGCTCGTATGCAGACTTTACCTTACCTACTTGGGTTTTACCAATCACCGGTCAGTTCTCATCTTCGCCAAATGTCGTTTGATTTGTAGTTTGACTTACGTCGCTCTTACGAGCGACAGGAAAACACATATGAATTTTGGGAAAAAGGAATGTCGTAATAAATTGCAGTTTAAACATTCATTTTGAGAGACATTTTCTAGTGGTGTAGAGTATCAAGAGAGCAAAGAATGCAATGCAATCTCTCCCGGCCGGAATATGACCACTCAACTTGATCATGTATGAAAGTTATAAAACACTTCAGTCTCCAGCACTTTGCTATGTGCTCAGTTATGGAAAAACCTATGCGGTTCATAGTCTCCATATTTGCTAGATAACGTAAAAACTCATCAAAACAGCCAGTAAAATGATTTTGAGCCATAATGCCTGAATGGGCACTTTTTTGGGACGTCCTAAAAGTAACTAGTAGGATTAAGGTAATCCCCTGAGAACGGTATGAGTGTAATTATATTAACTTGCCAATAATGAGCTTTAGATTATTTTTCTGATAAGACATTCACTTGCGACTATTTTGATTCGGTTAGCTAAGGGTTGATGCCCTTTGGTGTACCACAGAGGCCACTAGGTTAGCCATAGTTACCAATATGTTTTACTCACTTGACTTTTCATGGAATCATGCGTGTCAGTATTTGCGACTCTCAACGTCTTCAACTTATTATCCTCTGGAGGAAGACTTTTCCGCTTGAGTATAACAATCGTTACAAAGCTATAGTCCATATGGATATGGGAAAGGAATTGAAAAAGCCCCAAAAATGCAAACGATATCTCACCATAATGTGCTGACTTAGTCCAAAGAAGAACGATGTAAAATGACTGTCGTATTCTCTGTGACGTCACAAATTGGTCACTTTTGATTTCATCACGGCAATACTTGGGTTTAAAAGTCAAATTGTAAAAGTAACAGAAAGAAAACAGGACATCTTAAAAGTATCTTAAAAAATGACAACAATGCAAACTCGCTATGACCTATGTGTACTGTAATATGAGGTCTGTATTTGACAAACTTGCTACTAGCAAACATATGTTTAATGTTCCAGCTCTCTCTCTGAATACAGCCATTCAATAAAGCCACCAATGTTTGGTTTCCTACTAACCCTTCTCTCGTGAAAATAGGTAGTTTGGTTGCGCGCAAACAAATACAGAAACCAGACCAAACAAAACAACACAGGGCAAAAGAAATCCTGATTTTACTTGAAAGCTAGGTTTATGAATGGTGGAATGAAGCACACGAGAAAAGAGAGCGGACAACGAACGGTGACCATCTTTTCCCAAATATCTGTTTAACTGGGCTTTGCCAAACGAAATACTTTATTAGAACGTATTATTAAAAACAGCAATTCCTCCTTTTTTCACTAAATGCATCAATGGATTTTTGTTTCATTAGCCTTTTTTGCTTGTTTGTTTGTTTTTGTTTTTTCAATCTTCAATACACCATAAACCGAGCTTCCAAATTCCGGATCGATTTTAAGCTTTTCTTATAAAAAAAGAAAAGAAAAGTAGCCTTTGCCAGGGGCTATACTGAACTTATGCATCAGTCAATTCCAGCAGTGCCCATCCACACCCCAGTTAACCCCCGGCATTAGCATTTTTTTAAAAATAGGCAAATTCCCCTTGGCGGGGATACATTATAAGCTGTCTAAATTCCACGGGCTGGGGACACATTATAAGCTGTCTAATATCCCCGGGTTCAGTGGGAACACATGTAAGCTGTGTAAATTTCACGGGCTGGGGACACATTATAAGCTGCCAAAATTCCCCTGGCTGGGGACATATTATAAGCTGTCTAAATTCCCCGGGTTCAGCGGGGACACATTAGAAGCTGTCTAAATCCCCCGGGCTGGGGACACATTGTAAGCTGTCTAAATTCCCCGGGTTGGGGACACATTAGAAGCTGTCTAAATTTCCCGGGTTCAGTGGGGACACATTATAAGCTGTCTAAATTCCACGGCCTGGGGACACATTATAAGCTGTCTAATATCCCCGGGTTCAGTGGGAACACATTGTAAGCTGTGTAAATTCCACGGGCTGGGGACACATTGTAAGCTGTGTAAATTCCACGGGCTGGGGACACATTGTAAGCTGTCTAAATTCCCTGGGTTGGGGACACATTGTAAGCTGTCTAAATTCCCCGCGCTGGGGACACATTGTAAGCTCGGCTGTCTAAGTTCTTCGGGTTGGGGACACATTGTAAGCGTTCTAAATTCCCCGGGCTGGGGACACATTATATGCTGTCTAAATTCCCTGGGTTTGGGACAGATTATAAGCTGTCTAAATTCCCCGGGCTGGGGACACATTGTAAGCTGTCTAAATTCCCCGGGTTGGGGACACATTATAAGCTGTCTAAATTCCCCGGGCTGGGGACACATTATAAGCTGTTTAAATTCCCCGGGCTGGGGACACATTATAAGCTGTCTAAATTCCCCGGGCTGGGGACAAATTTTAAGCTGTCTAAATTCCCCGGCCTGGGGACACACTGTAAGCTGTCTAAATTCCCCGGGCTGGGGACACATTTTAAGCTGTCTAAATTCCCCGGGCTGGGGACACACTGTAAGCTGTCTAAATTCCCCGGGTTGGGGACACATTAGAAGCTGTCTAAATTCCCCGGGCTGGGGACACATTATAAGCTGTCTAAATTTGTCGGGTTGGGGACGAAGGAAGAGGGCAAATGCCCCGGCATCGCCACCTTCCAACATCTTTGCTGTTTTTTTTGGTCCAGTTTTTATTAATCAGTGAATAAAACGTTCCACTTTTGAATATTTTAATGCAACAGTAAGGACCAGTAAGACAACAGCACATGTTAGTTGATTAAATGATTATGTATTGCATTTTAAGCTCGGAAGCCTTAAGTATTTTAAAATGCACTCCAGGTTGACTTTCATGAATTTAAAAAATGCTAGGCTAGTTGTGAATGCGAAATGCGTAATAGCCGTCTTCACGTTGATTGTTTCTGGGAGGGGGGGGGGGGGGGAGGTTTGATGGGCACTGCTGGAATTGACTGATGCATTATAATTCCAAGGCTTGTGATGTCTGAAGGCCCTTGACTCGCTCAGGTCATTGCTTTTGTCTAGCTTACCAACCGGGACACGGCTTTGAAGGAGAATGACAAATTTAATTTCCTGCTGTGTTTCATGTTTCTTACACTTGTCAAAGCAAAGACCAAAAATTTTTTCAGAGATTATTTCAAATGCACCTAGAAGTCGACTTCTCTGCTATGAGGCCATACACAGGATCGTTAAACATTTTAACATCTCAAAAAAATACAACTGACCGGAAGTAACTTTACTGCAGGATGCGCTACCCGTATAGTAGCGTCCTAAATTATCCGATTATTCCATCACAGGCCAAATGACTCAGCAAACTGTGAGGTAGCTCATTGACTTTAATCTTATTCTGTTAAATTATTCGTTTCCGCTCGCCAGGAATCGTTGACTCGTCCGGCCTGACAACTTTGTCAGCGTCTGATGAAATCAACTGCCAGCAGGGAAACCTTCACTGGCAAAACCCAACTCTGACTCGAGAAGTGGCTCAGTGAAGAATAAACTGATAAAATATTGCTTTGTCTGTTTTCTTACAAGTGCTTGCATGTGCGAAGGGGTTCGATCGATTTCCGGGAAAGGTTCCGCTCCGTTAACTAGAGGGCAAGAATGCAGCCAGGCGCGGACGGAAATCGTTGAAGTGGCAATAAATAGTTCGGGAAACTGATCCACTCTTCCTTAATGTGATTCGACCATTAATTGCACGCAACAGCAGAAGCTATAAGCGATAGTTTAATTAAATGCCAAGGCTAAGGTCCCTATAATTAACCTCTTTCAGTTCTCGGAAGCTATTTTAGTCTAGAGTGCAGGCCGTATATGTTCTGTTATAATTGCAGTCTCTTTGGGTTCCTTCCCTATAGTTTCTTTAGTATGCGTTTAGCACTGATATAATTCAGAGTTTGTTTGAACTGAATTCAACTGCGTTTCCCCAACAGTCACTGGTTCTCCAGACCCCTGTATAACCTGGTTTTTAGGAAATGTGGGTCGTGAGCAGCGGAGAAAGAATGAGCCTGTCGACATTCCAGCGAAACGGCTCAGTCTCCGTCAAACAAAATGCGCCTGAAGCCAATTATAGAAATTGAATTTTGCTTCTGACCTTGTCTGGGGATTGAAATGTTCAAGTTAGAAGCACGCTTTTAAATCATTTAGTACCATACTATCAGAGTGGTTTCAAACTTTCCTTGAGATCGAAACTGGTATTCTTCGAATCTACTCTAGTAGGGCAATCATCTAGAGACCCATAAAAGAAATAAAACAACCGTCTGAGATAATAACGAAAAAGAAAAGAACGGCGTTGTTTGTTAGACCAAATTAAAGTGAATCGTTGGATATGAGCTTAGTCTGACATTTCAGGCTAATAGGATCTCAGAGGAATCTGCCTCGAGGCTTGAATACAGACACGTGAGGTTTGCCGAGATCTGAATTGACCTCGTAGGGTTCCACGCGTGGCAGGAGACAAGGAAACCACTCCCACGCGTGAATCCTGTTAGCTGCGGTGATCTGAGTATAAATCTGGTAGGAGAAATGCTATTGTCCTATTGGCTGGAAGACATTCATTAAGCTTCTATTTGCAATATCGAGCTAAGTATACCGCGAGACCAAAAATATGAGTAGATCACGTTATCGGACCGCAAGACCCAAGTATACGCGCTCGTTTGGGACGTACTTCATATCTCAGCCGCTAGTAAGATTAATTTCAAGAAGTGTTTCAATCTTCTTACTTTAGTTGCTCTGGAAGGAAAATGTCATTTGACCGCTGAACATCTAACCTGCGTCGCAGACGCTACATAATGCTGTTAAATTTCCCGTCTGCAACTTAGGCTACTGAAGCTCTAGTGGTAGATTAGCTTTTTGATTGGTTCTGTTTTGCTGCGTGAATTGAACGACACGAGAACGCAAAACTCAGTATCTGACACACTGTGTAACTGTTATGCCGTACACTAGAACCACGTGTTGTCAAGGGGGCTATAATCCCTTACCCCGTAACTCACGTAAAATGTGTGTCAATGGTGCCAACATTAAAACCACGTTTTCTGCGTGACTCATAATTTCAGAACACGTGAGACAAAACGTTTTGCTTGTTATACCATACGGTAAAAACGTGTGTTTTACTTTATGCAACGTGTCGAGTCGATTCGAAAACAAATGAAACATTCTTCCTTTCAAGCGACTGTAACTGTTTAGATTTTCCTGTTGTACTTTTTTACGGTTTCATGGAGTGCATAAAAGCATTTGTCATTAGGTTGTACCTTGTACCACGGCGAACGAATGTTCATTGAGTAGTTACGAACCTTTGAAGAAATAGGCGTGTTTTTTTTTTACGCTGGTACACCGGGCTGCATCACTTTAGTGTATGTTTGCAATTTGGACAATCACTGTGTGGTATTTACTGATGTTCATGTGCCTCGATCAACATGTTAAAAGGAGATTATAAAATTGTATAGATAAAGCGTCGAAAGCGAGATGCTGGAATTTTGCTAATAAACTATTTGGACCACGCGGGGATCACATGACATATGTAACCCATAATATTACAAGATTTTATGGGTATCGGTAGTATCAGGTATGGACCAAAACTACATAGTAGTAATGTCAAAAATAAAACAAATATGTAACTAAAACAAGGTAGATGCCCTGTTTGAAAGCGATCTTTCTATTAATGCTACTCTTATGGGATTTTTTCTTTTGGTATTTGGTGGTTATTAGACGCTTCCGCTATATGGTGGCTTGCGTGGAGAAACACCAAATACGTTTGTTGTAGTTTCGTGCCTGAAGCTAGTTTACTATGAGTTTCAGGGTGCGCGAATTATTGAGTACCATGGGGGCGGGTCATGCCCCCCTTTCGTCGGCCACACCTATGTTCCGGATTTATAACACATAACGAGCACACAAGGAAACATGAAGAAATATTTTCGTAACTTGCTTCTACCCAGTTCCGGCTTCATCAGACCTGATGGCGTCTGGGATAAATTGACGAGCTAATTTTAATATTTAAGCTGCTGATTGACAAATAAAAATATTTACCGCACGTTTTCCAGTATCACTTCAGGGATCTTGAATAATGGCACCATACACAAACGTTTTTGCGGAATTGCATCGTAATTACAACAAAATGCTGCATACATCACATATGGCTCAAAAAACAACCCTTACAATCAAAAGTTGCAAATTTTATTGAATATTTTTTTATACAATGGCTACCATTAAAGACCTGATTCATTTTGTCTTGGAAATCAGCTTTTTGCAAAACATAGAATAGTAGCATGCAGGCAGTGACAGGTTGGCTTGGTCGGGTGGAAAAGCTATAAACAGGACGGCATTACATGATGTGCCTTGACTCTGATGTGTCGGCCAATGGACACAACGAAAGCTAAGCACCTCTTTACCTTGGAAAAATGGATTTGTCAGAACACGTTTTTAAAACAAATTAAAAGACCTGAATCAGTTACATGAAAGGGCGCACGTTTTTTTTAGGATTTAAGCGCAGAAACGACAATTGTGGAAGCGAGTTGTTTCAACGGTCATGGCTACGTTACATAACGCCTACATTCTAAAGTAGAACGATTTAATCAAGTTATTTGTCCCCATAAGTAAAAATTGACCTACACCTCTATTTCAATCGATTACCTCGATTGCACTGAGAGAAGGAATTTTTCTAAGCTTTTCAAAACTCACCTTAACACCCCCGCAAGAGATCTTCACGCACAAATGATGATGAATAAATGCACACTATTCCTTTGAATTCATTGTAGTGCACGATGACAACGTGTATTGCTAGCTGATAACATTTCAAACTAGGTGCTGTATTTTTCCGGCTTTCCTTTCACATGGTTCAGTTTAGTTTAGCAATCAGGAAAGCGAGCTGACATTGATCACGTACTCATTACTGTAACAACTCACGTTGTTTTAGTTCTGCGATAGCCACCAATATGATAACTACCCCAGCCTTCTCATTTGTGATATGCCACCTAACGTAACATTTTTTATGCACCTCTGGCGTTGTTACTAATAATCCAGGCAAAAAGAAAATAAAGATACGATCTAAGCATTTTCAAAAGATAACAGTTCTCTAATTCTGACGGATAAAAAGAAGAATTTGCGCTGGCTTGAAAAGATAACTGGGTGATAACAGTCCGATCAGGCGTGCCTAAGCGGTGTGTAAATTAAAGAAGTTCATTAAAAAGAATGTCTGTTAATTATAGTTAACTACAGGAGACTTTCTCCTAGCGGTTCAAAAACGTTCCCAAATTCACATCTGGGGTTAAAATTAGTTTATCTTGCCTTTAAAGAACATATTTGTCTGCAAGAAATGAAATTAAGGTTTATACCTGCTGAAAATGTAAAAGTCATTGAATGAGCATTGTTGCTATATAGGTGGAGTTTAGTTAATCTAACGCGCACTCCCATTGGTTGATTTTTGATCACGTGGCAATGGCTAAATCTAAGGTTGTCCAGCGGGCATAAGTTTCTTTGACTTCTTCTTGCCTTTTTATTTACACTAAACTAGAGCTATATAACAAAACAGTTAATTACTAGTTCCTTGAAGGAACAGTTTTATTTTCCCTCGAATCTCGATATTTCGAGGTTCGAGGGGAAAGACACTTAAACACTGGTCCTCCGGACCAGTGTTTAAGTGTATAATATTTTACACATGACGTGCCGTGAGTCATAGCTCCATTCATCCGGGGATATTTCATGTGGAGACAAATTGATTTCCCGCAAATGATAACCCCGTAAACTCGAAATGGCGTTTCTCATGACTTTTGCCATCCATTTCTAGCATTTCAAGTTGTTAAGGATGATGACCTTAGCTAGTCGCATGCTTGAGGAGATAAGTCGTAGGCACGACGAAAAGATAGCGGCTAACAAATTGGACAAAATGTAGTCAGATTTTAAACGTGAGCGTGAGAATTACCCACGACATTCAGTCATTTATCTATCTCTAGCAATTTAACTCGAGGTATTTATACTTGAGGGGAAGCGCATTCAGTCATTGGTGAAACATTCAAAGAATTTGTCCTTTGTTGGACTCGCCACACTGAGTATGAACGGGACTCGCTTGCAAATGCCGAAGGTTCCCGTCAACGTTTTGCGCCAAAATCTTTCTTGCGGTCGGCTCTACGCTTTATCTAGTTATTGACTAGCATCAACAATGATTAAATGTAAGAACTTGTTAATCTGTTTCTAATTGCGAGTCTTTTAAACCGATCAAACCTCGATATTCATGATTTCCGTGTTCCTGTCCTATAATTTATAATGATCCTTTAACTATTAGTTTTAACCCTGCTTGAGGGGATTTCGCTCTTCTTGGTGGCACGATGACAAAACGAAACATCGCTCAGTTGTTTGATAAGCTATCTGAACAATTTTAATGTTCCAAAGGATTGAAGCTGTCAGTTTCGTCTTGAATGAAAGCGGTGTCTCCGATGTATGCCTCACCGCGTTTGTTCGGTTTATTCCATCGTACTAACTAAATCCGGAAATTGAAACTTTTTTTAACTTGCTTTTAAGGACGTAAAATAACGATTGCTCTTGATTAATTAAATGATATTTGACGCCAAATTTGAGGTGCTTTTTATCAAATGCTTTTAGCTCTCAGTGAAGCGAATTTTGAAATCGTCTGACCTGCATACTTTTCACTTAATTGAATTCACATATGCCTTGCCAACCGACAGTTGAATAGTGCACCCTGCCGCGAAATACTAGTAAAATTTGGCTGTATTGACTCCAGGCAGGGAGTGTTTATAGTCACTTCAAGAGCCTAATCTGGTTCAACAAATGAAAATCATACGGGCATGCGCTGTAATGAAACCTGACATGGAAACAACTTTGACTAGTGACGCCCTTTTCAGCTAGCTAGGGAATTCTACACCTGAGCTACGTTTGTAGCCGCATGTTTCTCAATTCGTCCAGCAATCAAAAAACGAAGATGCCAAAAGGATTATCGCAGTTAGATAAATTTCACTATCGACTGCCCACCGGGAAATATTGCTGCTAAACTGGGCGTAGGTGATGGGACGAAGAGGATACTCACCATGGGAAGTGCCCAAACCTATTTCCTATCGACCGAGAAAGCGTGTGATCACATTGATTAAGATGTTATCAAGCGTAGCTCGCTGATAAGTCAGGCTGCAGGGTGAAACGGTATTTGTTTATACGACTCTCGCCCTATTCCGTGTAAGTTACACGGATCTGATAAAGAGCAGATATATAAGGTGCAGTCTGCAGAGTGTCAGACGAATTCACGCAACCCAACTTCAACTCCGAACCATCGACACTACTTGTAGAGCTGAAACAAGCAAGATTTCCTCACTATTGACCAGCAGATAGAAAGGATAAAACGGCAATCGGGAAGCAAGCTTTACAGGCTGGTAAAGTACAATTTCTGCATTTACTAGCTCTTCAGTTACTGTCATCGTAATTTTTCCTATTCGCGGGTTTTGCAAAGCAAGGAAGTGATGACTTCTAGAAAACCATGCAAACTTTCCGATAGCGAGCTCAGCTCTGCATAGATAGATGTCATGAGAGGTGTGCGGCTAAGAACAAATACGGGATAATCCGTTTCTGCCCGCGGGAAAAACACTTCAATTCAAGAGGTGTCAGGCAAGAACATCGAAGCACGCAAAAATGTTCTTAATCCCCGTCGAAGGTGAAAACCGAGAGGACTCGTACGAGTTTCGTGACTGTGTCGCCATGCTTAATGTACCTTTCGTGAAACAATCTCGTGCGTTTTAGCAATGTTGCACAACGTGGAACCATTTCCCCAAGTTAGGTGTTGTTTTAAAACAATCGGAAATCAAAGCTTTTAGCAGGGTATTAAATGATTTAGCGCCTCGAATTTCCGTTATCCAAGGAGTCATTCTTGATTTTACAGTCACTGGAAATTACTACGTTATTTCAAGAAAGTTTGCATAACAGGAACATTTGATTCATTACTGTCTTTTGATTTTACTTGGCTACTTATTATCTAGTAGGATTTGTCTGATAAACACACAAAAAATAGTATCTTAGTTTTAGTTATCGTTTTACGTTTCGACCTCTCTGTGTTTTTTCGTTGATTATTTCTGATTGCATTTTTTGTGATCTTGATAACTTACATATTCAGAGCCAAATTCCCCATGATGCCTTTCCTCATTAACCAAAAGATTGAAAAATAACTGACTTTCGTGTTATTTTAGGAAAATTCATAGTCTGTTCTCACTGTGTCCGAGTCTGATTTCATGTTAAGGCTGCCTGACAGTTGGATGTAAATATGAACTTGTTTACTAACGAATAATTAAATATTGCATCATGAGCTGTCCTCGGAACGTTCTTATTTCATAATAACTCCAAACAATTTGCTTTAAATACTCACTGTTGTCCTTTGTAATATCAACAACAATTTATTCACACAGGTTGAGAAAAAAAAATAACACATTGAAAAAAGTAAATAAAAGTCAATCGCCGCCGTTCTTGTTTTAAGAAAATTAATTGTCCTGTCTTAAGCGTCTACCGAAAAGCGCCACCTAAATTGTCTAGTTGCTAGCAATGCATCTGAAAAAATTGTAGGATTCTGAACATTCATGCGCCCAAAATCTAATTGCAACAATACCAAGTAACGCATTTTATCAGAAGACAGAAATATAATAACGTGGAGTTTCACGAACATTTAACTCTTGACCTTTTTCACACTGTGTTGAGTGAACACTTTAATGGTACGATTATGTTTTGATAATCTCACGAAACGGGCGGAATAATGTTTTCATTTCAAGCCAAATGTCCAAGGGCATGTTTATCGAGTCCACTGCACCAGTTCGCGATATCTTTGGTTTTGTTTCGAGATCTTTCTTTTATTTCGCGTCGTGGGTTATCCAGCTTATGCACAGAGACAATTGTGGAACATGTGTGTCCAATTTATAGTCGACACTGATTTGGACGCCCCCGAAATCAAAAGAAATTTGACAGAACTTAGAAAATTCAATTTGGGTTGCATTGAGGTATTAAATGACGATTGTTTTCGCGGCAGTGTTTGTCATAGCTATATGTTAACCTTATATTATCGAAGGACCTTTCAAGACCTTTAAACACGCGAGGCACTAGTTTTAACAAATCCAAACGAAAGAAAAACAGAACTGATAATCTTAGGTCTTTGAGTGTATTTCTTTTCTTTTTTGGAGAACTGACCCCCGTATCGAACCTTCGCACTCACTTTAGGTAGAGGACTCAGTCGAGAATATCTTCTGTCATGGATCAGCTAGCTGAATCGAATTAAAAGGAGTTTGCAACATATCAATGTCTCATCAAAGTCGAATACTAAGAAACCGTGGGCAGAAGTTTCGAGAAATAATTTTACCTGACCCTTTTTTCGGAGGTACACTCAATGTTGTTATTTGAGCAAAGCAACTTGTTTGGTCAATCTGCCACCTCTGAAAAAGCATGCATTTATTTGTGTATAAAAAGATATGGAAATAATGTGGCTGAACTTACGCTATACTTAACTGAGTTTGCCCCGGCCCAATGATCCACTAGGAAGTTTCTCTTTAACACTGTGCTTCCTTAATTATGCTGTTGTTTCGTATTGATCCAGGAATGCAAAACTCATATTTCTCTAAACAACGTCACACCGTGCCATTCATCTGATACCCAGACAGACCAATACATTATTTGATTTCTCCCTAAAGGTCATCAGATCGCATACAAGCAGGCATAAAAGTTAAGAGAATAGACTGTATCATCAGCTAGGAATAAAACATCAACTGGTTTTATGTCCTAACGAAATTTCAGGGCAATGATGTTGTTAAAAGAAATATGATAATCAGTAATCAATTTAGTCTAATCTAAATCCTCGGTATAAAGAAGACGTGATGCTTTGAAATTTAAACCGGAGATATCTTTGGTTTTCCTGGGCTGGGCAATTTAATCCTGGTTTTGGTTTGCATTCTTTTAAAAAATCGACACATAACGTAATTAAAAAACGAAGTGACTTTCTGTTATAACTATTCCCCTCAGCACAGTGTGAAGCCTTGTCCACTCAGTTGTTGAATTAATACAAATAGAAAACCAACTCAAAACCGCTATTTTACTGCAGAACGTGATTGATAGTTCAAAGCTTTTCGCATAACCAGCTCAAACAGGCCCTTCCCACTTATGTTTCTGAATGTCTTCAAGCAAACCTCATATGGCTAATAAAAGAACTTCCACAAAGTTTCTTCAAAGTTTTATGCATTTCACGTTTTACACATCATACTTCCAGCAAGCTCAGGCACTATGGCAGTGTAGAAACAATTCAGAATTTGGTATTGTAGACTAATACTTATCGACTTCCTAAAAGTCAGTTACTTGCTTTCAATCTATCATTATTCTTAATTTTTATTCACAACTACGTTGTCATAGTTTTGCATCAGTCGTCACTAGTTAATGATGTTACTCCAACGTCATTATAACTTCAAACTGTCTGATTCACTGATACCCTTTTATTGTGGACAATTAACTTGGCGACTTTATTTCAATATATCTAAATGGAATAGATATATTCAGTTAACAATGAAGGTGGCTGCCAGCGCCGTATCACTGAGTTCATACACAACTAACACAAACTGTACTTTCTTCACTATGGAAATTAAGGTTAACATGGTAACCATTTTCAGAACTTAATCTTCAGCACGAACTCTGTTATGTTGACGTTTTGCAGTTCAGTATTAACGAAAAGTATTTTTCCTGGTGTAAGCTATAACGATTCGGTAGAGTATACTAAACCACAACAAGTCGTTGTTTTCCACTTGGTACAATCAATGTTCACACTGCAAGTGTCGCTCGAGAGGAATGCAGGGCCACTTTCGTTTTGCTGCGTTTTAAAAATAAAACAACAACAAGCAATGGAACTCGGCTTACATTGCGGCATAAAATAGACTTACTTCAGATAATGTAATGTGAGCAAAAGCCTTTTGACATAACAGATTTCACATGAAGATTCATTAATCCGTCTTGTTCGGATCGAGCTTTAGCTTGCCAAAGAATTCATGTCAAAACAATGTCTTTAAACCTTGTGCAAAAAATCCAGGGAAATTTCTAGTATTTCAACACACTTGAGAAATCTGAATAACATCCTCAGTAATGTCTGAGAATCAACTAAATTTAGACTTTTGCACAAAGACCATTCCAAGACAAAAATGATACAGCACCTGAAGTCGAGACATCAGTTCCGGCGTCGAGACTTGATAGCCCAAGCTGTTATGCAGATATATCGCTAAATATCTAACGGGTTATTTGTTCTGAACGAACTCATTAAAAAAACTAACGGGTTTAGCATGTTGGGCAATGACGCATCAACATTCCTTTTACTCCTTTCAGATTCAACATTTCAATTATTAATATATTTTTTGCCTATATAGACATAAATTGTAAAATGCCCACCTAAGTTATGGGCAACAGGTTAGAGCTGAGTATTCATTGCTCCAAGTTACGATTTTTAAACAAGAGATCTGTAAATCGTTGTTAGAATTTCAAGAAAAAAAAACTTTTTTGCATAGGAACAGGAAATTCAATATTGCGTGGACGAGAATAACTGAAACATCCGTTTCGTTAATCTGTACGGAAAGACTTTAAAAAACGTGAGCTTACACGTGAAAGTTAACTGTTTTTCCGAAAAATTATAACGTTATCATTCTTGGCAAGCGATTCTCTGGTTCCATAGAAAAACTGTGAAGAAATTACTGGGAATCGCTTGCGTGTAGTGGAATTTTGCTGGACCATTTTACTACTTAAAAATTTACAAGTCAGCGTGAAAGACTATCTCAGTTTAAAGTTCATATATACGCCTTTATTTCCGGCTTAAAAGTTATTTGGCTGCCTACATTTTTCTTGACCAAAAATGCACGACGAACATTTAATTACTTTAAAAATCATGAGGCACTGCCACTTAAAAAGATAGCATTTACCAAATAAAGAAGAAGTACTTTACGTTTTTGCGGAGAGTACAGTATTGATTTCGATTCCTTTCCGATTTAATTGGTCCGAAGGGCGGTTTATTGATAAAAAATCAATCAGTGTTGCAAGTACGTGCTTGAAGTCTGCAGTATTTTTAAATATATTCCACAGAATTAGACAAGCTAAGGTATCAAGCGCCATTCATTAGCGGCCACACACAGCAGATAAGAAATATGCAGATAGTCTGATAAGGACCAAATTGTCCTAAAACGGGTATATGTTTGCATAGATGTTTGCAAATCTGTCAAGTATATTGCTCAAGTGAACACTTGTATTAATTTACTAAACAATTTATCTCAAAATCCATGCAATTATGAAATTGAAAAGGTCAAAATAGTAAATTTAAGCCGATTAATTTAACTCAAGTCAGCCCTATTCCAAGGATGGTAAACTACCTTAAAGACCTCCCAAGGGTATGTTAGGCTCTGGTTAAATTTGTATTCAGTTAGTGTACAAGAAGAAGGTTTATTGATGATGATATATCGCGTGGTCGTTTTATGAGTTACAGATGTTGTGCATATAGACCTCACAAGTAAGTCCACATACTTGGCGCAGTATCTTTCATTGTTAAATTGTCACGTAAAAAAATACAAAGCAGTCTTCTAGTATTTCTTTGCTTCTTAACTTAGAATTGGTTTAACTCATTGAAAGTTTATATACTTAAGATTAGTTGTACTTAACAACAATGGTTTGTTTGTTTGCTTTTTTACCATTAACATGTTTCTTGGGACAGAGAGATGAGCCATCCTACAGTTCTCCTGTTTTCCGCTTTGCAATTTTAAACAGAAAATTTTAGATTTCCAAAGATCATTTCACATTGAACTCCCTTTCGTGTTTCAAGCAGATAAAAACGTTATTTTACTTGTTGTTCCTACTTTTTGCAACCGCACTGAATCCTATCGGCTTCAATGAGATTACATAAGCCGATAAGTGATCTGAGGAATCTCTCCACCGATAAAGCTGAAACGATTTGCAGAAGAAGAGTAGCGTTATATACTTGTCAAAAGTTAAGCAAAGTAACATTCGTATCAGTTATTGCGTTTTGCTTAGTTGATTATCTATTGTGCATCAAAATCCTAAGCGAATCTAACAGTCCTTCAGTATGAAACCTGTTTAAACTAACGTTATGGCTAAGCCGCTTTCTAAATAAGATGACTGAATAAGATCCTGTTAACCACGCCAAAAATCACCTGAAGTTGACTACAATTCAGCCGCCATGTCCCTTAATAAGCTTGTAAATTGTATTAGTTTAAATCCTTCGATTTACGTAATCACTAAGTAAAATCTCATTTCTAATTTGACAATGGAAATGTTTGCACGCGTACATGTTTGTTGTGGTCCTTATCGCGTGCAATACGGTAAATTATTGTCGAGTTGATGGTTTTTGAGGTGAATTGCCTCCTCCTCAGCGGTGTTTTTGAACGAATCATTTGTATCAAGCGACTGACGTTCGCGGCAACAATGAGAAAGGAACTTTTAGTGGAAAACGATTTAACAAGAACGAGTTAACATGTAATTTAAAGTACTTCCTTCCGAGCAACAAAGTAAATTGCATAAGATTTTATTGTTTTCACCAATGTGTTAATCTAGGTGTTTGCGGTTAGCCAATTCTAAAGAAGCCGAAAAACGCTAGAACAGTGGAGGCAATAACAACTTCTTGAAACATTGCGAACACTTAAACTTCTAGGAAACCTTTTAGTTGTTATTTTCCACTTTTATTGGCTTGCCTGTTGTCTTTTAAAGCAGAACGTTCTGTTATCATTTATGAAGAAAACACTACACTGCATCGACCTGCTGTAGCAGATATTATGAAAAGTACTTCTTATTACATGTATGCCTTTCTTTTTTGTAAATGTACATTTATTGTGCTCTTATGTATGGGAAAAACGGACTAGTCTCGGACACGTCTTTCGATCCTTGTTCAATGTTTACACCTTTGAACTTCTCTTGAGTACTGTCTTGTTTTTCCTTTTTAAATAGCGTGTCATGCGCACAGGAATTAATAAGCATCTCCTCTTCTGAATTTCATGGTCTTTTATCTGTCGGTTCTCTTTTATGGGTGTTGATTTCTCTGGAACAAACAGGAAGTTCATTGTTGGTTAATCCCTGACGCTATGTGTAGATTGCTGTAATGTTATAAGCGTTTCATATATCCTCGATTGTATCTTAAGTGATCTGCACTTTTCATTTTGACACCACTTGTATGTGAAGAGCTACAGCTAAAGAGCTCCGATCACCCTTAATCGCAAGAGCGCTTATAGTCTTTTTGCCAGACAAGTGGTTGACTAGGAAATCCTCGCGGTTCTAATTAGTCAAGGTAAGCATGCGTTTTACTGGAGTAAGTCCAGAACTAATACCTAACGTTTTTTCTTGCCTTTCTATTTGTTTGCTCTTTTTGGCCAAACGACCCCAATAAGAGTCGTACTTAGCGTCAGTTCTCTAGTATGTCTTTCTCCTTCAATCCATGCTCCAGAGATCACAGAAACAAAAAAGCAAGCTTCAGTAAAACAGGAAATATCTTGTTATGAATGAAACCAACGATAAACACTATGGTCACTTTATTCTGCAAAAGATTGATTAGTTACAATAGATGTTTGTGATGAAATCTTTTACCATGAAAGAATTTGCCATCAGAATTTGTCAGTTCCAGTCAACAGCCGTTCATTAGTGCACGTCAGAAAAATGAGACTGTGAGTGAGTGAAGTGATTGATACCTAGCAGTCTGAGTCAGGACATTTTTTTTTTTCCATTTTCGCAAACGTTAGGAGCCGGCTATCCAATATTCGCTTTAAAAAACTCAACTAATTTGTACCAAACCCTCATAATTTCACGGTTGAAGTATGCGCGCATTTCGAGTCGTTGTCTAAGATTCCACGTGGACCCTTTGGAGAAGTGGCCAAGCGGTCGGCTCACGAACTTTTTATGTTTCCCCTTCGCACTATGTACTTTCCCCTTATGTGCTATGTTCTTCGCACTATGTAATTTACCTACAATTAATGAGAAAAGCCCTGCCAAAAAAATGCCTTCGTCTCATCTTATGATCCTATCCTTTTTGAGTGATATAGGACAGAATTGTAGACTCGCAATTTTTCGCGGACTTGAGATCGTTTTCGTTTGGTCAGGATCGGTTAAACTCTTCGAACCCTTACTAAATTGAGTTTTACATGCGTATAGCATTGAACCTAATTTACAGTATTTTATCTTCTCTGTTGTTCTTAAATAAACCGATTGTCAATTAAACCACGTTCACCTAAGTAGACTTAAGTTACAATGCTGTCTGTACCTATTGAAGTCCGGCCATGCGCCGAGAGAAAATCCTCTACCGGTGCATACCGGCGACTATAGCTAAATCACGGTGTTGAAGGCTTTAGCCATGCGGGTGTAAATCAGTATTAGTATAAATCAAGTGGTATATGTAAAAGACGCTGTGAAATGTTAAAGAGCACCCAAACTGCATTACTGCACAAGAAAGCAATTTTAGCCGGCAAAATTTCCAACGTTCAAAATCTGTGTAAGCAGTTGGTATTTTAGTTTTAAACGTAAGAGTGAAAAATAAAGGAAGATTTACCCCGACAAATTTTTCAATTCAATATTCTATCCCTTTAAAATGATCTAAACTAACTTCGCAAATCTATGGATCATATTATATCATATAAGCGTATACACCACCACTAGTAAGAATAAGTGGCGCAAGTCTTCTTAAATTTGCTCGCACGTTTCTTGATAACTCGATTTTAAACCATGGGGTCCATATTTCCTCCGCGAGAAAACTTGAATAAAGGGCGAAAAAGCACTATTTAGTCTTAATGGAAACAGATGATTGTGGTTGTTTAACTTTTGTTGGAGAAGGAAAAATCACTTTGAAATGAGGAATGAGCCGGCATGGCAAAATACACGCAATCTGTGAGACGGCGTCACGACAAACCGCGACTTGACGTAGTTTTCCTGAAGAGAAGTTTGCTAATGGGCGAAGAAAGCACTATAAGGCAGCGGTCATGCTTGAAATAACTTCAGTAACGCATGATTAAGCAGGAAACCCCATATCAATCCGTCTCATATGGAGACTACTTGCTAAAACGAGTGTTCCTATTTACGGGCTTGATGATTTCGCAGACATATTTAATCAGTTTGCCAAATTTAGGCCGGGCTCAAACGTTGAACTTGCCACGAGCCAATATTGGCCGATTCAAGTTAACAAAAGTACGCCCGTTGATTCATACGTAGACCTTATGAGCTGGAGTCTTCTAACAGTCTCAACTGATTAAAAGTTTGGCGTCTGAACCGATCCAGTTTTGACTTCTATGAACATTTGTAGCTCAGGTTCAACCCCAACATTCCTCATCAATTCAGCTTGCGTTCAAAGGATTAATGTTTCCGTTGTTTTTCCGTGTACGTGCGAGACTATTTTGACGTATTTTTAAATTTCCTTTTTGATATGGCGATAATAAATCTTTAATATCGCTCGTTATTGACAATTTCTTCCTCTGTTCGTTGATAACAGAGTGTTAATTTCGTGGTTTATCGGCAATTTACAGTTTTCCTATCCTATCCACGCCCGCGCATTTTAAGGTTAACTCTTCCCTTATGGGTACCCGTCCCTTCCCATTTTGGCGCGATGTAGTAATTTCGCATGTCATGCCGATTGGGAATTGCGCCTCAGTCTTCTCTGCGCCAAAAAAAGGGTGATTAGTGCGCAGCTGGTGTCCATTTCCTCTAAACACTTCTGGAATAGCATGGTCATCGTGACGCTGTGTCTGGAACAAAACTAATTTAAGGTTCCGGCATTCCTTGCGTTCTCTCGATTTCGAATTCGCTTTGTATCGAATGTAAATACGACGTAGTTACTAGCTAGTCCCTGGTTAACTTACTGATACGGTGAAAACGATTTTTGGGGCTCTATTACCAAAGCGAAACGCTCTTTACATTTCAAGGAATTCTGCAACTATTAACTTGTTTGACTGAAATCAGAACCCCACACTCTGCATTTAAAAACATCCGAGCCCAAGATCCCAACAATGGAAATTATACAGACCCCTGGTACAATATCCAGTCTAAATGAAAGTACATACAGTTTGCGCTACATGTTTAGTAATGTGATAATAACAGCGCCAATTTGCGCAGCAAAAATATTCTTTATTTTCTTGTTTATTCTACTCTGCCTCAGTTCTTACCTTCTCAAGGGTTATCAACTGATATTTTTTCCCGCGTACTTACAGGCCGGTCGGTGTTTACGTGAGAACCAATTAGAAGCTCGTATTGGACATTACGTAACTTCTACAATTCGCGCCTTTTTACGTGGCTGTTGCTGCGGAAGTTCAAGACTTCAAGGACAGGGCTTTGTGATTTAGCAGCGCATTAGACAGGTTTTCGTTTGTTTAGAGAAGCCAATATTTGCGAGACGGATACATGAGACTAGATATGCGAATGTATGCTTGAACATCTATCCTGTAAAGAAAATTTGATATAGAAATACATTTCTATAGTCATTTTTTATTACACTTCTATTGTCCGCGTTCGGTCGGGTTAGATGTTAATTGATAACTTATTTCGGAAGGCTTAAGGAAAATGTTTGGCATAGTATTATTTTGTTGAACATAATTTCACCAGATGTTTAACATATTTCTTGTTGTATTCAAATAAAAACGTGCTGGAATACTTAATACTAAGTAACCGCAAGAATTAAGAACTTATGAAAATGATGACTTAGAATGGATTTGCCGACATTAAACTCTCTGAACAAAAATAATTACGAAAAAGACGGAAGTCTTAGAAAACCGCTACAAAAATGGAATTGCTGCCAACTTGCTCAGCTTTTCCGGTCTGTTAATTGTTTATTTACATAATGCGCGCTGTGAGTTTATAGTAATTACAGCAGTTAAGACCGTTTTATTGTTTACAAACACGAACATTCCATAAAACACTTTATTGGTGTATAATAAGTCAAATACCAAGATTATCACACAGCAGGTCTACGAGCAAGCGCAAAAGCACGATATCAAATGCTTAATGGTGGTTCTTCTTATCAAAACTCCCAAATTAATCTTAGTTCCCATCATCGCTTTATATAAGAATGATAAGAATGATATGTGTGGGTTTGTCTGGGTGTGATGTCCCATGGGACGCGAAGGCGTTATAATCAACTGGTACGGACTTACAATGAAATCGAGCCGAGAACTAGTTAATAAAAACTCGCGCGAAGCAACACAAAGTACATCAAGAGTGAACACCTAGGATTTAAACCTTACCAGCTTTGCACTAAGGTAGGAGACAAATTTTTATCAGTTTTACCTTTCTCCGCGCCTTATTTTCTAGGCTCCAGTCAACTTTCTAAATTAAGAAGCTGGACAGAGGTATTTGAGCTCCGTAAACTTCTATCAAAAGAGGGTTGGATGATTAGATATACAAGGACAACAAAGTAAATGAAATACGCTTCAGCTAGTGCGGTACCGAGAGATGGATATCCCACAACAAAACTAAATTTCATAAAAGACACTGAAAGAGTAAGGACTGTGTGCAATTATAATCCCAAAATTGCGTTAAAAGGAAGATCGGTTGAGTTTAGTTTCGTCTTCCTTTTGCTTACAGAAAACCGCGAAAAAGATGTCACTTGACTTTTCAAAGTTGTTTTGCACCTGTTAATTTTTTTCCTTCAAGAAACATTCAAATGATGCAGGTTAACCTGTTTCTCGTAATTTTAATGTGCACTCATGACCAACGCTGTCAAATACGCAAGATAAGCCGACAAAGTGCGCAATCACTTATTATCGGCTTAAGCTCTGTTGAAAAGAGCACTTCATGAACAATTAAGGTCAATAACTCATTTGCACGAGTAAATATAACATTGATACCGTGCAAATACGATTTGAAATATGTTTTACATCATCTGGTGTGCCTTTTCTTACTGTTCCTCCATTGCTTTCAGTCAAACCCGTCTGTGTATTCCCGTTTAACCATGAGATAATTATCATATATTTTTGTCATGACTTGACAACTTTTTATTGTCCTTGAAAACAAAAACAATACTGATATTGTTAAACGATACGGCAACGAAGTGACAAACCGGCAATTATCTATTAACCCTGCTCTGAAGGCTTTGACTCGTTAGATCAACCTGTTATTAGTTCTTAAGTCGTTCGTTCACTTTCTCTTTTTTACAGAAAACACGTTCAAAACTATTCGCCATGTTGCTCTAGTTGAGTTCCAGAAATATCGCCTTAACGCATGCAAATGTTTCTTTTTAATCAACCTGCGCTCATCCCAATAACAGAAATTCATTGAGTTACAGTGTCGTCATTTCTGTCCACTTCATCAGGTGTCATAAGGCGGCAACACTTTGAGAAGACCCGCCTAAGGGATTTTATAAGGACACCAGATTTTCCTTTTGTTCCACAAATTCTCATGATAAACCTTTATTATTCTACTCTGGCAGATAAAGAGACCGCTCGCATAGAAGCTAAGATATGGCAATTTTCAAGGTGGTACCGCTTTTCCAATTCATGGTGGCGCTGGAAGTTTTCTTCATCTCTCCTGTCACATCAAGTCAATGGCTGTAAGTAGCAAACCGTTGTCTTGTTGAAATCAGTTGAAAATTGCTTGAAAAACGTTCTTTTCGAGTTTTCAGTGTTTGTTTTGTTGTCTGGTTTTCGTCGGCAAAGGTATCATACATGCATAATTGTTTTTTGAACGCACCGCAAAGGCTTTGCTATGGTTTGCTTGTTCCCGTCGATACACAGATTACGGGCTTACTGATGCAACAAAAGGATTCGCCCCTTGTAGTTTCAAGTATTCTGTTCGCTGAAATATTCTAGGTTGTTGATTCCTTTGCAATATATTTTACTCACTTGCAACAAGAAGCAGATTTAAAAGTCTTTTGTCAACAATTCTTCAATCGCGGCAAAAAAATCAGTACTCCATTTAAATTGAATGAAAATCACTATGAAATTCTTTTCATTTATCTCCCGTCCATAAATCCCTTTTTTCATTAAATCTTGCATTATAGGGATAGTCGTATAAATTATTTTTCGTCTGGAACTTTTATCTGCTAATTAATTATTGTTGATGACCCTGCCTGGACAAGACATTTGTAACCAGGGATTAGCTCAGCGAAACTCAAGACTGCCAGATGAGAACAAATTCAAGTAATTTGGACGATTACTTTCCAAATTGTTATTGCTTGAAATGGCAACTTGTCGATTAAAAATGGAAAAATTAGAACGAGAAACAGAACGAAAAAGTAATACTATGAATCGGAGACGCTTTCAACATTTTTCGAAATCAAACTGTGCGCTTTTCAGTCAGTAGCCGACAGGTGTAATTAATTGGCAACGTAAATTAAAGTACAGGTATCCTAGGCATTTCCGATACAGCTAAACAACTGCCTCGACCCCAAAACAACTGGAAGGAGGCAGGACTGTCTCGCTGGTCCTGGCTGAATTTCGATTGGTTCTCTGAACGTAACTGAAATCTCATTTAATACTGGCGCCCCTGCAAAGCTGAAACCTGGAGCCACTCCCGAAGGTATATGTCTCAGAAAGTCCACTGTATTTTTTATTTTGTTTGTATGTGTTAAAAAGCTAAGGTTATACTAGTATGGATATGACAAGTCCTTGTATACATTTTCGAACATTTTTTGATTGTTAAAAAGAGCAAAACTGACGCCTTTCTGATTGTTCTAAATTTGCAAAAGCGAATTCGAGAATAGGGTTTGAGAGCTTCAGAACACGTTTCGGAACTTCTAAGCCATCTCGGTACGAAATTTCCTAATTATTGGAATCACGTATATCAAATGGCGAGAAACATCCAACATCAGAAACCAATTTAAACGCGTTTAAAAAACGGTATATGCATAGCACCTCAAAATTTCGGCACTGAACTTTTTTTTTGTATCGCAATATCTTATTCAATTTAATCTGTATTTCCTCCCGCGAAATGACAGATAAACGTTTGAACGTAATTGTTTATCGCTTTATAAATGAAAATTGTGACTTATTTCGAAAAGAAAACAGCCGCGTACGATTCAAGGACAAAACGAATTGAGATGTGAAAAGAATTGGCGACATTAGGAGAAAAGGATGAAAACGAAAAACCTCCTGGAAAAGATAGCGAACGTGTTTTTTTCTTTGAAGAGCAGGAGTAATGGCACTTTTTAGCTTGCGCGGTTTGTTGCTCCATTTTAGACCATGAGATGATACTCTTGGGAATTCTTGCTTTCATATTTGTTTATAAAGTGGATAAAACAGCATGTCTCTAGAGAATATTACTTGGCTGTAATGAGAAAACAAACCACCCAATTACAATCTCTATTCTCTGGTCGCCGTTTCCGAGAAAACTGCACATACGCTAGGTCCGGTACAGTGTGGAAGAGCATTTACACGAGCGTACTGTTAAGTAATCAATCAAACACCAGGTTAGGTGTACACAGTGAATTGAGAGTTAACTGGTCATGTTTCAACGGACTCTGATTTTTATGTTCATTTTTCTTTCTACCACCAGAAAAATACCCTAGAAAAATGAAATATGATATTCCTGAAACATAATATAACAACAAGATACTGCGCGCGCTATGTTTGGCCGAAATCCATTGCCATGAAAGCACAAAAAAAGTTTTAATATTTTATTTCATGGGTGTAATGGAACACTTTCCCTCTTTTTTGACTTAAGTCGTGAAAGTTCGAAATACCAGCTATGAAAAAACTGGGTTTTACAGCCCTTCCCATAGCGAGGGTTTTATGCGTTTGAGCCTTATTGGAGTATAGCATTTCTCTCAATAAAGAAACGACAGTTTTCAATTTACAAAACATGTTTCGACATTCTCATGTCATCTTCAGTTGTCATCTTCACCTTTGTACACGTGTTCGTGAGCACCTCTTGTCGGACAAGTCTTCGCATGTTTACAGGCACCTGCAATCATCTAGGGCCTGTCATGACTCTTGTGCTACAGAATGTTTCACGATCTTAGATTCTGCCGCCTCAAAATTCCAAATTAAGATCAAAGAGGCACTGCACATTAAGTGGGAAAATCCCATTCTTAATCAGCAGTTGAGGCATCTAGATTTCTCTCTCTCCTTTTGATTATGTTGTTCCTTGTGTCTTTTATTTTATTTTTGCGCGCGCTAATTTTGTTTTCCGCGCACTTGATATTCAAATTGTAACGCAAGTTTAGACGCGTAATTTTGTAACGTACCTTAATATAAAATTCAAATGTACAACCGTTAAAAGCTCATTTGCAACTGAAGATGACATGAGAATGTCGAAACTGTTTTGTAAATTGAAAACTGTCGTTTCTTTATTGAGAGTTATCGTCACT
The DNA here is from genome assembly GCA_964020085.1 of Micromussa lordhowensis. Lineage (NCBI taxonomy): Eukaryota > Metazoa > Cnidaria > Anthozoa > Scleractinia > Lobophylliidae > Micromussa > Micromussa lordhowensis. Next base: position 16,788,780 of record OZ026598.1, read on the forward strand.
CTGCTTTCTTTACGTCAGTATAGCATTTATTTTTAAGGTGGCCGCTCAAAAATAGTTTCACGCACTTTCCAAGACTGATTTTGATGAGTCACCTTAAGATTTTGAAAATTTAAAGTGGCTCTGAGCCCGCCACATACGAATTTGTATTAAACTTTGCCTAAAATTGCGCCTTATCCTTCTTCTCAAATTTGATTTGATTTATTTAGTTATTTGAACAATATGCCAAAGGCAGATGAAACGCAAAAGAACATTTCATCTCGTACAAGGCTTGTCACCCTTACCCAGCCCACAAATTGTAATAAAATATATTTTAAAAAATGGGGGCCATTGAACTCGCTCTCGAGTTCGCTCTCGCTCTATGCCAAGAAAATGATAACAACGTGCACGCCCATCATGGGGCAGTTGGTCCCAGAAGTCTCGGAAAGTGCAAAAAGGCCATACCCACACCATACAGCTTCAGTTAAAACTTTCATCCAGAACATGTAAGCCGGCGCTGATCACACATGACTTCAGGGGTAAGAAAACGAATTCAAAGCAACTTGACGAAAATCACGATCCTAATTCATCTTAAAGCCATCATCCTCATCGCTTTGTTTGTAAAATGCATTTATTTGTTCTACTGTAATACATATAATATACCACTATGATAAGACATATACACGCGAATTGACATTTACAACAAGTCTACGATTAGAAAATGTGCATGATGTGTCTATCTGTTAATATTTACAGATCTCTAGCACTAAGCAGTTCTGTAAACAGCTTCAGCACTAAACGAAGCTGCGACGAAGTCGGGGCACATCTGAACAACAGACAGGTCCAAGTCTGTAAGAGGTACATTGACGTCATGAACAGTGTCAAGTTTGGAGCTTCCATCGCGGTGGAGGAGTGTCAACATCAGTTTCGTTACAGGAGATGGAACTGTACTACCGTTGAGTTTGAAAAATCTCCTGTCTTTGGAAATTCTGCTAACGGAGGTGAGGGACAAGTTTAATCCTTTTTTTTTCTTCGATCTCGACATTCAATTGCTCGAATTGTCTTTAACTGGTTACTACAAATTGAGTTTAATGTTCACTGCTAATCGCCAAAGAAGAAGAAAATAAGTTAAGGTGGCTCGTACCAGTTTTCAGGTTTTTGACGGCTCGTAACTTTGAAAGAAAAGAACAAAAAGGCAGACCAGGGTCACTGTAAAATGTTTGTAAATTTGGATTATATAATTTGTACTTTACCTAAAATAGCTGTTATTTTGTCGTCAGCAGTTACCATGGCAACATTCCAAAAGGATTTTCCAGACCTGATTTTTCGCTTATGTCACTAATAAGTAAAAAATTAACCCGGTGACCCCAAGTTTTTTTTTAAACCATAGCTTTTGGCATCTGAAAAGGGAAATGCACAACAATTTAAAAAAAAATTTACGGAGCCGATTTCTTGTAAACATGGATAAACGACAATTTGCTCAGAGTGCAAAGTTCCTTCCATAGAATTTTTTTAGTTTTTCTCTGACGTTTGCTCTCAATAAAAACATTATATTAAAACAATAAAAAGAAGGGGTCACCAAGCTTGTTTTCATGCAAAAGCCTTTGCGAAGTTCCGTTATTCCCACGCGCGTAGACTCGCATTCAAAAATCCAGACTTTACAAGATCAGCAGTTGCTCATGAGCAGTTTTCACTACCGCTGACTGCTTCGTCTGCCCGCGCGGGCGAGCGGGCTCCGAACAGGCGTTTTGTTTTGTTTGCTGTCGTTTGATGCTAAACATCATTTACAGTTGTACTTGTCGTTAAAGACAACCTCCTGGGCTTACTTTGTAGGATTTTTACGCACATTCTGGGTAGATTTGCTATGTTTTACGAGTCCTTAATACGTTCTCGGTGGCTGCACGATCGATCGAGTTTCCTTTGAAATTTGGGAAACATTGGATTTCCGAAACAATTTTTGTTAAATACACAAAACTGACTTAAGTTGTTCCAGCAGGTAAAGCCTCCTCTATATGCGAATTTCGTCTCCAACAGTACAAAAGTGACCTTGGGCGAAAAAAGTCGCGCGCCGCCATATTTGTTTTTGTCTTTCGAGTTTTAATTCTCGCGCCTCTATTTCGTGTTTCTCACGCATGACACACGATGGTGATCTACTCCCCGCGCGAGAAAACTGGTACGAGCCACCTTAAATGATCCAGATTTCCATGGTATGTGTGTTTTTTCCTGTAGGAACCAGGGAAGCTGCATTTGTTCATTCCATTTCGTCAGCCGGTGTAGCATATGCTGTAACGCGCTCATGCAGCGAGGGGAAACTAGGGCGAAAATGTGGCTGCGACCAGAACTACAATGGAATGTCTGACGAGGGATTCAAGTGGGCGGGGTGTAGTGACGATATCCAATATGGCATCGATTTTTCCAAAAAATTTGTGGATGCAAGAGAACGTGGACGAAAAAATGAGAATCCTACTCGTGTTCTGATGAATTTGCATAACAACGGCGCAGGGAGAAGGGTGAGTTGTTCTGAACAGTTCTTCACTTCCTTTGAATTTTACTTTTCGTATTTCCGAAATATGTAGGTGGGTAAGTCGCCAGTTTGATTTGCAAATTCGTTCCCGGGGTCTCTCTTCTGCCCTCCCCTAGAGCGCTCTTGTGGACGGAAAGAAGAGAGAGACTGGGAACGAGGTCGTTCTGATTTACTTATTGCTAGAACTCATTTTCAAATCATTTTCCAAACGAATTCAGTTCCTTTAAGATCCTTCTTCAGGCAGTCAGTCAGTCTGGCAGTCAGTCGGCCAGCCAATCAGTCTGTCTGTCTGTCTGTCTGTCTGTCTGGCCCCGGTTGTTCGAAAGGTGGATAACGCTATCCACCGGATAAATCACTATCCAGTGGATAGCGTGGTTTGTTTTGTTAACACTTATCCGCTGGATAGTGATTTATCCGGTGGATAGCGTTATCCAGCCTTTGAACAACTGGGGCCTGATTTTTAGTTCAGTCAGTCAGTTAGTCAAATAGTAACTTAATTTGATAGCCAGTTTTTATTTGTTGTGCTTTTATTAAATATCATTTGGACCAAGCTACTAGAAAAGTACACATAAAAATAGCTTTTTCCGGCTAAGAATAATTTGTTTCTGCTGTTTCAACAGAATAACAGAAATAATCGTAGTTAGTTTATTCGCATTTGCTTCAATCATCAATTACAAATTATATATTACTCATATGTTTTTGCTTGTTTGTAAATCATTATTTTTACAGGCTATTAAACAGTTCATGAAACTTCAGTGCAAATGCCATGGTGTGTCAGGGTCATGCAACGTAAAAACCTGCTGGCGTTCACTACCGAGTTTCAGACTGGTCGGAGACCACATCAAGGAAAAATTCGACGGAGCTACCGAAGTGGAGGTCAGGCTTATCGGATCAAGAATGGTTCTGGTCCCCAAAAATCGTAACTACAAGCCACACACCATTGCGGACCTGGTGTACATTGATCGGTCGCCGGATTTCTGTGCGGCAAATCCCAATACTGGCTCCCTGGGGACCCAGGGAAGGGTTTGCAATCGCACTTCTAAAGCTATGGATGGATGTGAATTAATGTGCTGCAATCGAGGCTATACCACCCAAGTGGAACCCAGATCCGAGCGCTGTGACTGCAAGTTCTTCTGGTGCTGTTACGTCAAGTGTCGCCAGTGCCAGAGGCGGGTTGAGGTTAGCACTTGCAAGTAAGATGCTGTGTTGCATTCAGCCCAGACATTTCAGTAAACTATTCTGCCCTCAAGAGAGACGAACACATTGTAATATACATGAATGAAGTAGTAGTCAGTTTTCTGACCTTAACAACACTCGCACTTGTAATTACACTTCCTTTACTATTATTCAAGAGAGCAAGTGTTTCTTCTTCGTCAATCTACCTAGCCGTGGACTCCATGCCCGAGTTGACTTATTCAGACCGCATAACTCCCGAGGGAGTTACTAGTGGCACACGTACCTCCTACCTGAATTTGTATCAGCATCGGTAGTGATCTCGAATCCTAACTAGAATCAACACACACTGCCGCTCCTAATGATCAACACAATTGTGACGACCTCTCTTTTGTATGGCGAGGGTAAAGTTTGAGACTAAGTATTGAAGGAAATAGAGGCGCTTCTAGAAAGGCCCTAATTGTAGGGGACAAAGAGTCATCTAAATTATTCTAGTAACATTCAGTAATAATCACTTTAAGTGTTATTGTCGAGGAAGACAACGTAAGCCCAAGTAAAACGGTTTTGTTTTGCTGGCCGGATTAACTTCAATTAAGTGTTTTGTGTAAGGGTGGTGGTTAAAGAAATATCACATAACGTGCATTCGCCAAGAGAAGAAACCTTGGGCAAGTCTCATGCCGCAGTTGCTTGCGGGACCGTTACTGGGCACAAAACAAAATAAAAGAAACTATGTAATAATAGGGCAATTACTTTGGTTTTGGTTCTAGTTTTACTACGGTTTGAGATTGGATGAATAGTGTAATATGTAAGTAATTGGTTTGGTTTTGGTTTTACGACACTCAATTGAAAGCCGCTCTATGAACTTGAACCTACCAATCGTACGGCCCAATTCCTTGAGCATTTTTAAAGCGTTATATCATAGCGACTTAGAGCACATAGATATATCCATATTTATTAAACCAAGTTGCCGCGCTTAGTCAATCGCAAGTTTATATGCTCTCAGTTTATATAACCGAGTCTAGTGTTACAGTTACACGGTACAGTGCCACAGAAGTAATATACTCTTGGTTGTTGCTAAGGTTTCTCTTAGGTGAACACTTGGTATTCAATTATGTGAGAAATTATATACTAACTTAATAAGTTTGTAGCTACGGAAAAGCAACTGTATTCGCTTTTAACACTGAGTCAGAACTGTAGTCTGATATTGTAAATATCATTGTAGAAAATTTCACGTTAGTTTACATCAATATAATGTAAATTCTTACAAAACAGTGTGTGTGCCTTGTTTACTGGTCATTTTCCAAGCGAACCACAATAGACCAATTTCAATATACAGCTGAACCTCCCGTAAGCGACCACCCAATATGTCAAGCCCTAGTGGTCGCTTACAGGAGGAGTCGCTTACGAGAGCTTAGATCATATTGGGTCAAAAAAAAACTTGGATACTTTTGGTATTTTGGAAAACTGGTCGCTTACGAGAGGTGGTCGCAACCGGAGGTTCGACTGTATTAAAATTCAGCCTAAAACAATAGACCTCAGCACGAGGCTCTGGGGAATAACTACAGAGTTTGTGGGGGTTTTATTCCCTAGAGCCTCTTGCTGAGGTCTATTGTGTTAGGCTGAATTTCAATAGATCGAAATTGGTCTATTTGTCAGTCATTCCGTAACAGAATAGCTCTCTTATTTCCTCTTACTCCTTGCATAATATTACAAAATAGTTATTTAATTCTAAAAGAATGTTATGTTGTGAGATCTTTTCAAGACATCGTCCCAAGCTCCACACAAAGTGTCCCGTTTCGATTTTAATATTTCGGAAGACCAAGAGCTTAATTGGGCAAAGCAATTGTTGGTCGGTTAAAAAGAGGAAAGGGGTAACCATTTCGGTTGCCGAACTCAGTCCAAGGGATTGGGTTTCATTAGGTTCGGTTCGAGTGATTCGGAAATGTTCGGTCACAGGCTGCCCAAGCACAGTGTGTGACAAAAACGGAACGAATGCTTGAATAGAATTTGTATGGGAAATTAACTTCAGGCCGAAATACACTAAATAAAAGCTATGAATGTAAAAATAAACTTCACTCACCTCAACATAGGGTTGTCTTCGTGTCTTTGATGTAATTTGGGCGAAATGTGTGTCCATTTTAGACCGTTTTGAGTGGCTTACGAAATTTTGCGAAGTCGTTGGTTGCAGAGTCAATTTCAGACAATTTCGCCGTCCTAAAAACGTGCCGGGATAAACTGGACTGTTTGGTCTCCGAAATGTTACTCATAAAAGAACTAAGTACAGTCAGACTCGATCCGCGCGAAGTTATTCACCGATGCTTAACTAAAGTCAAGCACTGTGGAATGATATTCAGGGGCACCCAACGAGCAAATTAAGCTGAAAATTAAAGTGCCCGAAAATGTTAGGAAATTAAATCTTCATTTCAGAAATTGCTACCTGAACGTTACCTTCGAAGAACTTCTCCGCGAACTATTTGCTTATCCGAAAATGCTAGGCGACCTTATTAAGAGCCAAAATTTGCAAAAATATCCCTTCCGAAAATCTAAGGGACTATTTTCCCGTGGATTTATCCTGGTATCGAATCTTTTAGCTGATGTTTTAGTTAAGAAATCAGTAGCTCTTTGTCAATTCATTATCCGAAAGTCTTAGAACGAGTGGACTCTCCCGAACAGATATTTCATCGAAGTTTCTCGTTGGGTGCCCCTGGATATTCAAAATCTTCAACTCTTATAACATCTTTGACATTAGCATAAACGACCTCAATCTTGGGAATGATGTTTGATACATCGAAACGTCGGTTAACCTTAATTCTAGTTTAATTTTTCTTATAAAATGCTTCAACAAGCAACTTATAATCCGCCGATCTCTAAAGTTAATTTCCCACACAAGTTCTATACAAGCGTTCGTTGCGTTACACTTAGCCACAACAGTCACATACTGAGCTTGGGCTGCAAGTGGTTCTATGAGCTCAATCGGATTGAGTTCGATCGTCTATTCCAAGAGTTATCAACCCTATTTAGACAGGGATTACCTTGATCTTCTGAGAATGTGGGAAAGCATGCATAATGACAATGAAACTCAAAAATCTTTTCTGTCGCGTTAAGAACATGGAATGATCATGCCCAGATACACATGATCCGCCATGTTGGATTTTTAATTTTTCTACTGCGTCAGGAATATAGATCGTTTTCACTGTCACGCAATAAATAATTAAACTAAATAAAACAGTGCTAAAAGCCCTAGAATTGTAAAATAACTTTATGAAAGCCAAGTTTTGTTAAACAATAAGTCAATTACATTTGAATTTGAGAAACTCCTGTCAAAATGAACAGGGTTAAGCAAGACTCGCCAGAAGTACTCCCATCGTTCTTGATAATGTCCTGTGAACAGCTGTCGGATGAGAACGGTAAGGCCCACGAACAAGTTGGGGGGACTGGGAAGAGAAAGGAAAGAGATAGAACCTAGCTAAAAGGAGGAGTTAATTCAGTTAGGGCCAGACGAAGAAAACGAGTGGCAAAATCAGAGTAAACGAGCCTTGTAAGCCTTCAACATGGACATTTTGTCCGTTGGTTGAAGTCGCATGGCCATGACTGTCCCTGAGTCTTCGAAGATATTTAATTAGACCTCCTCCCGCCCTGTCTGTTTCTGTCTCTTCGCTCACAGTCTTCAGCTCGCAACCTGTTCTTTTCGTGCTTCGCTCGCCAAGCAACCTGCTTTTTAACAGACTTGAGCACAGTGCTACAAGGAATTTATTAAGATACAAAACAACTGCAAAAGAAAAAAACAACAACACCGCAGAAACTAATTTGTTTTTGCACACGCTTTATAAAGCTACTAAGTCTTTCCCAGAAAGATATAAATCATTACGGCCCGTTATACACTGAAAAGCGTTTGTTACTCGTACAATACTTTTATAAAAAACGTCTTTGTTGTTGAACCTGAGTTATAAAAGACTGCTTTTTTCCAGCCAGTATAACGTGGAATTTTCTTGAAACTTATTGTACAGCTTTGACAGTACAAAGCAGTCTTAACAATTACGAAAGCCGAAACTCTTCTAAAACGACCCATAACTGATAAATGGATCGGTTTTGAGGCTGGCAAAGAAACTCAGCTAACATAGGCCCCGAGGAAAAAGAAATCCTTTACCATTCAGCAGACAGAGCGAACATTCAAATCAACGAGATTGAACAAAAAGTATATTTATATAATATATAGACTACACAAAGAAAACGATTTCTACAACTAAATACAAGAATAAAAGCTCTGGGTTATTTTAAACTAGTTAATTAAGTCATCTTATACATCATGTAGCTTTCAATATACTCTACAACTCTATATGAGCAAAATATCTGCGAGGTTGACTTTAATTGATTGCCTTTGCAATTATGTAGATCGAATTAGCGCATCTGAAGATTATAGTGGTTTTACAACTACTCGTTTACGTCTTGAACATATCATTCATAACATGTAGTTGTGCCTTACACGCTTCAGACACAAAAGCAATGATTAATATTTCAGCAGTGTCAGACATGATTAAGGGGACATGTCCATAAAAGCTAATACTATCAGTCTAAAGGGGTTATCTTTTTTATTTTGAAACGTTTAGAGTAATGTGGCTTAGTAGGATGCTCGTAAAACGAGAGCGGGTCTTAAAACATTTTCTCCTTAATCCAAGGAACAAACTCGGTCACGCGGACGTAGACACCATACTTATTACGTAATCCACATCCCATGCTGCTGCCCCAGCTAACCACTCCGCCCAACACCCACTTCCTGGTGGTCGTGTCAAAGAAGACAAAGCCGCCTCCAGAGTCCCCATTACAGGAATCTTTGCCACCAAGAGTCTCCCCTGCACACAGCATGAGTGGTGTCACTGTGTACTTTTCGTCATCGAAGGCGGCTTGGCACACGTCATTGGCAATAGTCGGGATGCAGATTTCTTTCAAAGTGTTTGCAAACTGTCCAATGGAACCATTATTTGCCTTGTAGCCCCATCCCACGGCGCGACCGAATTTTCCGGGTGCAAACATCCTCTTCTGCCTAATAACATTAAAGGAAGGAAAAGTTTAAAGTCTACTTAGACACCCGCGAAGGGAAAGCTTACCCTGCGTACACGTACGCAGGCTAGGGAGGTCTCATCTCTCTTTCAGTTCCCGTGAAATTGCATATTTACTCTCCCTGGATAGGATGCTTTATTCATTACAGGCTACACCCTCTAATTCTTTCGTGTTGCTTATTTCTAAACGTGGCTGGACAAAAACAAAAGGGCCTTACTCAGGCACACAACGTGTGAATAACCCAGGTCAGGGATCGAACCCAGGCGTCCAGATGCGATAACTATTAGGGCACCGCGCCTCCCAGATAACAGTTTCCACGTACATCCATCGATTAGGAGCGAAAAAAGCTTGGGATTTACAACCTTTTAAACCATTAATAATATACATGAAAATACTACTCGATTCTGACTGGCTGAGAACAGTGCAGTTTTTCCTTAACACAGTGCAGAAAAGAGGTAATTGAATGCAAAAAAAGGTAATAAAGCAAGCATTCTGATTGGTCAATGAACAAAGAAGTTCACAGATAGCCAATCAAATCTTTTGTTTTCAAATCAAGCGCGCGCCCTGGATGGCGCAATTATGGCGCAATTTTTTCTTGATTGCGTGATAATTAAAATCACCTGACGTTTAGCGCGCGCACAAAACTGAGAAGAGAGTTCAGAGTCCGTAAAGTTCAAAACATCCTTCACGCAAATTTTTTCATGTATATTATTAATAGGTAATCATACGGTTTTTCTCGTTCAACTGATTTGGAATTAATTTGCACTTGTGAGTTTTTCAAAAAGCGAAATTGCACTCGCCGAAGCGGCTCGTGTAATTTCAACTTTATGAAAACCTCACTCGTGCAAATTTATTCCAAATTGAACTCGAAACCGTATTACCTGTACAAATTGCGCAAACATGTATTTTGTTGATCTAAACTTAGCAAGGAGAGATGATCCCGCCGTCATATAGCATCCTCTAAGTAGTTCAGCTAACTTACCTTGGTGCTTCCGGTAGACAAACAGGTTTTACGTAGTGTGATATTCTGACTTCACGATCGAGTTTCAAAAGAGCCAGGTCAGACTCAAACAGCGAAAAATCAAAGTTCTTGTGATTGATGATCTTGACCACCTTTCGTTTCTGCACATGGCTGGCGTTTAATCTTCTGATCTGGTGGAGACCAGCGAATATCTCTAGCAAATCTTCGCGAACGATACCACTTTGCTTCTTTGTCACACAATGTGCAGCTAAGTTAAAATACAACACAAAATTACAGTCAATGACCTCACACAGAAGTTATACAGGGCATGACACTTATTAGTGTATGAATTGATTTGTGGTAGCCGGTTCCATGCTCTTGGTCAGTGGAGACGATTGATAAAGCGGGTGGGTTGACCGAGAGCCTGAAACAGGTTGATTTTGTAGGCGCAGGGTAGCCATAATCCTGGTCTTGATTGCGGAAACACTAGCTCCCTTCAGCTGTGTTTAACAATTAAGAAATAGTAAGCATGTGCCGTGTTTCTATTGAGTTATAGAAACACGAGTGAAAGTTTGGGAGAACGAGAAATGCTGTGCAGCTTTTTCGAGTTCTCCCAAACTTTCTCCCAAACTTTCACGAGTGTTTCTATAACTCGATGTTTTCTATTTCTTTTAGAAAATACCGCGACGAAGAAGAAGAAAAACAACTCGTTTACTTCGATCATCAAAATGTAAATTCTCTTTGTCGCGCCATCATTACGTCAACAGCTCGTGCTAGTTCTGTGTTTCTATGGAGTTATAGAAAAACGGTTTTAAACCAATCAGCGTGCGTATTTGCTTTGGGTTATTTTCTAAAACCCTTTAGAACTGGTAAAATGAGAACTGCTACACAAGTGTGTTTTGCCTGCAGCCAAATTTAGGGGAAAAGGGTGTGGACACACATTAATCAGTTTAGAGAATCAGCTTTAAGACTCTTTAATCTGACGGAGTTAATTCTTTTAAATTGAATTTGTCAGTGATTTACGTACTAACACAGCAGTACATTAGAAGGTCCCTTGGAACACTGCATGCAATACATTCACCTAAAAAGCGTTACTTGGCCCCTTAAAGACCGCATCAAAATTGGCAGGTCTGGGTAACTGACCTGTTAAAACCCACTGCTCATTCAACAGACTTCCACCACACGCGACTTTACCATCCCTCGTGAGTAACACGTGCCATGGGTACGCTCCTTTAAAGGCGTTTTGTCCACCAACAATCCTCTTTCTACAAACATCACGGCTGAAATTGAAGTTATCCACTTCTCCACAGGCTAATAAGAGAGAGAAAAAAAGCCGATTAGACTTTTTGGACGAGTAAGGCGCGTTTTGCAAATGTGATTAAAAAGGAGATCGTGACAGTCAATATTTCAAGCTTCATGGGAAGGGTTTAGTTTCTGACGTAACTTACTTGCAACACACTTAGGTTGTTCACCAGACCACTTTCCATCGGCCAGGCACTGTCGCGTTTTTGGGCCGTGAAGCTCAAAATACTTGTTGCAGGAATAACTGACGACCTTCTTATAGGTGAATCCACTCTCCCTGATTTTGCCATGAAGTGGGATTCCTGGGTTTCCACAATTCACCGCTAACATCAAAGAAACCAATGTAAATTAAACGAGTCTATTAGAAAAACTGGCTACTGGCTATTGTGCACGCTTTGCATTATGAACTGTCTATTTGTTTCTTGTCTCCCAACCCACGTCTCTCCTTACTATCATCTGTTGAATGATTTACTTAAAATGATTTCCTGTGAACGCCGTCATATGTTGCAGATTATTTACCCAAGTCTACGGAAATGAAAACAATACGTCCGGGCAAAAAGTTCTATTTCACATAAAAAGGGAAAAAAAGAAGACAGCTTTCTTTGTTTTGCAGAGTTTGTTTTGCAGAGAAACTCTAGGAGAACTCTAAGCAGCTGTGAAAACAATGGTTTCTCCACTTTCTCTCTTGTTCTCCTAAACATTATATTTTTCTGGACACGCCTTCTGTTTCATAAATCCAAAACGAAAATAACTTATTAAGAAAAAATAAAAACAACAACAAATTATAATGACTATCATAGCTTATCCATTTACTAATTCGGATAACACAAGGCATCGGGATTATTCATAAAAATGACAAGTCATTAATAAAATAAAGTGACAAGTCATTAAGAAAAAGTCTGAACGCACGAAACATTTAGCAGTTAGTCAAAACAGTTATGAAGGGACGCCGCCGCACAACACTGTAAAACTGGTATTTTATAAATCCGCCGATTATATTTTGTGTTCCGTTAAAATAAATAAATAAATAAATAAACTAAAAAATAATCAAATCAAATCAAATCAAAGCAGTAATTTCAATAAAACGCTTTCCGATCCTGTTCGAGGGGAAGATCGCGATATTTTTCATCATCAACATGGAAAAGCAAGTCCGGGTCAGAAGGACCTGATACTCATAAACCGTTAGATAGACAAACAAACAAACTAACAAACTAACAAACAAACGAACTAACAAAAAAACCTTGCTTCAATTAAGTTAACATTTTCCAAGATACTTTTTGAAAACTAATTTAGACAGTTTTCAAATCTCACTGTAAAACGTTTGCATTCTTCAGGTTATGCTATGCGCCCAGTATTACTCTACGTACGTTTGCATTCAGGGACGACTCCGTCCCAGTCTCCTGTGTTAAGACATTCTCTCACTGACGAGCCAGTTAGGAGGTAGCCTTCCTCGCAGCCAAACTCTACGACGTCCTTGAACGTAAAACTGTCTCCCGTCATGTTTCCATGTTCTGGAGCTACTAAAGTTGGACATCTTAAACCTATTGAAAATGCAGTGGACACAATCACCAGAGTAAGTCTGGGAGGAATAACTCTCTTGGTCAACTCATAAATATATGCTATTTTAGCGATTAGTGTCTACCTCAAGCTTGTACTACAGACACTGCACACTTACCGTGTGTATCATAGAAGGCTCTGAATCCTTTGTAGTTTCCAGAGTCATCAGACACGAACTCAAGGTGCATGTAGTTGGCAGCTGAAGTGATATTCTGTGGAAGTATCTTGCCGCACAAAGGACCATACTTCTTGTCTTTTCCCGCTGACACTTTCATGTAATCGTAAGGGCATGTCACATCAGGATGGTCCTCTACATCAAACTAGATTAACAAAGAAAACCACAATCAACGCCAAACGCCAATAATTTGTCTACTTCATTTGATTGTCAAGCATTTTTTTCTCACATTCTTCACAATTTTCGTTCCTTTCTGGTTGATTTCTATCACCTTTATTTTAAGCATTTTACTTCCATTGTAGATTATTATTTGGTGGGTATTCCCAAGAGGGAGATGACGAAGTGGTGAGATATTTTTAAGATTTTTATTATTGTTTAAAACACAATTACAAGAGCGATATAAACAATAACATAGTTAATAACACTAACGCTTACACTACCCACTAACACTTATTACGAATTTACATTACATTACATTCATAGTCACTAGATCTAATTTGGCGTATAGTTGATAATATAAACCCGTAATAATTTGTATGGATACATTTATATATCAGTATGTGTATAGATAATTATATACCTGCTACTTAACTATTGAGAAAAATATTTACGACAACATATTTTGCCACTTTTTGTAATGAATAGATTCCTTCTTATTGTTTTTTTGCAATTAAAAATTCTAGTTTTTGAGTTTATGTTGTTTTGGCCTTCACTAAGGCTAGAGACGGCTTGATATTTTTACAACAGCATAAATAAATGGTATATTTCCCAAGAATGATTATGTTATTTAACAAACAATACCCTGGGTTGTCATCGAAGATACCAAAAAGGATCGTTATCTCATCAAGAAACCCAAAAGGTTTTAGTGTAGGCACATCTGATTAGATGATGCTCAAGAGTTTCTTCGTGATCTCCACAACTTGAAAAGTGCACTTCGGAGGAGGAACTCAATCCATTTTGTATTGAAAGGGTCTCGTTCCGGTGTCAAGAGTGACTCGACCGGTCGCTACATGATAACTATTTTCCCAGTCTATCATACCAACGATATTGGTATTGGGGCAGTAGGCTAGGAGGAATCTGGATTCGTTTGACCAGGGTGGAATAGATTGATTTAGAAGTCATTCTAGTTATATCTTGAACATCATTGTTTGAAGCAATTTTGTAAATTTGGTATAATTACTATTCTCTCAATCTTTAAGGAGCAGTTTCCAGTTAGGCGGAATGGCACAAAAAATGTCTTGTAACAGGAGGTAATCTATTTCTCTCTCTAGAAGCATCCCAGCTTTTTAACTGAGAGTCAAACGAGAGGATATCTTCTAGTTTCACAAAACCTGCTTCTTTAATTTTCTTATTGTATATTGACTGCTTGTTAACCAAGAGGTTGTTCCATCTCATTTAAAACGTCCTGTTTTATAGCTACTATATGGCCACTGAAGTCAGACCAAGCTTCAAGACATTCGTTATAAAAAAAATGGTAATTTGCAGGATAGGCACGACGGATTGACATCGCACTGAAGCAGAAAACTAGTTCCGAAGCGGTGAGATGCCTCACCTCCCACCATTTTGGCCCGGGTTCCAATCCTGGAACAGGCGTCATAAGTGGGTTGAGTTTGTTGCTGATTCACCTCCTGCCCCGAGGGTTTTCTCCGGGTTCTCCGGTGTTCCTTCCTCCAGAAAGACCCACACTTCTAAATTCCAATTCGATCTGGCAACAGCTGACGAAGAGCCTTCCGGTGGGATGTGCCACTGCAATTTCTTAATTACCATTAAATTAATTTCTTTATTTCTAACTTATAATTTTGTATATCACAAAAAAATTAAATGGTGATGAACCGTGACAAAGCATTACGAAGTACAGTAATCTGATAGGCTGTTGCAATCCATAAACATATTTACCTGAGTAAAAGTCAACGTTATCTGGTATCCCCTATCCACTGCAATGGTCCAATCACACCTGGAGTTTTTCGGATATTTTTTGGGGTATTCTGGACTGGCTATTTCGCCTCTTCTGGCAGTAAACTGCTGGTCATTGCATATAACTACGGAATGTTCAAACAAGGCTAAAGTAAGTGACAAACACAGCAAGGGGCAAATCTATTTTCTGTGTTTCAGTAGACACTAAGACACTAAGTTGTGTTCTGTTGTAAATCCGCGAAAATGATTGGTTCTCTCATCGTTTTCTATTCGATGGTAGACAACGATTGCATCCGCTGCTCTTGAAACTGAAAATTAATATTAATTTTAAATTCACCAAATTGTAGGTTTTGGCTGTAATGCTTTAAAATGTCTACTTACACAGTTAGACTACTCACCCTACTACTCGTTTACGCTTCGTTGACTATTCGCTCAAATAAAACTCGGGCTTGTTGTTGATGAGAACAAGAGCTAGAATTGTTCTCTTTGCATATTATAAACACGGAAATTTTCTTTAATAGCCTTTTTTAAAGCTTGTAAATTTATAAAGATGAACGGCCTTAATATATAGTGACGTAAACCACTGTGAGAACTTTAGAATCCAGGACTTGTAAATAGCCAACTGGTCTGCCTCCTGCCAGTTGGGATTTTTAACCACGTTATGTTCATTTGGATTATTTATTTCATCATTGGCCCTGAAAAGCCCCATAGGAGGAGTGGCCAATCTATTATTAAATATTAAATTAAGACTCTAAATCACTCAATGGGACTGGTAAGGAGTGACGAGGGACTCCGCATACATGGAGTCACATCATGACAGAGGGCTCGTTTTAAAGGCTTCTGTCATTTAGCTTTTAAAACTAGAAAATACGTATAGTACTTACTATGGCAAGACTTCCTATCCGGTTGAAGCTTGTAACCCGATCGACAGGAACAATAATGGCCACCGATGTAATTGTGACAATAATGGTCACAATCTCCGTTGTCAACTTTGCACTCATTCTCATCTGCGCGAGAAATCATGGCAGAAAAATAGATTTATAATAATTGAAAACCATTAAACAGGAACTATATAACTTCCAGTGGAGGCTATTCTTTTAATTAAAAATGCTAATGAAATGTTACTCCAAACGTGGTAATGACTATGGAGGCGCTATATAACATACGGCTCACTTAGCGGTTATAGTTATCACCTTCTCGGTGATTATTTGAGAGCGATATGCAACTCGTTAACTACATGAAAATTCACCAAGCATGCCTTTAAGCATTCTGTGCATCTTGTGTAACTCACTAACGAACGAGCTGTCATCACACAAATATATTATTAAGGAAGGACGAACGAAGCACGGAAGGAGGGAAGGCAGGAAGAAAGGTAAGAAGGAAGGAAGGAAAAGGAAGGACGGAAGGAAGGGAGGAAGGATGTACACAAATGGATGGTTGGATGGTTGGATGAAAGGTTATCAAGTGGCTCACCAACAGCAATATAATGTGCTCTGAAACCACTGTAGGGTTCCTCGTTAGAGTAGTCCGTGTGAAATGTAAGGGTGACTTGATTGGTTGGTGACACTGAGTATTCTTTGGGAAGCTTTTTATGAAGCGTTCTGTTCGACTTGTTAGAGCCGCAAAATTTTCCAAGGGTGCTATTGCCTGAGCGCAAAGAGATCCAGTCGTAATCACACATGTAGAAGTACTCCACATCGATCACTGTGAAGCGGATTCTAACCCGGTGACCTGCAGGGACGGTAATGTTCCATTCGCAGTGTAGATTGTCTGGGTAAGTGTCAGGGAACTTGGGGGACTGGATGATTCCAAAAAGGCCATGGCGTTTTCCACCACAAATTGCGTCTGTGAATAAATATTACGTAATGAGATATGGTGTTTTCTCATGAGTATATACTTTCACTTGGGTTTCAACAAAGTTTTAACGATTCAACCATTTCTAGAAATTTTAAATATTTAAAATAATAGTCAACACTTATTAGTTTAAAAGCCATAGGTTACTTTCGTTACCAAACGCCAGCCATTAACTTAAATTTGCTAAATTCCCAAGGGGGGGGGGGAGGTTGGGGGTTTACCCAATGCAACCTAATCATAACTTGAAAATGGGTTTCCTATGCTTGCTGGGCGTTTGATGTAATAGGTACGGTAGTCGGGAATGTAAATCAACCAATTCCCAGGTCCTCCGCTCACCCTTCCCTCCTCCCCCACCTCATCATGATGTACCCGGTAACTTTGGGCCACATGTCTGCTGGTTGGCAGATTTCATCAAGGAACTTGCTAGGAGAAGGGAATTTCAGGCATGTTCCAGCAACTAGGAATTGTTTTAGAGTATTCATTTGTTGGTCACCATGTCCAGTCGCCATGAATTCTGACAAATTAGCTTGTTGTGGGCCCCTATAAGCTCAAATAAACTCCCATTTCATAATCTTTGACTGTTTTCGGTGCTCTCAACCACAGCTGCTTCGGATTAAAGCTGTGATAGCTTCCGATCACCGAATTATCTCACCAAGTCCTCTCATAAAAAAGGATGCGACAAGCCCCACGTCGAGGAAACGTCATTAACAGTATCAAAATTCTGTCACATAAATGATTTGGTACCGATCGAGAGAGAGTTTCCTGTCAGTAAGAAGCGAGATGTACAACACGATCTGACGTCACCAGGCGTACAAATTAACATGATCGAAGATGACCACAATTCTGAGGTGTGAGTGAAGCTGTCCTCGTGCAAACTGTAAGAGCTAAGAACTTCCAAAAATAAACGTGGAAGTCTTTGGATATAAGTACGGAAATCCTGGGTTTATCGTAATGGCACTTAAGGATCTGCGTTTCCGTGTTACCAGTGGGGACCGGCGAAAAACATAAAGGACGATTGAACAAGTTCACAAAAACCGATAAGTGCTTCATTGGAAAGAAAATGCAGATAACTAAATAGTTGACATTTTGGTTGGAGGTCAAGGTTTTCTAGGAGAAATCTGCAAAAAAAAAAATGATTCAGAGTTCCAAACAAGAAAGTTTAAATACAGGCGGATGGCGTTGACATTTGATAATACGATAAGATATCGACGTTCTAATATCTGAAACAGGTAGGTCAGTTAAAAGAGGTAAAATTCCGAGAACCTTAATTTTGGTCAATAGCAGATAAAAAAAATTCATTAGCTGTCTTCATTCCATAAGAGCCACTATCTCGAAGAAAATTGAGTACTGCAGGGCCTACATTTTTGGAGAAAGACTTCAAAGGCGTCAATTTCAATTTTCAAGACACCTCGTTTGACGTCATACGGACAAGTTCACAAGTTCATATCCTTCTTTCTAATTTAAATAAGTCACGAATCATTATGAAAACTCCAATTTCAAGGACTTCTAAGCACACCGCCCAAATAAATGTTCTATTTAAGGACTTTCGAAGGTCTTGAACTCATTAGATCAAATTAAATTTAAGGCCGGACTTTTCATGTTTCAGTCTAGACTTTTCTGCAGGGGAGATTTATTTTTAATAATAATAATTAACATTTATATCGCACAAATTCCATGTGAATATTTTTCGCGCTTGTAAGCATTTATAACAGTATCTTTGGGTGCTGATCCACAATGGAGACAACACTCGAAGTTTATCCAAAGAACGTTTATGCAAACAAAGGTACAAAATTTGTGCAAGTGGCTACCTGTTTATTTTTATATCGATGCATCATACAGATGCGTTTCGATATATATGACCCAACTAAGAACTAAGTGAATAAAGATTGAGCCATTACAAATTTTAAACGAGATTTTGTTCTCTCGGTTGCTCGAAAAACGTTCTCTAGAGGTACATAGAGGCTGAGAAGGCTCAAACATATTAAGAGTGTACCCAAGGCTCAAATTAGACTAAGAACTTTACATTTTTTATTGTTCCACTTTAATATATTGAAAATATCTCCAGACTAAGTGCAACACGAGTTGCAGCCTCGTTTCCAGGGCCTTTCTGCATGTTGTTCTTCAAAAACAGACTGAAAATAAGTGAGCGTTTTAACGACATTTTCAAACTCATACTGTAGACAAATTAACCCTTGAACTCACAGGGAGGGAGGGGGAGGGGGAGAGTTTGCCACCCCCATTGAGTTTTTTTCAAACTTTTTAAAAGACGATTTAACTCTGAGCCAGAAACTTTTAGTCGCTGTTCATTCACCCTTTGCGGAAATTTTAATATGTCAATTGTGTGTCCATAATTTTTGACTTTGCCATGGTAACCGCAAATTTCATGCAAAAAATCTGCTTATTCGACATAATTCTATATTTTTATTCCAGTTCTCTTCATCGAAGAAGAACTTTTACATTTCATAAGCAGTTTGGCTTTTAGCGGTCTCGTTAATTAATTTACACACCACTAAAAGTTCAACATTTTAGTTTTATCGCTATCATAAATTTTGCATAAGTATCCTTTGAGCAATTTGCTTGCCAGGAGCGTTTCTACGTAAGAAGATTACGTTTTCTTCTTAATCCTGTTACTCCCTTTTCCTGCACGTTATTAAAAACAGCAGATCAAGTTAATTGACTGAATAGGCCAATTTCGATATATTAAAATTCAGCCTCAAACAATAGACCTCAGCACGAGGCTCTGGGGAATAAACCCCACAAACTCTGTAGTTATTCCCCGGGGCCTCGTGCTGAGGTCTATTGTCTTAGGCTGAAAATTGGTCTATTGACATGAAGTTAGAATTACGTGATCAATGTCTGACATGGATCCATATGTCATTTCAGAAAATGTACTAAAGGACAAATCAGTGGAATCTTAGTATTGGGTATACTGATGTTGTTCTTCTTACTGAAGGGAAGTAGACATTTACCGCATGTTGAAAGTCGAACGTGATTATCGATTTTGCAAAGAAGCAATCCGGAAGTCACAGCTCATGAGAGGAGGAAATCCCTTTGTGAACAAACCTCTGAAAAATAGAGTAATGTTTACTGATAGGATTTCCACTCTTATGTAAACAAAACACCTCCCGGTGCAATATTACGTTCAGCAGAAGAATGTTATTTCTTATTGACAAGAGCTGCTTTCTGGCAGTGGCTTTCATCACGGGAAATCCAGGAATCGTAGCAAATCTGATATATACATTTTTTTCATCTTTAATGAACACAGACTTCTATATTCTCATTTTGAGTTGGCGAAACTATATTTTCAACAAACAAATTGAAGAAAAAAAAGCATCAATTACAACCCAACTAAGGAGCCTCGACTGGAGTTTTGCTTTTTGTTGAAACGTTCAACGGTTAATAGAATGAAAAGAATCGTGTAGTAGGTTCACATCCATTTGATCCCAATCGTGACTTGAACTATATAAAAGATAAAAAAATAATTGGAACGTCTACTTTGACTTTTGCAATTTGCTTCAATGCATTTCGATGAAAATCTCAGATAATCAAACTATTGCCGAATTATCGAGCTTAGGCACGCGACATAACATTTCAATTGAAATCATTGTCAAAGCAGTACGACGAGAAAGAGAAAACAGGATTGGTACTGCTCAACGACAAATTTCAACGATGTTTTGCTGGAAAAGGGTATTCAGGAAACAATTTGATTGGAAAGTCGTGAAGTGACAGATAATGACCTGATCCCAGCTGAACACTGGAACGCAGCTGCGACCCAATTGAAGGCTTAACTTTCGTAAGCCAAGGCCATCAAAAGCTTGTGTTCCTATCCTATGCTAGATCTGCTTTATTACTCTTTCTAAAGAATGACAGTATTAGTTTACATGTAGAATTCTTTGTTCGGTTCAGCAAAGCAAGAAGTTGGCTAAGCTGATTAAATTCTAGGCGCTGAAATCTTCTAGGACGTAATTAAGAACCGATTAACGATATAACGATTCTCAGTGATATAGTTGATTCGTGGCATCAAAGCTTACTGCGTGTAAAGTGGTTTCTTTGTATTACACAAGCCGGAGGTCAACAAACTAGCCAAAAATAACAACGTTCACTGGCAACAGGACAAAGTGCATTTTAGTAGTCCAGGTACTAACAGATATTTTTCTTTAATTTAGTGGACAAGAAAGTTTAACTTGTCTCTTTGGCATCTAAGGCACTGCACATGATGAAGTTTAATCTTTAAAAAAAGCAAAATTGTAGTTGTTTTTTCTGCAAACACACCATATTGTATTTGACCTCTGATCATTTTGTCATAAAAGGCCATCTATTCTAAGCAGTAATAATACTTTCAATGTAAACATAGTAAACATGGGAAACAGCACCATCTTGCAAGATACTTCCTCTGGGTCTCTAAACTCTTGCCTTTCAAGACTTGAACAGTACACAGAGGGGGTACATTATCTTTACCTGAAGATTTATCACTAAACCAACGCGTCGTAGACTTTTTCTGTGGTGGATTGCAAGCAGACATGCCGTCTTAGCGGAGCCAGGTATTCCCAATAAAAAGACATATTACCACCTCCAGCAAACTACATTTGACAGCAGTGCTCTTAAAACTGAACAACCAAACCTGAGAGTTATACTATGACTTCCGGTCGATGGCTGGCATCGCAAATATCGCCGCCCTTTGCAATCAAAACGCGAGGAAAGACTACTCACTCAGCGATTGCCTTAGGCTTAGAATGTTAATGGCACTGGAAAGGGCAGTGTTACTGAGGTCTAGACGCTTTGGATTTATCTAAACTGTTGAAACTAAGTAATAACTATCACTTCGGCGCCAAGCTGAGAAGATACGGGCAACCAGCGTGACTCCAACAGAGATAATAACTGTGATGCGCATGCATCTATTTTCTAACGATGATATTTCAACCGACAGTGCTGATATTAGGTAAATCCAAAGCTATTTTTAAGTTTAACATACCACATGTCAATGAAATGAACGGCTTGAGGAGCTTTTTCACGCTTTGTGGCAGCATCGACATTTCCTGTCGCGTAGAATCTGACGAAATCATTAAGTCGTATTTTTGTAAACAAAAGTGTAGGACTGATAGATATTTTAAAGATGACATCAGGCGAGGTTGATTTCGACCTCCGATCGTATCACACGAAAATAAGATTTCATCACAAGATTGCATTCGGGCTAGACATTAGCTGCCTGGTAGCCACGCCGAGCTTATCCATTGTGTACTTCAGAACGGATGTAACAAGCGATCGTGCTCTGAGCGAACACTTTAAATAGCGCCCTATCGATATTCACCCCGAGATAACCACCAATGGCAACAATTACAAAAGAAATTGAATTATGGAACCCACTGTAACAATCAACTTTTTTAGGCAAGGAAAGTTTATAACTAACTAGGCGTGTACAAGAATGGGAAAATACTATGCAAAATATGGCGGTTTTATGACCTCGATGGAGCACGAGATCTTCAGTTGTTGGACTTCCTCTAAAACTGACCAGAATGCTTCTCTTACGAAAGAACAAATGTAATAGTTACAAAGTGATAACAGTAAATGAAAACAGTACCTGAAAAACGAATGACTGTAGCAAGAGGAAGAAGCAACAGCAGACACTCCAGTGATCTACGATACATATGTAATCCAAAGCAGTTAGCAGTCGACATAACTATCAAAATCAACTCATCGCCAGATACAAAGAAGCAAAAGGATCTCTAAGGACAGTTGGTTTCAAAAAGATTCGAGGACGGCAAGGTTAACCTACCTAAGCAGAAACATGGTTTTTGAACTCAAAGATTCGTCGTGTATAGTTGGCGTAAAGAAGTGAAGCGTATGCAGTTACATCTGACAATTCACTCTCTGGCACGCGCCCATCGCTACTAGGCCTTTATTCATTGTTAAAAATGATTGACAGCTGTCTTCATATTGACAGCTTTGACTGTAATCACAGCGTCTAGAACTCGATGACCTGTAGACACAGAAATCAGGAGATGTAAAGTGATCGGCAATGCCGCCTACGCTAAAGCGCGAGGAGTAAAACTTCAAGCAAAACAAATATTCTTCAAACGAAAAGTGGGAATAGATTACGACTTTTCGCGCCAAAATTTTTTCATGATCCGTTGATATAAATTCCTCAGTGACTTATCCTGACATGTTGACAGCAATACTTGAAATTTTGGTTCTTGTAGAATTATGGCCTTATTGCAGACGAAATGTTACGGATATCTTCGTTCAAAGAAAGGTGTCCTGATCAGTGACAACCAGGGACTCTGACCTCTTTACCTCTTTATATACATATGCAACTATTATATATTTCAGTGGATATACTAATTAAAAAGATGAAAAGCAATGGTCCCAGAGATGGATTCTGTGTCGTCAAGCATGTAAAGTAGGACCCAATGGTACCATAGCTCGTTCAGATTCTTTACATTTTCAAAATAGTACAAGAATCAAGAACCCTCTCCCGCCCACCCTCACTCCTTCATCAGTCCCTCCCATGATTCATAAGTAGCGCTGCGTGACTAACGATAGTTGGAAAACCCCATAACTGAGCATGAGGCTAAAACAATCCGACCTCATTCCCTGGATCTTTCCCTTACAATTTAGAAGGGGCTGAAAACGGCCAGGGAAGGAGATTGAGGAATCGGTAAATCAAGGTTATAACCTCACGTTTACATTCTTCTCTTGACTGACTTGTGTATGCACAATTTAAATAATACACGTAGGTTACTAAGGAGTTATTTATATACATATTTATTTATTTTTATTGGCACTAGCTCTGTCTTCTCAAGCACGATTCAGGCTTGATTGATCAGTTAAGTTATTTCTCTGTTAAGTTGTTTCTTCTAGTAGACCTATCAGGCTTATAAAACCTCTCATACTGGTTGTCCTCTCATACTGGTTGTCCAGGGGAAATGCTACAGTATTGTAAACCTGTACGTCAATTTCACGAACTGTACTTAAAACAAGTTTTATTAGCATATAACTGAAAAGGGTATTTAACATGTTATCAGCCTTATAAGTTATCTGTAAATAAAATGTAAATATGTAATTTGTTTACCCACGGAGCAACAAGGAGTTCACAAGAACTCGTTCAGAAATTCCCGTGCATTCCAGTATCTATTTGGAATTTGGAAATGTTGGTTTTTGAGGAGAGGGGAAAACCGGAGAACCCGGAGAAAAACCTCTCGGAGCAGAGTAGAGAACCAGCAGCAAACTCAACCCACATATGACGCCTGGTACGGGAATTGAACCCGCGACGCATTGAGGGGAGGCAAGCATAAAGCAACAATAAAGTTTTCTTCACCACAACCAGGGTCAACAACCAGGGACTACCGGCAGAGACTTCCAAGATTCTTAAAGATCTCATAAAATACCTCAGAGTCCTCCCGATGAATAAGGGGAGGTTCTTGTTGTTCTGACAACAGATGCGTTCATTGCGTGTACATGTGCGAAACCTATAACTGCACAATAGTGTGGGTTCAACAAGTTATCATCTCCACGAATCCACGGCGTTTGGGATAGACCAATTTCGATATATTAAAATTCAGCCTAAAACAATAGACCTTAGAACGAGGCCCTGGGGAATAACTTTAGAGTTTGTAGGGTTTATTCCCCAGAGCCTCGTGCCGAGGTCTATTGTTTTAGGCTGAATTAAAACATATCGAAATTGGTCTATTAATATCGCAGCCTGCGGAAGCAGCTACTCGATCAGGCCTGCATCTAAAAGCCCCCACCAAGTTCTTCAACAATTTATTGGCTATTTCAACCAAAGTCACATGACTCAGGCATCACGCGTTTTCGTTGCTACGTTTACCTGACGGATTTGATTAATTATGTATTTAGTTTTCATAACGGTTTCTTGTCACCAGAAATATATTTAAACTGGATTCCACTGCCACGTGCTAGGGTAATATTCTTTGACTCATACCCAATAATTTTGTATTCCGGTTCAGTGTAGAGCTGCCTCGAAACCTAAACGAGGTGACCTGTTGCACGTTTTCTGCGTTCTTTCACATTCAATTTCATTTCATGATCATATTTCTTTCCTTCTTACTCGACGTCGTCACTGATGTTTGCCTGAAGTAACAGTCAGTTTGAAAGATCTTAGAGTATAATTACGTCGCTATTGTATGTTTTAAGTAGTAATTTTGTTATGCTTATGTTTTTTTTAGACTGGTTACATCCAATGTTGCGATGGACAAGGCAGTTATGGTCAACGGTCATTTTATAAGCGGGAAAGTCAAATAGTGACGACGAGCAGTTGTGCTCAGATCCTACGCCATTTAATTCATTATTACCTGAGGAATTCATGCGGTTTCGGGCCTGTTACAACCAAACAAGCAAAAAACAATAAGTGTTATTGCTTGAAAACTAATGAAATCACATTTATCAACTTTTAGGAACGAGGACTTTTCTTTCATTTTACCGCCAGATTCACAAACAATCACGCGATACTGTATTACGACATTACGGTCATGAACGTGAAAAAACTATCCGAGCTTACCCGATCTTAAAGGTTTTGGACTTCTTGATAGGGTAGTTCCTCCGAGAAAAAAAGAGAAAGAGCTACGACAAAACAAAAATATACCACAATTCAGCACAAACTGGCACTATCAAAATCTGTAATCCAACTTAGGGCCAAAAAAAAGCGCAAAAAGCGGCCCATACCTACACTGACCTCATATAGGAGAGTCCCCCGGAAAACCGCAGCTGGTAAGCAAAACCTCTGGCTGATATTTGCTTTCCCCTCTTCAGGTTATCACCTCTTGTTTCTGTGACATCTCAGTTGAAGCAATTGTCCACTTGCGCTCACGTACGTGTGAATTTTCCTCATGTGTTCGCTTGCGGTTTTACGCACTTCCTCTGTAAGCAAAACATTGTGTCGTTCATCTCCCCTGGGACAGGAATTATTCTAGCTAAGTAATTGAACTAGTGGCGCGACCTTGCGGTTGCGCCGGCCCATTCGAAAGCATAGCAGACCAAAACAAAATGACGGGAATTCTCACCGCTGCCATCGCTTTGTAAGTAGCTTTTCTCTGTGTAAATTGTCCTTACAAATAGACATGCAATGTTGTCATGTTATTCCATTTAGTGTGAAATGATCCTCAGGCCTGATAAATGACAGCATAAAGGACTAAGTTTCTTTCCTTTCATGTTAACGAATAGTAATTTATACTCCGTTCTTTTCTTTTCTTTTCTTAACAGAACGTGCGTGCTCCATGTAACAATAAGAGAAGTTATCTCAGGTAAGGCCAATAGTTGAATAGTTTTCTCCTGTATTAACACGCAGGTTTCTCGACTGAGGCTTTGCCAGTTTGTGTTGTTCAGTATTGTAGCCATGTTCAATACGATTCGTAGATCCTCTGTCCTCGGTTTACCGTGATGTAACCTAAGCGGTAAGCGTAATATTTTCTCTTTTAACCACGAAAGATATCGGATAGGACGGAATCTTCTAGAAAATAATAAATCGCTGCTGTCAAGTTACTTCGTGATCAGTTTAGAATTCAAAACCAGCTAAAACCCAAATAAATGTCGTTTTCATTTCAGTATATCAAGTTGCAATTCTATTGTTCAAATGGCGTGAGTTTTTATGATGTTTTCATCTGAACGTCAAATGCAAATATCTTGTAAAAGCTATACACTTTGCTTTGCACTCTAAAAATACTGCTGACTAAGGATAATTAAGCATAGTGGTCTAGTTCTCTCGTGAGGTCCGGCTCTAGCGTGTGAAAACTACCATGTATTATAACTGGATAACATTACTAACCTACCGTCAACTAACGAAGCGAGACGAACATGCAGGCGAACGAACGAACGAACAAGCGAACGAACGAACAAACGATAGAACGAACGAGTGAACAAACGAACGAACGAACGAACGAACAAACGAGCGAACAAACAAACGAACGAAAGAACGCACTAACAAACGAACAAACGAACGAACAAACAAACGAACAAAAGAACGCACTAGCAAACGAACAAACGAACGAACAAAGGAACGAACAGGAAGGAACAAAGGAACGGACGGAACAAATAAAAGTGAATGAAATGAATGAATTAATACATTGAAGGAGCAAACTAAAGCGAACAAACGAATAAAGGGGGCAAGTTTCTAAAGAAAATGTGGTGCTGCGTCGGTGGGAGTATTACAAGATAATTTGGCTTTATCAACTGCGTTGATAATGTGAATTGTCCACCGTAAAGAGATTCGGAAGCTGACGTTTCGAGCGTTAGCTCTTCGTCGGAGCGAATCAAGGAATTGTGGGTTGTGTGTGGTTTATATACAGAAATATGGAGCTACGCTATTGGTTGGTGCCTGGCAACGTGAAAAACAACAGAATGAATTAGTTGAATGAAAAGCGTTCTTTGATACCATGAGGATTAAGAGTGCCGATTTGAAAAATAAATCTTTGTTCAAGGGTTTTGCCGCCATCTGTACTTCCTTGATGTAGGGAGAGGCCGCAGACTGCCATATGTTGCTTAGAATGATTCGGCAGATTAAAGTGTCTAGCGACCGGTTTAGAA
The DNA here is from genome assembly GCA_964020085.1 of Micromussa lordhowensis. Classification (NCBI taxonomy): domain Eukaryota; kingdom Metazoa; phylum Cnidaria; class Anthozoa; order Scleractinia; family Lobophylliidae; genus Micromussa; species Micromussa lordhowensis. The sequence continues at coordinate 16,815,810 of OZ026598.1, forward strand.
GCGTCTTTATCGTCTTTCTCTACGTCGCGAAGGTGTTAACGCGAACAAAAGGAACTAACGGAACCAACCGAACGACTTAAACCAGCCAGGCAACCAAGCAACCTGCATTTTTTTTGAAGTAAGCTAAACAACTGTAAGCTAAACAAATGTACATTTGAGTACGCTTGTAGTGGGGTCGTAAAAGCGTGTGCACAGGTCCCGACGACGACAAAATGCACTGTTATATAATTACATTTTGAGTTTGCTGAAGTGCAATCAATGTTTTGCTGTCGTAGGCAATACCACACCACTTAAACTGCGATCAGGCGTTCGTCAAAAGAAAGAACGCCTGATCACAGGTTGCACACCGCTGGGCGACCAGTAAAATGGTATCTACAGGGCCGAGTGTGCAATACATGTAACTCCCCCCTCCACCCCCCCCCCCTCCCCCAAATTCGATGTTTTTTCGAAGTAATGACGTGTATTTGAAGTACGCCGTTTACTTCAGTTTCTTACTTCGTCGTTGACGATGGTTTTTACTTCGTAATTGTCATAACTTTAAATATTTATACTTGTCTCCACACAGGAAAATGCCAGCGTCGAATTTATCAAGCGACAGGACAATCTGGCACTATAGAATCACCTGGTTATCCAAAAGACTACAACCCACTTCAAACCTGCATATGGCGGATCAGTGTGAACACAGGCTACCGGGTTCATATTCATTTTGACCCACGCTTTGACGTGACCAGGACACCAGAGTGCAAAGACGAGTATGTGCTGGTCAGCACTCGAAGACAGAGACTTAATGATTTTAATGTTGTTCGAAACAGTAAAGATTCAGTTGTTTTCTGTGGCAATCAGAAGCCGAGCAACGTTACTTCCCCTGCTAATGAGATGTGGGTGCGCTTCAAGTCGAGGTCTGGTGGTCGGAAAGGTTTTAGGGCATGGTATGGGGCAGAGGGTAAGTCCGTTACACTTTGCTCGTTTGTCTACTCACAATAAAACAACAACAAACTAGTGCCTATGTTCCTTCATTTTTTTTCTGAGCTTTTTTATATGTTTGACTAACAGGATTTTGATTGACTTACCTCTTTAGTTGTAATGAAGTTATGGCAAATGCTAATAGTGTCTTTGAATTAGATATCGATGAGTGCTCGGAGCGGGCCAATGGAGGCTGTCAGCATGGCTGTGTGAATACTCCAGGAAGTTTCAGATGCAGCTGTAGATCAGGGTTTCGTCTTGTACCTGATGGAAAAAGATGCATCGGTAAGCATCGTTTTCAATTCAATATGTAGCAGCTTAACTTATTATTCCTTATTGCAGCTGTTATACTTCATTTAGAACACTTTTAAAGGAATTCATTTTCCAAATGAGACGCAAGAAGAATAGAAACTTTTTGAGCCAGGAACTCTGCAGGAAAGCCTTGGAAACAATAAAAGAAACGGACGTAAATAAGTTACAAGCGGCTCTCGATACATGTCTCTAAAATGAAAGAAAAACTTCGTGTCTCGAGCAGGATTCGAACCCGCGTCTCCCCGCATACTAGTTGGGCGTGATACTCACTTCACCATCGGGGCAACCACGCTGTCTTTAGCCAATGTTAGTCAGTTAGTGTCTCCTCTTAGGGAAAATTTTAATAACAGATCTTCTCGAGATTGTTCCTTGTCCACTTTAAATGTAGGTGTTGCTTTAAAAAGCTAAGGAACAGTTACCAAGGAGTTTCATGAGTTCTAATTAACAATTAGATTATGAGCTCGAGATTTCTATGAGGTGATAGTTGATGAGGCCGAAGGCCGAATCAACTATCGCCTCATAGAAATCGAGAGCGAATAATCTAATTGTTTTAGAAGAATTCTAACTGAAATTAACGCAAATAACGGTTTCCAATGATTTTCCCACGCATTATTGAACTTTACCCATAAACAAAGTTGCACGTATCGGACTGTCCTTGGCAAATTTGCAGTTGTTTACGCGCGTATCCGCTATTTCAATATTTTCAAGTCTTTAAAGTCAAGAAACCTTAGAGGTGCTTCTTTTAGTCTTCTCAGGAATTTAATTACCCGTTTCCATCTAAAATTTCTTCCAAAACTTCGGAAAAACTATAAAAACATCGCATTTCGTGGACGACCGGCAGCCAACTGTACTCTAATGGCTGATAGTATACGAGTAGCTCAGCCAATCAGATTGCAGCATTTGCATTAGTATACTAGTAGAATTCTACTAATTAGATTTACAGTAAATGAAGTTCAAGTTCTTCTTTGTTCAAGTCACTTTGTGTTTGTGTAGGTTTTGGTTGTTATTGTTGTTTGTTGTTTTTTGCTCACACCACCTTGGAATCAGGATAGCATACGCAAATGAAGTGTAACCGCTAGTTAGGTTCATTGCAACTGACTCTTGCAACTGACCTCTTTCATTATTCTTCTCAGAGGACATCTTGATCTCCTTCTCCAAGAAGCGTTACAGTGCATCAGTTCATGTCGCAGCCCCACTTGGCACGTCCATTGTTACAGTGCGTGCCAGTGCTGGAAAATCTAACCGTCCTGTCCATTACTACATCGCGTCTGTGAACAGAAAGCCTTACAAAGCTGAAACCCCATTCTTTGACATGGACTCCGTGATAGGTATTTACAACACACTCATTTAAACTTTATGAAGACATGACTGATCATCGCAGTCATACACACAACTTAAAAAGTTGTGAAATTAAAACCTGAAAATTATATATTCAGGCCTGAACGGGACTCGAACTCATGGCCTCTGCGATACCGGTGCAGTGTTCTACCAACTGAGCTATCAAGCCATCTGGGAGCTGATCACATCGCGAGTTTGTAATATACCTGAACTTTTAAACTTTGTTCTTTAGTTAGCTAAGTTTCTGTAAGAAAAAACTATTCATAACCTTGCTCATGACGAAATCAAAAAGCCCTGTCTGAAAATCTCAAAAGAAATCAAAAGGATATCAAAAAGCCCTGTCCGAATTATTACTCCGATCTTACAGATCAGTGCCAGTACGTTCAAGTTAATGATCGTCGAACAGAACAAATCAGAACAGATTTAATTTCGGAGTACCACAAGGATCAATATTAAGTCCAATATTGCTTAATGTATATGCTAACGACTTGTCGGAGGCTCTTCCGCTAAATAAGTATGCTGATGACCTAACATTATATTTTGTTATTATTTAATGTTATAACATAATTTAATGTTATAACATTATGTAACATAAATCGAATGCAACCTGGCACTTAACCCAAAGAAAACAAAGGTTATGTTGCTCTCTACACCACAGATGGCGCTGGCGCATGGACTAGACAAGCTCTCAATTGACCTATCTGCTAATGGGAGGGTACACAGTTATACGAAAATCTCAGCTTGAAGGATGAAACAAATCTAAAAATTTCAAGTTGTTATGGCATTCTATCTGTAATCAGATTATTACTCCGATCTTACAGATCAGTGCCAGTACGTTCAAGTTAATGATCGTCGAACAGAACAAATCAGAACAGATTTAATTTCGGAGTACCACAAGGATCAATATTAAGTCCAATATTGCTTAATGTATATGCTAACGACTTGTCGGAGGCTCTTCCGCTAAATAAGTATGCTGATGACCTAACATTATATGTTGTTATTATTTAATGTTATAACATAATTTAATGTTATAACATTACGCGCCCACGAGCAATCCCGCTAGCCACGATAACCATGGGAAAATCAATCCATGGGCTTCCTTTTCTTTCCTATATAGGCTTCGCTTGGTGGCCCGTCGGAGCTCTGCTATCAGGTGGTCTATTATCTACAGCTTTTACTTTTGTTCTCCTAATTAGGTTATTTTTTGTTTCTCCAGGTACAATTTCTATTCGTCGTAAGCTCAAGAAGACAGCCGTTTATCGCCTGAAAGTGGAAGCGCGCTCTAATGACATCACATCCGGTTATGCCATGGTCGTCATAAGAGTTACTGCCAAACAGCAGAAGAAAACCCAGTCAGAAGCTGAGCGAGGTTTAAAATTTCCCAGTCCTATTTATTCGGTCATTATTCCATACAGCATGCTCGTCGGACAAACCATATTACATTTGAGGACTAAGAAAAGCAAAAGCGTCACAAACTCCATCGTACGATACAGAGTGCAATCGGTGGACCCCTATCACAGAAATCCTTTCTTCCGTCTTCATCCCTCGAAAGGCGCCCTGAAAATCACCAGGGATCTAGCAGAACTCGTACTAGATGGAAAACCCACCAGCTTGGTGTTACAGGTTATTGCCAGAGTTCAAGGCAATCCAGATGTGTTTGCGTCAACTCAGGTATCAGTTGTCGTTGTTCCAGAGTACGCTGGTAATGATTACGTGAAGTCGTCACTGGAGGCTGTTAAGAATAGATCTTTCACTGCCGAGAGCTCTGAGCGGCTGCGTTCCCACAGAAATGGTTCTTCTCCAGGCCAATCGAAATCACCGAGAGGTCTAACAGAGTTTTCCTTACACCGCATATTTCGGCGACCATCCCGAGAAGCTCAGAGAATGTCTCAAGCAGACTTGAAATTCAGCAAGATCATTAGAGAAATTAAACGAGAAATGGCAGATGAACTGATCGGTGAGTTTCTTAATTAATGATAAAAATGCTCAATGACATGATAATGCATTAAATCTCTTGCTACCAACATGTACCATGTTGTGTTTAATTTATATTCAATCCTGCCTAAGCAATTGAACTGGCTGATACGCTGCGTTGCAATGAAACCATGTACTGAGAACCTCAAAAAGAGGCGTGGCTCTGCAAACCAGTGTTAAGTTGTAAGCCATTACATGTTTGTTCAGAGTCAGGAGCGAGATAGTTCACCCACTATTTTGTTAAAAATAGCTAAGCAGCTGAATGTCTGCAAACTCATAATATGATTGGTGATGGGCACGTGCTAGTGATCGATAAGCAGGTTCTCGGAATTTGAACCTGCTTCCAATAGACCTTTTTAGCTTGGACGGTTTGTTTTCCAATTACAGAACACGTGAGATTCTTTACAGAATTGTTCTTCTATCGATGCAAAACTCATTTATTCATATACACGCGACTATTTGAAAATTTGAAAGCAAGAGTGTCATCATATGGTCCGAAATGGAACAACAAACGCCCAAGCTAAAAAGGTATATTTTCTCTGCGTTATTATCTCAAAGCCATCAATAAATCAGTGTCGTCAAAACTCTTAAAAAAGAGTCAGCCACTGGATTATGCTGTGAGAAGGCAATCAAACTGCTGTTCTTAGAGGGGCCGGTATGTTAGATGCGCTATTTGTGTGATTCTTGTAGTGTGTTGACTGGCACCTATATATTAAAGTTGACTCCCAAGAAATATTTTCTTCCTGAACCACTAGTTTGTCATTTCCGTTAGATGTAAATAGCAGCCACTGAAAATACAATTGTAGGGGGAAAGAAGCAGACCTCTAGTTTTTCCCGGAAAACCACAATATTTCACTACTGATTTCCTTTATATTCAGATAACCGTGCCCGATCAGGTGCAGTGTCGGTGAGACTGGGACCGAGTTCTGTCGCGTCAGCCACCAAATTATCTGACATTATTAAAGAGCTCAACTGTTCTGTGCCTCAAGCTTACTGTTCGGACACTGAATACCATTCACACTATCGAACATTTGATGGCTCCTGTAACAATCTGGACAACCCTTTATGGGGTGCGGCAAACACTCCATTTACCCGGATGTTAGACCCACTTTACTATGATGTGAACGGCCTCTCAGATCCCGCGGGATTTCCCGATCAGCCTTTCGCGCCAGAGCTTCCTTCACCGCACCTCGTAAGCAAAGAGTTTCTAATTCACACCACAGAAGCCAGGGGAAACAAAAACCACTATTCTCACATGATGATGCAGTGGGGACAATTCTTAGATCACGACATCTCTTTTACAGCAGAAAGCGAAGGAGGAGAGAAATGCTTCTTGCCAAAGTAGGTGTTTGCATCTGTGAATTTTAGTCGAGTGCAATCGGACAGTACCTTGGATTTGATGGAATTGCCGGTTTTCACATGACGTCACTGAAATTCAAACTACAAAACTATTGATCCTATTGATATTTTACTTTAATGAGGTATAAGAGCAGCTGAAAACTAATATTTAGACGATTTTTTGTCCCGAATGGGTTCTTGGTTTTGCGATAGGTTATGCTTGAATTTCTAAGCTTTTGCGTGACGCTGCATTTACATGACGGCCGGGTTGTTTAAAAAGTGACTTATTTCGAGACTTATTTCGGGAAATGTGGCTATCTGAACGGGTTCTTGTATTAGGAAAAGTATTATTTTAATGTTTTTGAGTTCCTCGAGAGATAAATTTACGCTTTTTTAATAAAACTCAGTGACAGATGTTTCTGTTGGTTTCCGGCCGCCATGTTGGTGCCCATCTAGATGGGCACCAACATGGCGTCCCATACAAATCTCTATAAATTTGGATGGCACACTTCTGCGAATAGCGCGCGAATTAAAAGCAGCAGAGACCTGATTCTTGGCGAGGTTGTTTACATTGCAATCATCTATCATATCCCAGATTCTTGAATTTATTTATTGAACGGTTACGATTTTTAGTTTTGATCACGTGACTGATGAAAACCAAGAATTAGTCTGTCCACAGACGCTCCATTTTGTTTTGAGTTCGTCGAGATCGCAAAATTATTAAAATTAACGAACCCCTTCGCTCGCACGCTCAAAGAAAAATAACTCATAGCAAAAAGATAAACGTCTGTGGACAGACTAGATGGAATAGAAATCGAGATTATTTTCCCACAGTCGAGATCAATGGAATACAGATTATATGTTGTATTATTGAAAACCGGCAATCTTTTTATTATTATTATTATTATTATTATTATTATTATTATTATTATTATTATTATTCTTTTATTTATTCTTTATTTTATTCTTTATTTATTTCTTTAAATTAGTTGCATGTTATTACCAAGGCTGGCTTGCATATAGCGAAGAGCTAATCGCGGCAAGCCAGACAGTTAACAAATAATAATTTTACATATTTTTTTCCTACTTACAATTACAACATGTAGACCTAAATCTTCGTGCTTTCAAACAATAAGGTAAAAGAATAATATGAAAAGAGGAAAACTAAAACAGCTAGTAATTTAATCGTCATGGTTGATTCATCTTATTTATTAGAGTATCTATGTCGACATAGGAGTTTTCAGTCTCTAGAATTTCAATTAGTTTTGTTCTAATAGATTTTTTAAAAGAATTCTTGGATGCGTTTTTGAGACTAGTTGGTATCCCATTCCAGATTTTAACACCAACGCGTGAGAAGGCTTTACTTTGAACGTTAAGTGAAGATTTTTTAGTGTAATCTAGAGAGTAGTAGAGAGTAGTAGAGTGAGAAAAATATATAACAGCTGCTCTCAAGCAATTATTAGTAATGTAACCCTGTGCCTTGTCTGAAGGTGCAAACTGTTTACTAAGAGTCCGTTGCTATGGGATGATCCGGATAAAAATCAGTAATCCAAGATCATTAGGATCATGGTACCTCAAAGAAGCCGATGAATCCGTGACCAAAGTGGATCAATCGATTCCTTTGATGCACCATGATCCGATTGATTTTGGATCACTGATCCCAATCCAGATAACACTAAAGGAAAGTGTCTAAAAACTACTAATCTTTATGACAAAGAAGGAATAACAGCCTTGCAAAATTAGATACTGGCATTTTGTACTGACGAAAAGAAAAACGTGGCTGACTAGTTGGTGACAGAAAGCGTCAAATATAAATGTAGTCGGTATGAGAAAGATGTTTGTCCGTCAGTGACACATGTAATGCTCTCAATGGGAGTCGAACCTATTGTGACTCTCTGCACACCGTTTATCTTTTTATTATTTGTTATGAATGTCCCACGTTATGCTTTGTTCTCAGTTGCGATGGTTCACCTGAAGATTACGAGCCTCCTTGCTTTCCAATCATGTACCCAGACGGCTCTGAGTGCACTATGTTCACAAGGTCAGCGGCAGCCTGCCAAACTGATGGTGAAAACGTAGCTCCCCGTGAACAGCTTAATACCATCACATCATTCATAGATGGATCGCAAATATATGGTTCCAGTACCGAGGTGGCTGAAAATCTTAGAGATCTTGATTGTAAGTATTGAGTTATAGAGCCTCAGAATGTTTCAACCTTTAAATAGTACTATGTTCTGTTGCGTGCGAATAACAAATCGAGAGTCTGAGTGGGATTTAATCGAATTATGCTGGTCCACATTTCACAGTGGGGACACTCGAACAGCGAACACTTGAGCATTTATTTTATTTTTACACTGTAAAAATGCCTATCTTGTACATTGTATGTAGTCTTCTTTCTATAGTCTCCAAAACAAAGTGTCCAAAAAAATGTCAAGTGATCATAGTTCGAGTGTCACTGTAACAGTCACCTGAGAAATGACGAGTTTGTTTTTTAAAAAAAAATGAAAGCTAAGATCTCAGATCTGCAATTTCTGCTGCTAGCTGAGAAATGGGCTACTCACAGTTTCTACTCACAGTTCAACTGCTAACTCAGATAAATCCAGACCATCTAAATCATAGCTTCGCCTATCGTACATGGTGTGTCCAGGCGAGCTGTTGTCCGCCACACAAAGGCATTGTTTAGTAAAGAGGCATACCCTGCTCGATACAAAAATATCGATCAACCAGCCTAGTTTTCTGTTGCAATTGTAGGCAAGGTTTTCTCTGTGACTCTCTGTGGGCAAGAGTGAAGAAAGATACATTTTCTGTTTGTTAAAAAATAAGCATTATATGTACTAACCCTATTCATATCGGGCTTTTGGTTTTTTGTTTTGGGTACCGGGGTTGGTGCTGGTAGGGAGAGGGGAATTTGAGGCCCTTCCCCTGAATGTCACCCTTAGAGAATTAAAGCTATGACAGTGAAACTTGGAAGATTATGGTATGTCCAAAAATAGCTCCTTTGAGGTCTTTCCATGGAAAGAACGTTGACGTCATATGAGGTACAAATGGTGTCATTGTCATGAACGATTTATTCCATTTATTTTATTAATTATAAGCTTAGCATTCGTTTGAAACAGCCGGACCCGTTTGCTTTTTCTCCTACAGCAAAGAAAGGTTATTTGAAAATAACACGGCCGCGATACCTTCTGCCTTTCGTCGAGTCACCTTTGAAGCCTCCTTTGAATCTTTGCCAATTGTTTGGTGGTTGTTTTAACGCCGGTGACTTCAGAGTCAATGAACAGATTGCACTTGTAGCCATGCACACCTTATGGGTCAGAGAACACAACAGAATAGCAGAAATTCTTCACCAAATCAACACAGACTGGGATGCGGAGACAGTATTTCAAGAAGCTAGGAAAATCGTAGGAGCCATGCTTCAACACATCACATATAACCACTATTTGCCTAAGATATTAGGTAACCATGCCTTACCGCCTTATTACGGATACACTAATGTACACCCTGGTGTCCTTAACGTCTTTGCAACGTCAGCATTTAGATTCGGTCATAGCATGGTCAGACCAAAATTTGCTATGCTTGATGCTAACTTTGACCCTGTTACCCCGGATGTGCCGCTTATCAAAGCGTTTTTCAATAACAAGCTGGTGCAGAGAGAAGGCATTGAGCCCGTGCTGCTTGGACTTCTAGCCAACGAATCACAAGGTGCAAACCGTGAGATGGCTGCAGGACTAACGAAACACCTCTTCCAGCAGCCGGAATCAGAGCACGGGTTTGATTTAGCGGCGTTGAATATCCAGCGAGGTCGCGATCATGGTCTCCCAGGTTACGGAGCATGGAGACGTGAGTGCAATCTTTCCCATGCAGACATCTTTCATGAAACAAGTTACGAAATCAAAAACGCTACATCGCGACAGCTTCTGCATGACTTATATGAAGATGTGGAATATGCCGACTTGTGGGTGGCGGGCTTGGCTGAAGACTCGCTCCCTGGAGCAATAGTTGGCCCCACTTTGCACTGTATTATAAAAGAGCAATTTCGTCGACTGCGGGATGGTGATCGCTTCTGGTTTGAAAACAAAGGCGTTTTTACCGAAGAGCAGTTTGACGAGATATTAAAGACTTCACTATCACGAGTGCTATGCGACAACGTGTTTGGCATCGTATCTGTTCAGCAAGATGCTTTCATTGCCGCCACAGATGAACTGAAACGTGTTGAGTGCACTCAGATTCCTGGCATGGACTTAAGTCTATGGAAACAAAATCAACCATCTCCTACTGAAACATGTAAGATTTTTTTCATTCTTATTATTGTTTTCTTAATGGATGAAAGGAACAAAGGATAGACTGTTACCAGGGAAATGTTAAAATTTCTCTCACAGCTGAGCATAAAGATATTATATTACTTAACTTGCTGTTGGAAACAAGCCAGTCTTTGAATTCCCTTTTATTTTACTTGGAAGTGGTTTTTCAAGGGATGGAAAACACTATCTAGGGGATGAAAATAACTACTATCCAGTTGGTAAAACAAACCAGGCAATCCATTCGATAGTGATTTATCCAGTGGATAATAATAATATAATAATAATGCTTCATTTATGTAGCGCTATTTCCCTTTAGCCCAATAGCGCTTTACAATAATTACAATCCAAAAAAAGAAAATTGACAAGTAGTAGTTGGATGGATTTTTACAATTTTCAGGTAAAAACTATATTAATAGCGTCATCCCACCTCTGAACAACTGACCCAGATTACTGAATAAAATATTAGTTTTCGCATTGAGAACATAGTTAGATACTTGGTATGGAAAATGATTCCAAATAAGTTTTTATGCTTAAGTCGTGACAAGAAGGTTTAATATACTGTGCTCTTTTGTTTAGCAGTAGGAACGTGGTCTGACTGGGCATATACCGTGAAGAAACCCACAGGAAGCTGGGCTGTATCCATAGCAGGTGACATGTGTCCCAGCTCCGTGATGGATATAGAATGCCAGAAGGCAGATGGCTCGTCAACTCAGCGAACAAGTCAGGTGATCCACTGTAAAGAACGAGTTGGAGTGTATTGTAGAAACAGCGAACAAATGGGAGACAACGAGATCTGTGCTGATTATCGCTTCCGGTTTCTGTGTGCCAGCATAGAGAAACCTAGTGAGTATTTAAAAACTGATTTCTAACCAGATTGTTCCTTGATGAATATAAAAATGTTACACTGGTTTGGTTTCAACGATTTTTAATAGCTTTTTCTCAACCATTGTAACATTATTATATTCCTCTAGTGAGTATTTTTAAAATGTATTTCCTAATGAAGTTTTCTTTTAGTAATATAAATAGAGCAAGTTATTCGCTCATCAGTGGTTCGCATTTTTCTTGTTTGGCTTGTTTTTCAGTTTCACAAGGATTAAGGGCTCTTGAATCGACACTGTCTCAAACGAAACCACAAACACAGTGCGACGTTGGTAAGTTGTGACAACAATAACAAAAGAATATTAAAACTATAGTCTAGTTTTCTCTTATTATTACCATTACCATTGTCATGGCCATTGCCATTTCCATTTCCATTTGCTACTATCGCAACGAAAAAACGCTATTGTTGTTTAATGCTAACAGAGGGTGTTCTTAATGTGCCTCTAGGGAGATATCCAAGCGACTTTCCTGTAACGTTTGAAGCCGTTCACCATATTACTATTGCCGACGCCTACAACAACGAGCCAAATAGTGAATACATGCAAGCAGGCAAGAACATGGGAGAACCCAAGAAGCGTTTTCTGATCTCCTTCGATACAAAGAAGATCACACGGCGTGCGATCGTTCATTCTGCTAAGCTGTACCTTTTCCTCATGGACTTTGGAGTCAGCCCTGTGGAAGATGAAGCAGCCAGGTCGCCTTCGAATTCCTTAGAGGTCTATCAGATCATAAGCACGGACTGGTATCCAGGGAACACCACCAGCGTGATACCATGGCATCAAGATTATCTGGGAATAGGAAAAGATGTAGCAAACAATAGGTAGGTATAATTTCAGATACGCAATCTTTTCTTTTAAATCTTTTCCAGTTAGTCGAGGTATCACAGGCGTTTTCATTTTTTTACCTCTAATCTGTATCAATGCAGTCGGAGGTTTTCTGTCAAGGAAACAAGTAAGAACTAAACCAGGTTCAGTAGCAATACGAAAGTCAGTTTCTTATTTTTTTTTTGTTATTAGATTTAATTAGTAGTAGGCTAGTATTTACTTTAAGTCCTGATGTTTCACCCGGGTATAAATAAAGTTAAATAAATAAATGAATACATTTGTTCTAACCAAAATAGACCAATTTCGATACATTAAAATTCAGCCTAAAACAATGGACCTCATTGCGAGGTTCTGGGTAATGACTACAGAGTTTGTGGGGTTTATTCCCCAGAGCCTCGTGTTGAGGTCTATTGTGTTAGGCTGGATTTTAATATATCGAAATTGGTCTATTATATCTTCATAAAATATAATTTGCTGAAAAAAAAAAGAACGGCAGAAATTCTTATTTTTACTAAAATATTGACCTCAAAATTCGGAATTTGATTACTTTCACCATGGCCTCAGGTTATTACAGTGAACAACAGCAGGGGGAGATCAATGCCTGTAAAAAAAGCGTAACATGGAAGATAATGCTTGTGAAGTTTGGCGGGTTTCTATTTCGTTCGGTAACAATAACATTAATTTATTCCTCCAAGTATGTTGTTGAGTCAAATAAATTAATTCCTTAGTCTTGATTGTGTTTATACAGGCTGGCAGAGAGTGTATACCTCCAACCAGGAAATGCACAGCGATGGATAGAACTAGATATTCAGCATGCGGTAAGGAACTGGCAAATAAGGAAACAGCCTAACTATGGACTTATGCTAAAAGTCAAAAAGGAATCCAATGCTAATGCAGTGATGCAGTTTGCTTCAAGCGATCACCCACTCAAACATTTGCATCCCAAGCTTGTGGTGTGTCTTACTATCCCTCCGTGGTAACTGACATCGAGACAGGCTACCTGATGATCGCTCCAAGAGCATAGCTAGGGCTCAGTAGAAGAACTTGTGTTTTTGCACATTTCTGCAAAAGTATTTAACGATTATTATCATTTCATTCAATCGTCGGTTATGATGATGACCACGTTTTGTCACCTCTCTGGTGTTTTTTCACCTTAATAAACTGATACTTTAACGTTAGGATTTTCTATTGTAATAAGTACGTTGCTCAGACCTGTAAAGCTCTCAGACCTCCTTCCCCACTCCCGTGTGAGTGATTTTCACAATGCTCCAAAACAAGTATCTGCAAACAGTAAACAATGACTTGTGTCTCTGGATGAGTTTGAAGGGGAGGAGAGGGGTTGCTTCTCGCTCGAACTTCTTATAATTCTCGACAGAAGAAATCATGCAGAAAGAGTTGCAACGGGCAAAATGAGATCAAGACACCTCGAGCACGGTTTTTCATCTCTCCCATGATGTAGTCAAATCCTGTGCCCCCCGTCCCCAACCCTATTACGACTACAAATATCAACCCTACTCCCAGGGAACAGAAAATAGTCAAATGTTCAATTGAGGAAAGAGAGGTTTTCTTTGATTTGATGAATACTGCAGTGTAGAACACTCGAGTTTTTATGTTACATACATGCATGAATACCCTCATTGAGTCAGTAATAATGCCTAACTAGTAATAGTTCTCACTACATCTGCCCCCGCTTTAGATATCACGTTTATTATGTAATGAACTGTACAACTTTTATTACAAAATCTCCCCAGAATCGTTAAAATAACAGGCTGATCTGACCTTTTACTCTCGTTGTAATCCTTCAAATCACACAAAATGAACAAAAATCTCTGTTATTTCAAGTCAGTGATGATAGATTTAACAAGTTCTTCGTGCTCTTCGTGCTCGTGTCAGAGCGAACCAACGCGACTACACTCGTGCACGTGGCTGCAAGAATTATGTAATAATCATTGAAACGACACCGTTTATAAATCCTTTACTAACTTCTGATCATTGAGATAACAAAAGGAAACTAAACTCAGTCGCTTCTGATACATTTTGTTGTTGTTTCTTTGAGTGGGTTTTGAGTTTTGATTTGTGATCCTGATCTGTTTACTTTATACGTGTGGTGTTTGGATCGAGTCTGTCGATCCCGTTGCCGATTTGTGTCTAACAAATCAAGTCGCGTACACGATACCTCTCCTCGTCCTCGTGGCTGCAAGAATTACCCAGAGTTGCCTTGCGAGGTTACTGAAAAATTAACCGGGACCGCCGTGCGCGCCTAGTTTCTTCAAATCGGGCTCGATTCGCATACTATCCGATACTACACCAATATTTCACATTCTTTATACGCGGGGGTTCCTATTAATGCCTCCTCGGGTTTTGGCCTCTGGGCCAAAACCCTGCAGGGGCAATAACACAGCTGGTTGGCTCTGAGGCTGAATTCAACAGTCTCACCTTGAAAGAGCTCACTTCGTGTTTGAGTTCTGTAATTTTTATACTCCGAAAGTTTCAGAAAATGTTCAAAAAACGTTTGTATGGCCTTCGTACAATTATTGGGGAATCTTCGGAAGTCTTCGGAAAGTGGTCGGAAATCTTCGGAACATCGTCAAACACACGTCGTTATTAGAATGTTTATATAATGGACAAAATAACACATGGCTGCTTGTAGTTATGGAATTTCTCTTCTCGTGCTGAATTTTATATCCGTGCGTACCAGCTACGAGTCTGTATTATTCTCTCCTTATCACTAATATAATTGTAGCTTTGTCACTAATATTGTAACGCAATCAGAAAGTCTACTTGAGAATCTCTCACCTGCCTTGATTGTTACCCTAATTGGTAGAGCGGACTGCCAATATAGGTAATCATATTATTTCGGGTGCAATTTGGAACAAATACAAATAAGCTCGAGTAAATGTTTCAAAGGCTAAAAACATTGCAATTTCTAGTCTTTGAAAAATTTAAGTGCTTATTTATTCCAATTGCACGAGAATAGAGCGGATTTTAATTCAAAACCGAAGTAATCACTCTAGAAAAAAATAGATCCGCAGTGCGTACATGAGTGGCTTACAATTAGGATAAAACTGAATTAACTTGAAAATATGAAAGATACTAAGATTCTCAAGTTAAAATAAGCCCATATTATAAATGGCATGTAATTGAATTCTAAAATAACCCTAACCTCTTAATTCACCAAGCTAACTTAACGTATATGCCAGTAACAGTATAAAATGGGAATACAGAGTGTTGTAGAGAATAGTGTGCTCATTACAAACATAGGCTCACAATGTGTGTTCATGTAAGCTTCCATTTATTGTATTGCAGTTACGATATAGTAAATAAGATGCCGCTGTATTGTAAATGTATTCACTAGTTTTACGAATGTTTGAGATTTACATTTTTTTGGTACTAGAGTTTAGGTAGCTTTCAATCATTTATTCATTCAATCAATCTATATTTTATATAGATTGATATAGTGGTTTATAGACAGAAAGATGGAGCTACGCTATTGGTTGGTGCATGGTAACGTGATTTGGAAAATAATCGGCTCTCTTGACCCTCACGGTATCAACAAACTTAATTCAACTACCGTAAATACTCGAATAAGCGCCCGGGGCGCTTATTAAATTTTCTAGGTCGGGAGGGGGGCGCTAATTCGAAGGGGAGCGCTTATTGGAAGGGGGGCGCTTATTTCGTTTTTTTAAATTTTGGTCTCAAAATGACACAATCTTTAGTCTTTGAAACCCAAACTGTAACACATAAAAACGTTAAAGAAAATTGCTTTTTGGCGAAACAAGGCATTTTCGAGTTCTGCAGGAGGTGGTTGAAGTCACTAGAAGCCAAAAAAAAACTTAAAGATGGTCCCGTAATTCCAGAAAATTTAAGGGCCACATGGATATTTCTATCGAAGAAATGAGAAGCAAACCTGAACTGACGACTTTGAAGAACGTTTAAAGTAACGTTTACGCAGTATGCGCCTTATGTATCGTACCGAGTACCGAACGTTTTTTAGGGGGAGGGGAAGGGGGGGGGGCGCTTATTGGAAGGGGGGCGCTTATTCCAAATTTCAAGCCTTAGGAGGGGCGCTTATTGGAAGCGGGGCGCTTATTGGAAGCTGGGCGCTTATTCGAGCATTTACGGTAATTTATTCTGTTGTTTTTCACGTTGCCATGCACCAACCAAGCAGAGAGATCCCCAATAGCAGCTTAAATCCCCAATAGATAATAAGCTTACTGTTCGAACGATGTGACTATGATTACTAAGTAAACAAATGCAGGTCAACCCTAATCTGGTAATTTACTTCACTTTTGAATATCTGAAACATCCGGTACATGATTGTGTGTTAATGTTCATATTCAAACTGAAGCGAAGAAACGTTCTTACTTTTTGAGAAGGCGGTCACCTTCTGTCTGTGATTTATGATTTTTTCAGACTCGTTTGTAAGCTAGGGCCGCTGACTTTGAATTTCCGGTTGCCAAAGCGAGAAATTTTAAACTTCCGAAAGTATAATGGCTCCTGTACAACCTGCACTGAACACATGTCAAGTCTATGTGCTGACCTACGTATAACTCCCGTGTTCCGGCTTGTATGAATACGCCTGAAACGGGTTTCGTTAGTTGTAAGAAACTACGAAGCTAGATTTTCGACACGTAAAATGAATGATAAAATACAAAAAGCAAAAACAAGCTCAAAAATGAAAAACGACTCACCTTGAAAACTAAAGCAAACACAAGCAAAATGCAAAATGAAAAATACGCCACAAGCAAAATGGCCGACTCGACCACTAACTGGAACCCAGTCTTCTCCGTGGACCACGTGAGAAAGACTTAGCGTGGACAAATAAATAAAAAAATTTTATGATAACATAGTGTGGATTACACTTCATGTAAGCCGCACAAAAACAAAGGACACAGACAATCCAGTAAGCCAATCAACACTCCAAGTAATTACATGTAGCTGACGCAAAGCGCGGGAAAACCTGTGCGAAGGAATCACGATTGGTTTTGGTTTTACTCCTGATTGGATGGAGAGGTAGCGTGAGTTTTTTAAACCAATCGAGTGGTGACCAATTATTTTTCGACACTGAAATGAAAACCGCTCTATTTATGTGATCACTTGTTAATGATACACTTGAAAACACATTGCTTCCTTAAGGTTCGCTAATACGGGCAACATTTTCCTTCAACTTGTCTCGCAACATTGTTGCATTGCAAAACGGTTGAATCCCATTTGTTGCTCGTATTACCACGTTTGTGAGCAACTTGTCTCTCAGCAAAACACAGCCCGTATTACCGGACCTTTAGGTAGGCTGCAGTACGCTTGGTATTCCAAATACTTTAAAACTTCCAACAATGTTCGAAAGTGTCCCGCAAGCTTCGAGTGATCTTCGACAATCTTTTCGGTAAATCTTCCGAATTCTTCGGTAATTTTCGTAAATCTTATGAAGACTTCGGATGATTGTCGAAGGTGTTTGGAAATGTTCGGCTGATATTTTTTGATCCTCGAAAGAGTTCGATTGATCCTTGGAAGTGCTCGGAAAATGTCTAATTGCCTTCTGCTATCTTTGGAAGACTGTGGGTGAACTTCAACCACCTTCTAAATTCCTCGGACGACCTTTGGTAGTCTTCGAGTGTCTTCGCACTAACTTCGGATATCTTCGTTATAATTTGCATTAGTGATTTAAATTTGCACTGGTGTTACTTGAAAACTGCACTCCTTTTTTGTCAGTTAGAATCGAGTAATTTTTCAAGTGTATTATTAATAAGAAAAGGGATAAGAACAAAACCCTCAAAATGTGCTTTAATTTGTGTGTTTTTATTAATGCGTTTCAAGTCGAGTGGCTATAGAGAACAGTTGCAAGCCTGATATTCGGCCATTACATAAAATTGGAACGCTTACATCTACACTTAGTGTAATCTCTAAAACGTGCATATAGCTAAAAGAAATAATGTAACGTGATGTAATGGGAACGCACACAAAATTGCAGGAACATGGAAGTTTATCATTGGAACTCAGCACAAGTTCAAATCGACGACAATGCACTGCTGTCCAAAGCTGTTCGACATCCAGAGATTTCGTGCGCTAGACGAACGAAAGTGACAAATTAGCCATTGTGTTGTAACAACTGCTCCAAAAGGGCAAATTTTCAGAAATAAATTGGGGCCTCGAAGCGTCACAGCCGAATTTCTTGCACACCTAGGATAACTTAATTAAAATAAGCGACCTTGTCACTTTGGGCGCATCTAGTATGATTGATGATTACACTATAATAATATTAAGTCTTATTATATGGCTAGCTCCGCGAGCAGGCAAGATGAATCAAATCCTGCGCTGTGATTGGCTACCCGAGCGGGCAAGATGGAGCCATCTTGCCCGCTCGGGACTACCCGCCTTGTCCCGCAAGAAAAATTTCCCCAAAAGCCATATAATAAATCCTTTATTGACCAAGCTTGTTCGGTCAAGATGGCTTGATATTGGCCTCGTTCTTTTTTCGCGTGTTTATGGACCTCGACTCCGTCTCGGTCCATAAACACGCAAAAAAAAAATCTCGGCCAATATCCAGCCATCTTGACCTCACACTTGGTCAATAACCCATACATAATAATCGGGACTGCTCTCACGTTTGGTGATGTCCTCTTAAAACGAGGGGGAAGGTTATAATACTGAAGTAGTTATGTACTGTGATCAACTCTCAACGAAGTATACCTAGATTAAATTCTAAAAACAAGAAATAAAACTTCATGCAACTTTAGCAGATTCGCGTCTAATTTACACAAAAATAAATTATCGCCATGCATACGAGACATAAGGGCAACTTTCATTTCAACAGGCTATTAAAGCGCGCAAAAACATTTTTGTACGCGAGGATGGGAGTTGTTTAATATCGTGTGCGAAGATTGATTTCATTGGAAACAAACATTTGTCTCAAAAAGATCAACCTCTCTCTCGAGAATTTAATTTTAGAAATATGTATATCCCTTAGCCTGGTTCTTGAAACATATTTCCAGATGCCTACAGCACGATATGTAACGTTATAAGTCAACCACCAAATGTCGCTGGTTTGTACAAATTTTGCTCCTTTAATTAAAAAAAAAACGCTTTAGCGAGTGTGTTAATGTTTTCATGAGGGGAAAACAAATGAGTATTTCAACAATAACAATATTTAGGTAGCAAGATGCAATAGAGCTTAAAGAGCAATGCGGCCTGCCAAGTGCCAAGCACTATAAAATCACAGTTGCAAGTCACACAGCTACTGATGTGTATAGCTGTAAAAAAAGCAGAGGTTGATATTATAATACTAGAATAAAGTATTGCATAACAAATATGTACTTTTATTAACCCGTGCAAGGTCGTGTGTTTTTCATGCAATTTGCTGATCATACCGTCTTTTATGACTTTTGGTCTTTTGCATACATTGAACCTTGTAAGAGAAAGCATGGCGTCTCTTTTTAGAGGAATGAGGGTATAGGGAGGTTAAAACCACGGAGTAAAGACCAAGGAACGACTACGGAAAAATATTGCAACAGTTTGTTATATGAATAAAACGTCTGCAATAAGAAATTATGACAAGGAAAGTACGACAACCAGAACAATAAGAAACAAACCGGGAAATGCAGAATATTTCTGGCTCGTCGCATTTTTCATTCTTCCCCCTCCTAGCCTCAGGACACGGTAGTTCTACAATGACTGAAAAGATAAACAAAGCAAGTGTACAGAAAGATGAGAGTGTTTACCTTGGTTGGCTGATTTATTTTTGTTATATCTGAATACTGTACATCGCACCCACTGAGGAAGTAGCTTCTCCAAGAGTTAGGACAACAGAACATCACCTTATTACTCAATAAGGACAGTGTAAACAAGCTGGCAACATGGAGGCTCCTGACAACACGGCGCGTCTCGTTGCCTCTATTTCACACATAATTTCAAACATTTCAACAAGTATTTGTAAGGCACCGACTAGACTCGGTGGCACTCTTTCAAACATTACGTCGACGTGCTTCAATAATCTGTGTTTATAAGACTACATTTCCGCTTAATAATAGCGTGTAAAAAAAACAGAGACCGCAGAACGAATTCTTGTCCGTCGCGGAAGGCCGTCAGTCTCGTTTTGCGGTCTTGTGGTTGGTATGAGTTGTAAGAGCATGCAGTTTCCCTGTTGAATAACTAAGAGAATTACTTGAGTAGTTTACCAGAATTGATTCGTCAGACAAGCTAACTTACTTTCAATATGCTATCGACGTAAAGAAGGGGTAATGCGCTGTACCCTTAAGATCTTTATTGAGTACACAAAAGGCACCTTCTTGAACGTTGAAGCTTACAATTTTATCCAAATAAACAATTTTTTTACTTTTCTACACTTTATCAAAACAAATGGACTAGCCAGTTGTCGAGGAAAGAGAATTCGATCAGTTCAAGATAACTGTTTGATTTTAAACTAACTTCTTCCAGTGGTATTTGAAATAAAATGCATTAAAAAGAAAGCAGTATTAAGTTGTTTTTTTTTTTAATTTCTGGTCACTGAAATTCATACAATCAACAGTTAAAAAGTCAACTTCTATCCATGGAGATGATATGATAGGACGATTAGAGCTTTATGACAACGTTTGATAGCAACAGTTTCATATTTTCTTCGAGACAAATAAACGCCTGATATTCGCCAAGTTATCATAAGTAAAATATTCAATAATTACGTAGTAGTGTACTGTTCATTTATAACATTACATATGCTAAATTATATTACAAATGTACTTGTCCTAACTGAAATACTGTTAGTGGCTTTCTATCTTATCATGTGCACAGCATCTCTTGTTATAAAGATATCATTTAAGATATAACAGAATAGGATATTGTCAGTTCTACACGACAACATCTTGTTTCGGTTATACAACATGCCAGAAGCTCTTCTCATGCCTTTATGGATGTGCGGTGAAATCAAAAGCTTAAGAGCGAACTAAAAGAAAAATTCCGGCCTCTGCTGAAGTGTCACGTCTTGTCGTTGAGAATATCATTCCTCAAAGATCACCCGAGCACAAAATGTCGCGGCTCTCTCTCTATCTAATAACAAACAAGACGTCCTGATATAGAAATACCTCAAGTGCCCTTGCCAAGAGTTTAGAAATAAGCTTCCCACAATATAATACTAGTCGGATTTCAGGCCGGATTCGATATTCGTGACGTTCTCATGAGCTTACCTGAGTGGCTATTGCTTGTTATTCACGTGCTAATGAGATCCACAACAATTAAACACTCTAACAAAGGCGAAGTTGGCGCCGAGAAATTTTGACACCCGGCTACGAACTCAGCGGCGCCGTTCACGAGACACCATTACCGCCGCCTCTGGTCGAAGTAAATCAGTTGCTACTCACAAGCGACTAAGAGAAGATCGTGAGTTTTAGACCTGTATTCGCATATCAAATCGATTGAAAACCAGCTGGATATAAAGCTAGAACCTGGGTGTGTTTTTTATTCAAAATTGAATTCAGCGCTACGATAATGAAGCACGAGCGAACACCAGGCGTGAAACTCTCTTGACAAAACCAAACTTCGGATTTTTTCAAGGTTTACTTTAGGAAGCTAGCGCCTAATCCCACAATTTCAGTACAATACTTGGATGTTTTCTTTTGAGTTGAGCCAACTAAAACACAAAAAAGCCGTCTTTTCGGCTTCGCTTAAGAGCCCGCTGGGTTTTACTGGCGACGGGAAGGCAGTTTACTGATTAGGTCAGATCATTAGATGACCATTAATTGTCGTTTGTTTGTCTAATTAATATCTGTTAACTGCTTAATTATATAAACGGTATATTTTACATGAAATGCACACGAGCGAGAAACCGCACGCATGTCCGGTTTTCCGTTCTCAAAATCTGCGAGGAAAGACATGTTTTGTAAAAGAAGCACAAGCACTCATTTTCACCCGAAATGAGTGAACAAGGTATTCTTTTTTTCAACGTATTTTTTAACTGAAATGTCAACCCTCCCCAAGCAAGATCCTTTTCAGTTAAAGTTCTCTTCTGAGGACGAAAGCGCAGAATATTCAGCATTCTGTATAAGCCTCGTGCATTTATTTTGGCGTTCTGGCTGCCAAGTGTTTTTTCTGGAACAAACATAACTTGAGACGATGACTTTTTTAGTTAGTTGTTCTTTTGTGGAGAACCTTGTCTTCAATCAAGGTGCCGCCAAATAGCTTCGTCGTCGAAGTTTTGACTAAGTCTGTACACGCATCTGTGGTTACTAACTAGAAGAGAGAAGGTGGCGGTGACATGTTGTTTCAAAATGATTTTATTTGTCTCAAAGGTCGTCGAATTACTGTTTTTTTTTTGGCATTCCTAAGGCCTTCTGAATTTTGTTGACCTTCCAAGAGGATTATTTACATAACTTCCCAGCTTGCAACTGGCGTATTTTAAGTACCTTTGTTGAAAACCTGCTCGATAAAAACTGTCTTTTCAACTCTCAGAGACATGATTTATGATTTGTACTTTTCAAACAGAAAGGTGTGACACTATCTAATGCA
Organism: Micromussa lordhowensis; assembly: GCA_964020085.1. Classification (NCBI taxonomy): domain Eukaryota; kingdom Metazoa; phylum Cnidaria; class Anthozoa; order Scleractinia; family Lobophylliidae; genus Micromussa; species Micromussa lordhowensis. The sequence continues at coordinate 16,838,230 of OZ026598.1, forward strand.
CGCAGACTGCCTGGCGAAAATTTAATCCCCCTGGTAAAGAGTTCATGAAAACACAAATGTCACCCATATCGTCTCTACAGCCGTACAAGTCGCACGCAGCTGGGATGTCCTTCGGTTTCTTTGCAGAAATTTTGACTTGAATGGTGTAGCTGCCGAAGAGTAGTTAGAACTTAATATTACAAACGTACACATCGCTTCCAAAGCCTAGCAGAATGAAGGGGTTTTTTTTTCATAGTCGGCGCTATCCTTGGAATTAAAACTGACAGCGTCAAACCGCAAAGAGAGCAGTTTAAAGCCAATGGCTAAGACGATTTGAAATTAAAGTATTTGAGAGCTGATACCCCAAAGTTGAAAGAAACTTTAAAATGTGGAATCGATTTAAGAAAGCGCGACCTTGAAATCATAATACTTGGAACGTAGCGGCAAGGTCCAAAAATTTATAATAAAACGATAAAACATTCGACATGCTCTTAATTTTAAAGTGTGCCGCCGTTGATAAAGTCGGTGGTTGCGTTTCACGTTGCCTGTTTTTGACTTTGATGAATTGGGGTTGCTCTCAAAATCTTAAGGCCAAAACTACAAGATTGGGTTTCTCTTTTCGGTTTCGTTTGGCTCCTCTTTTAACTGTCTGGCAATTTCGGGTGAACTAAATTTAGTTCACTTAACTGATACTCCAAAGCCAAATACATTTGGAGGCGATTAGATTAATTTTGTTTCTTCAGCAATTATAGAGCGGGGCCGGCAGAGGTTTTGACGTGTTAAAAGGATAACCACATCTTTAAAACTCAAGCAGGCAAGAATCGCATTTCCTGTTGTACTGTGCAATTAGTGTTCAAAGTTTATTGGAGCAATTGTCAACGACTAAACTTCGGTAATCCGCAGTAATAGCTTCTATTGATTATCCCATTAGACAATTCCACGGTTCGTATTGTGTAATGTATTGTGATACTCATTCTTTATACAGGAAGAATATTTGCCCCTTGGTTTTTATTGATTGGCTGGAAATGTACTCTCGAAAGGAATGCCAAACGCCATCAAAGATGATTTATGAAATACGCGAGCTATAACAGTGTTCAGATAAATCCGGAGTGTACATGAGATAACTAGATTTCTGGAGAACGTCGGTCAGCCATGAACGATTCTGCAATTTTTGCTATTCTCTTCGCGATCCTTGTGTAAGTAAAAACTATTGTTAGCTGTGATATAATGCAAAGCACTTGAGGAATATATAGAGCTCTTACTTGCTGTGGAAAGGCGCCATCATAAGGACTTTAGTGTGTAAAGGCGCTTTAATGAGAGGAGATTTTTTCCTGAGTTCGGTGACTTGTGAAGATTGACCGCGTGGCGGGTTTCTTCTGTCAAAGACAACAACAGTTCTATTTAAAGGGTTTCAGAATGTAGCAGAGCGCTAGGCCTCGCACTGTTTTTCCATGCATACTTTGCACGTTCGTCTGGCATTCGCATGCAGTTTGGACTATATTTTGTGTCCAAATGAAGTTAAGTTGACAAGCAGGCTGCTTTCAGTTACTTTTGAGTAGCATGCATTATTTAAGTTGAAACAATTTTGAGAACTGAATAAAATGTATTTTATCTTGCAGAGTATCAGCTGTGCCTGAATGCAAGGGAGCTAGGCGTGCAACAGGTAAGATGTATGGTTCATATTCAAATGAAGATGATATAAGAGTAACACCATTTGTTAAGCAAATACGTGACCGGATTAGATTCCGAAAACATTTTCACTTTCTTTAACAAGTCGTGTCATTAATTTTTCTGCTTTTCAATAAACGCGGCCGTCAGTGAGGCTGAAATATAGAATTGGTCACTTGGGGTTTGCTGTGGTAGACTAACTGGCGATAGTTAATCAGTCTTGAAAGAACCTTCACACAAAAAGCTGAGACCTGCTTGATTAAATGCTAAAAAAGAAGCTTTTATTACTTTCAAAGCGATTCAAATAAAGTTCCAGCTGGGACGCAACGAATGGGACGCAACGAATGAGTCCTTCAAGACGATGTTAAATTCTGGAAACAGGAGAAGTTAACAAAGCTGCTTATGACTGATTTAGCACAGTTGCAATAGTTTGCTCTTGGTTTGAAGAGTTTCGAATTGTTTTTCATCAACATGTTCGCGCCTCAACTTTTGTTTTTGTAATTACTCAGAAATGTTTTCTCAGGAGTGTTTCTTTTTATAGCCTGATACGGTCCTTTCATCGCAATACGTGTTTTCTTTTCCAATTTGGTTAAATTTTATCACTATATCGTGATAGCATCGTTCAGTCGGCTCTATTGCTCTTGTTGACATAGCGTGTAAATTTAGTCAGCCCTCGCTCTGTAAAGATAATCACATCACTTTTGCTCGGAAATAGAGTTATCTCTTCTTAGTAGCCTTGTAATTATTTGCACACGGAAACTTTAATCTCGGCCAGCTGAGTACAAATGTGGTTCCCATTACGTTCGTTCCATAGCATATCTGCTCGTAACCATTCGACAGAGCTCATTATTAAAAGTACTGCTCAGTCATGTGTCTCATCGAGACAATGCCCGAAGTTAGTTTTACAATAAATAACGATGTTCAAACGAGCCTCCATTTTGTTAAGAGGTAAATAAGTCCGCTTATGGCGTGGTCTTTGTAGCTCAGCCATTAACAGATCATTAAATGTCAGTCTTGTCTTGAAGACCACCACGCTTTTGAACAACAAAAGAAAAAAAGAACTATACTTTTCCAGAGCAAATGCAAAATAATACAAAATAATTCGTCTCAGTAGCGTAAAAGAAGAGGTTGCTTATTTTTATCGAGAATGTTCATTGTCATCGCCGTCACCAGAAGAGAAAAAAATCTGTTTGTTCGCATACATATGTGGAAAGGTGCAGAACCTTTTATTTCACTTTCCATCTGCTTAAGACATGCTAAAATACCGGAAACGTTTCGTTTAACTTTGAACTCTACAGCAGTGACTCTCTTTGTCTTCTTTTCAGATGCCGTTTAGTGCTGTGTTTTTTTTTTTCCCATTTGTCTAAAAGTTCATTACAAGTAAAACAAGCACGACACTTCCCTGCGAAGGGTTAAGGTTAAAAGAGGACATCGTTTTGATGGCTTCTTATTATTTGCATGATTTACTAAGTACTGTTAGGATGTTCATGTCTTTTAGATAACCAAGCTAGGTATTTACCCATAGCTGCGTGGGGCCTCATACCTGGATTAATAATTGTGTTGAGAGCTCCCTTGTTAGAACAGTTCAAGAGGGGTGTTTCCTAATATGGGTGTTCTTTCGCATGTTATACCCAGTGCATCTGTATCAATTTCCATTGAGTAGTATGGGAGGTCGATGTTTGATTCTAGAGAGGTCTCTGGAAGTTTCAAGTATAAACTCTTGTGATAAAGTGGCCGGACTTTTCTGAGAAAAAACATTATACAGTCGGGTTCTGTACTGGAGACCGAACGACGATGGGCTTACCTACAAGTTGACCAATTTGTCACCAATACAGGACATTTTTGGGACACTTTTGCTGGATTAAAGTATGCGGGTTAGAGGAAGTCGTCCTATTTAAAGGATTTAGCGGATTTATGCAAGTTTAGTAGCTTTGTCTCAAGAAAATGATAATTGAACTACGTTTGTCTAGTAAAGCAACGGTTCATCCTAGAGCAAATACGTTTAGAACGCAATGATGAAGATACAGTAAAACAACTAGGCATTTTTTTCGGAAAGCGTGAAAACATGATGGGGATATCAGGAAAATCCTAAGTCCTAAGTGATCTAGTAGTTCTATTATTTTGTATATCGTGGACTGAGCCTAAACGAACTAGACAGATAAGATTTCAAGCTTAAGGTAGGCAGATTATATAGAGTGTGTGCGGGTGACGTCATCAAATTCTCAAATCCAAAACTAAAGAACCACTAAATGTTTTATCCTCATCAGGCTTAAGAGGTTCCAAATTTAGCTCTGTTTACAACTTTCAAGCTCAATAGCATCCTTCGTTTGGAAACCATAACATTTTGAATTTCGAAGTTATGGCGGTGCGTGACATAATGCGAAGCTCGCTTTTGTCGAAAAATATACACTTGTCTCGTGATTTTCGTCCATTTTAAGAGTTTAAGTATCAGGAAAAGCGTTTTTGCAAATATTTTTTGGTTCGGTTTAGATAATCAGTTGACTAGATAGCCAATAAGTTCCAGATGTTTACACTATTTACTGGCCGCCATGTTGCAGGACTAAAGAGGTCCTCCAACATGGCGGCTCCATACTACGCTCTGTAATTTTGTGCGGAACATTTCGACGAATATCTCAGCTTTGGGACAACGCACACAGCTTAACCTTGGAGAACTGTCTTCTTTATTTATCGTCTACAATATCACAATTTTTTGACTTTGTCCGTTGCATAGTTTTTATTTTATTTTTTATTGCGTGACAGCCGCACACACTCTATACTTTAAGTCCCTTCTAAAAGAAGTACTCCAATTGCTTATTTATTTTGTATAGTTTCCGACGCAGCAGTTAAGACAACAAAAACAACAGCCACAGTTAATTCCACTCTGCTACCGCGATGTGACAAGAAGACAGTTCACCTCACCCAAACGACCGGAACCATCCGCTCTCCAAACTACCCCCAAGGGTACGAGATAAACTTGCAATGTACTTGGCACGTACAAGTGCCCCGCGGATTCCGTATCAAAGTTCGCTTTCGACGCCAATTTGACTTGGAAGACTCACCAGGATGCAAGAAAGACTATGTCATGCTGTCTACTTCAAAGCAGTTTCGCAACCCATTGATACACTGTGGTGGTGCAAAGCCGCATGGAATTATATCACCGCAAAACGCCGTATGGGTTCGATTTCGTTCCGACAATGGTACCACGGGCAAGGGGTTCTACATTTCGTACATGTCAATTGGTAAGATCCTATATAGTCTGAAATCACATTGTTTTGGCTGGTTGAAGTGAATTCTGAAGTTTTCTACTCTTTTCTACCCTAGACTAAACAAGTACATGTAACAAGTAACTACGGTCAGCTTGATTTACTCTGGTCAATCTGTTCTTTATTTACAGTTAGGACGTTTCTACACGTAAAGAGAAACAAAAAAATAGTTTGGAAAGTTAAAACGTTTCATTGGAATAGCTTGCATTTCTTAGGTACCCGTTTAACATCAAGGTTTGCTTCCTTATAGACGAGAACGAATGCAAGCGTCCAGTGTGTACATTTCCCAGCTTGTGTAGAAACACGTACGGGAGCTACGCTTGTGACTGTCCCGATGGATATGCAAACAGAGGACCAAAGGCCTCAGCGCGGTGCGAAGGTTGGTCCAACTTGACTTTATGCGCAGTGATCTTCTTTAAGAGTCGTCTCGCAAGAATAGGAGACTGCGCATGCGTTTCAATGTTGTAGTTTGTCGTATTATTGTATGTTTGTACGAGTCTCGCTGTATTTCGTCCGAACCTAATACTTTGCTAGAACATGCAGAGGAAGGTCAAACGCTAAACACGAGGGAAAAATGTAATACCTTATATGAAGTTACATGTAAGCAACGGAATTGTTTTGTTTTGATTTTTCCTTTACGAAAATTAGACCATTAAAGGTGTGTTTTATGTTGGGCGCGGTCAGCACGCACGACCAAGAGGGCAACAAAAACCTGTTAAACCTGCCCCGTAATACTCTTAAGATTATTTGCTCTTAGCGAGTCAGTTTTAATTCCAGTGGCCTTTGTTCTCTGACAGCCCGGAGCTGCAGAATTCCTTTCCAAGTTTACTCTATTTTCTGGTGTTTAGTTCGAATATTTTTTAAAGCTACAATCAATACATTGAAAAAAGTGCTTTCAATCTGCCTCAATAAGCTTTAGCCGAGTTTAAACATATTCCCGGTGTTGTCCTTTTTTCTTCAGACATCGACGAATGCAAGATAGGAAATGGGCGCTGTGACCACAAGTGTGTCAACACAGACGGAAGCTATTACTGCATGTGCAGGAGAGGTTATAAGCAAGCAGCAGATGGGAGAAGGTGTAGAGGTAATGACACTATAAGTGAAGGCAGTGGGCTTTGAGGACGTACTACTGAATCAAAAGCGGCACGATAGCTCAAAGCATTAAGGCCATTTTTCTTCACAAAGAACGGCTCCGCAGAGCGGACAACAGCAGTAACCTTAATTTTAAATCTCAAATTGATTTAAAAATCCTAGTTTTTGTCACTAATCGTTTACAGTATATTGAATAAGTTTAATTTTAGCATAAGTATATCCTCCTTTTTTACCAGAACACAGACAGATCTAGCAGTTTTACTCTTTTGAACTCATGACCAATTTATATAAAAAAAAACTAGTGAAAGGACTTTATAAACAGTGTAGACGTAAAATAAATTAAACAGTAGTAACAAAGCTTTGCAAGTTGTTATTTTTATTACTCGAGATTTGCTTACAAGTATTAATTGAGCAATGATATCATTGTATAACTTAAAAAAAATCTGATGAGGTTTCCAAGTATGATTAAATACTGACTACACTATAGCTACACACCTGACTTTAGCAATGTCCCTTCATTGAGAAGTTTGCACGTCTATAACCGGCGCCTATCTAGATGCAGTTAAAGTTTACAATTTTGCTGCGAGATCGATCAAAATTTCTTTATATCTTTAAACACAGTGGAATTGTAATACTGATCATAGTTTTCCTCATTCTTAAGCAAATTAAACGGGGTGTAATACACTGAGCACTAGTTTGGTATAAAAGAAGGCAACCTAAAGTCTCCTGATTCCTGATACAATGTATTCTATCACATTCGCTTCAAAATGGCTCCAACCCCTTCCATCCATTTCCGTGCTTTTGCTAAAATAAATTCGAAAAAAAAAACATTGACATTATGACATAACTCAGTATAGTTTAAAGGAAGCTGCTTAGACACATGCTAAATCTAAAATAAGGTTAGGCTACACCCTACGTCTACGCCCTCTAGAGCTTTTTTCAGTCAGTCGGCGAGTAGCCAGTAAAACTGAGAGGTCTTGTCAAACTGATATGTGAAGGAGAACTCCATCTCTTTAGATTATAGTGGCCTGGTTGGTTAGTAGCACCTTTCTAACTGAAATACAACGCACCTTTATATTTTTTCGCCACAGTTTGTTGCTTTACATTCGTTAAAAAAGAGGGAAATATCACCACTTTATTTCGGACAAGGATATAAAATATTTTCGCTTCCAATCCTCAGTGAAACTGAATGGAAAGAAATTGGTTGCGACACTCTGACACTTACATTAGCGAGCGAGCGAGGGCTAATTTCCAACACTTCGAGTTTATACCCTTTACCTTGTTTTTTCAACTAAACGTTTATGCATACGATAGCGAGAATATAAAAAAGCAAAAAAGGAACACGTACACACTGAACCGTAGCACAACTCAAAATTTCCTCAGGTGATTGAAATTCTTCAAGCATCTCTATTTAACGTAACCGTGACTCCTGCATGCATAAACACGCCGAGAACCTCGCGGATAAAAACAAAATCTTGTAAAACGCGTTAATTAATCCTCCTAAAACTTCCTGAGAAAATGGAAAACAGACTGAGTGATCATCATCTTGAAACAAGATAACTGAAATAAACCTGCAGATACAGGTACACCTTATGTTATCCAGGCCATTCGTTCAACTGAACGCTTATCACAGGTACGATATTTTTAAGTACGTACGTTTTTAATTAATTAAAGAATGAAATTTTGCTCCAAAAATCATTAGCTAAAGATTAAAATCTCCAAGCACAGCAAGGCCAGCCCTACTGGTCAAGATTTTCATTCCGTCGAGCAGCAGTCGTGTCACTCGTGTGGCATCAAGATTTGCAACTTGCGTCCGACAACTTCCCGCCAAAACCCTTGACTGCAAGACCTTGCCACACACTATTGTTGTCACCTTTTCTTTTCTTTTCTTTCCTATTTTCTTTTAAATATATATTTTTTTCATTTTGCCCGAATTTCTGAGTTATAAAAGGAAAAAATAAAACACTCAACACTAAATTAAACGTGAAAAACGATTTAAGAACTCACAGACCAAATGTGTAACGCGTTGGCCAATGCGGTTTGCCCTTTGTATATTGCGTATCAAGATTACCTCAGCCGCGAGCTTTTTTCGTAGATTGCCGCCTCGTGAAACGGAAAATATTATGGAGAGCAAAAGGTTACGTACCACTGAGAAAGTGTCAAAACTTAATTACAACCGTAATTTTCTCGAAGATTTATGATTTTAAATTCAGCATGGTTCTCCTTCGCCTGTTAAAAGTCAATCCCCGGTAACTATGAGTGTAAAAGAAACCTGGAAAGAACAAATCATGTGCACTATACTTGCAAATGTAAGAAAGGCCAGGAAAACGAGGAATATATACGTGATCTGGTGACACGCCACTTCAATTCATGCAAGTTCGTTGTCATTTATAAAATTAGCATCAGCAAGTGCTTGTGGTGGAATGATAACAAGACACGCGACACGGGCCTTATCTCACGACAGATAATTTAATAAGTTTTAATTAATAAGATTAAAGTTATCGGATGTTATGGCTTAAAATAAAATAGTTTGTTTGTGGGCTGTCATAATACAACTAGTTATATTTAACAAGGACAACAATAGACCCTTCTTTATAGGTGTAAAACCAGCCCAGCAAAGACCCACTCAGGATTGAAACGGTGTGATCGCAGCACACTTCATGAAATGCCGATTATCATCAAAAACGCAGCAGTAACCTCTTAATCTAGCGCGTACGTTGTTGGTTGGCAACGTTCTATTGATCTGTTTATTTTCTATTTAGTAATATTGTACAATATTCCAAAGGGTCAACTTCAAACAAAGAGACACTTCAGAAAGTACATGATGGGTTGTTCAAATGCATTGAAACTTGTTGAGAAATGCGCAATCCATGCGATATATGTATAAGCTTCTACACGCGCTGGTGGTGTTCATCCCTCAAAATAAGCCCTGTACATCCATTGGTCATGTGATAAAATATTAAACAGAAGAATTCATAATAAGATTCTTCTTCCCTGGAATGTTCCTCTACAACATCGCTGCATCCAAATTTCCATTTCCATCCAAAATTCTCAATTTTTGACGTTGATCTTTCTATTTCTGCTTTGTGCGATCCCTTATCGAGGAAATCATGGCTTTCAGTTATTACTTGGCTTCTCAACGAAAACTCTGTGGCACTGATAAAAAAAAGAGGCTAGCCTGTCTGGTTTGATTGACCAGTTTGCAAGATACAGGCTGCACAAATGGATTTCAAAATCCATGGATTGTAGGCAGAATATGAAAACTAACAAAAAAATCGTTTATGTCCCGTTTATATCCCGGCCTATGTCTGTCTTTTATTATTTTGGTTCGACTTCTAAAGGGTTCCGCATTAGATTTTTAAAATCTTTCGCTGGATTAATTAACAGGTCATTAATCATACATAGTTTCGACGAGCTTTGCCCTCTACTATGCCACGTCTCTACACAGTCATGGATCTGTGAAATCTCGATCTGTTCGATACACTTACAAAATAATTTCGCGTTGTAGTTCTACGTTTTGTAAAGATCTGTGAATCTCGCTTAGCCGTGCTCGAAGACGGTTCCAAAAACCGCCTCACAACGTTTACTTTCTCCCCATAGTCATAATGGTTTAAGTCAAAAATCCCACTGCTTACCTTTTGTTTATTCTGCTTTGGCTCTTACCACCAACCAATTCATTTTCTTTTCTCCTCAGCAGATAAAAATGAATGCAGCAAGAGTAATGGTGGATGTTCCCACTACTGTGTCAACTCCAGGTCGTCGTACCGCTGTGGATGCCCAGAGGGTTACGCTCTTCATTCAAATAAAAAGACGTGTTATCCAGGTAAAAATCACGAGATAACCTCTCTCGTGAAAAGCTTGAACTTAGAGGAAACGTTTAGGTGGCCTTTCTTGGGCGAAAATGATGCTCAAAAGTGGAACATGTTCGCGATCGCCGATCGGAGAAACAATATCACATTCATTGCGATAAATTACTCTCTGGGGAAATTAAATGCGCGATGGAAAACCTGACCACAGAAAAATTGGCAAAAAGCCGCTGCTTTCGTGTCAGGATTTTATTAATAAATCATAATCATGTCATGATTATTTTGACGGTTTGCGGATGAATTGAAGAAATCGCGAAACCTCTGTCACCTCTTTCCTAGGGTCCCTTTTATCCACCGCCGCGCGCGCTTTGGTGCGTAACCCATATGAAGAAAACATTCCAGGGCTCTGGGAACCCGTTTTCGCGGTTTTCGCGGTCAAATGTAAAAGTAAAACAACTGCCTGATCTTGGTTCTTATCACCAAGGCGGGAGATCAGTGTGCAAGTACAAACCTAAAAAAATGAGAAAGCTCGGTTTACAAGATGTTAATTATGTTAAGACAACGGGCGAGAGCAAAATCTAAATGTCTCGCGATCGATATCACCGGCTGGGCTAACCAGGGACAGTGTCGAGTCACTATCTGAATACAGCGTCCAAAAAAGACATGGCGAGGAAATAGTTTAAGCAAAGTAAACCGAAGTACATTCGTGTAGGTCGTTTATAACCCTTAAGGAAGCAAATCACACCTCTGACACCCTGATCTCCATTCCAAATTAGCTGCGCCTTACACAGACAAACACAAGTTTATCAGTCATAGAATCAGAAGTTCGGGGTTTTTTGTTGTCCCTCCTTGTTACTGGTAAGTTTATTTTACATCTTAATGTTAATTAAGTCAATTATTGTTTCCTTTTCCTAAGTGTAGACGTATTTTCCCTCCCCTTCTCTCTTTAGAAATTTCCTTCTACCAGGACCAATATACGGTGGCCGTGAGCGAAAACGCAAAACCTAACACAGTGGTTACTAAAGTGGAAGCAAGAACCTTTCCTCAGAAACGCTTTATCTCTTACTCTCTCCTGTCCGAGAACCTCAAGCAACCATCAATATTTACAATCAATTCCGGAACTGGAGAAATCATGGTCAGCGGTAAACTCGACATGGATAAAACGTGCAATTTCTTACTTGAAGTAGAGGCTAGCTTTCGACTGCCTAACACTTCCAATGGAGTGCAGTATCGATCAGCGAAGACGTTTGTACTCATCGACATTCAAGAACATCAGAGCGAAGAGTCGCTGTCTTTTACGCAGGCCTCCTATTATCTTAAAGTTCCTTGTAACACGTCGCACGATACGACTCTTTATCGTGTGCGCACCACTGACACAGAAAGCGCAGGAACGCCACGCGCAAGATATAGATTTCAGAGAAAGCTGGATCACTTCTATATCACAAATGGCGGGAAAATTAAGACTCAAAGGAGCCTCCTGCTGTTCTGTTACGTCACTCCTCGAAAGTCCTTTCGAACAACAATCGTTGTCCGAGATACCGCGGACATAAAACGAAATGAACAAGCTTCATTACAGATTGTGATAATGCCACCAGGACTGCTGTCCAAAGACATTGCTGGCGCGTTGCCAGGGAGCTTTGCTAATACAAAAGATACAATCACTCGGCGCCAGACCCTTCACTCGGGAGCGAAAATTGAACAAGAGAAAAGCAATAACTTTACTGTCACACATCACGAGGACTAATCGCTCTTTTCCTGTAAGTGTATTCATTTGCAAAACAATGTTGTATAGTGTAGTTTGTACAGTGTCGAAAGGAAGCTATAGAATGTAGATAGTAATATAACTTACTTATATTTAGACTAATCCGCAATAAAATTGTGGAGGCAGCTGAATAGCAGTGCATGGAAGCTGAGCTCAGCCCATGTCAAACACGTGTTCAAGTCAGCATTTGGTGGCCGTGAGTACAGCCGTTAGTGCTTAGCCGATTGACATGCGTCTTCTCCTTAAAGAAACATGCCAAATCAATAAGCTGTCTTGATGAACGTTAGGGTCTCCAAACTGTCGTGTTAAGAGTAATGTCGCCGTATTGTTCTGTCGATACCACACTTCAGCTCAATACAACTACAGAGCAGTAACAGGCCTTAATAAGTGTCGAAAGGGTTAAACGCTTTAATGCAATGTGTAGAATATTCTGAGGGCAAGACTACAGTGTACGAACTCTGGGCCAGTTAACTAAACAGACACCATTTCAGTGTCAAGATTCCTCCTCCATATTCGATAATAAAATACTTATAAAGTGCATATGCATCGCGTCTTTTTTTTCCTCAGTTGTGAACGGTGAGTTTGTCACTGGGTTGTTCCTATTTACAAGTTTTGGCAAGTAGTGGAGTGCACGGGTTCCAAACAAATCCCACTTGAAAAATCACCCGGAAAGCTGCAACTCACCACCCCATCGAGTTCGCTCTTCGCCATCTTGGGGAAATTAAGTGTCTATGGTCTTCATCAGAGTATAAAGATTCATTCCTTGATTCCCGGCTTACATAAAGCACCCCCCCCCCCCCACCCCCAAATTTTATGTCAGTGTCGGTGCGTGTACAAATCTAGACCATGAAACTTGTAAAGCAGCCATCAATTTAAAATATTCTCTGCAGTTCTCAAATAATTTTTGTGTACTGTTGCATAGTTTCAGGTTCTTTATTTGCTAAATCGTATCAAAGAAGCGGGCCGATAGAATGATGCAATTTAAGTTCTGTGACTTCTTTCGCCTTTCTCCATTTTTTTGGTTCCTAATAAAATGAGTGCATATCGTTATTATACTTTCCTAATTGTCACAAATAGTTATATTATTATAAAATCACACTAAAACGGCAATAAAAAAAGAGCTACGGCTTTGACTTCACGTAAAAATATCTGCGTTGACATTCAAATCCTTCATGTTCTCCTTTCACATGGCAGCCAATGTGGACCAGTTTGAGATTCTTCCTCGTGAAAAGCAGGCCAAAAAAGTATTTCCAGTTCAATTGGCTTCCTTTAGGACACTTTTCAGCAGCTTGGATCATTGCTGGGAAAATCTGGCGAGACTTCTCAATTCTGAAAGAGTTTCCAGGTGAAGAATTTTCAATTCTTTTTTCAAGAAAATAATTAATTTAAAGATACCTGATTAGTTCAGTGTAACCGGTCTTCAAATTTTAACCAAACAATACTTCTAATTATATAATTATGACATTAGTAAAAAAAACATAATTATGTGTACATGTGTAATATATCTTGCACGCCTCTTTAACAATTACTAGTATCCATGTAACTAAACTAAAATAAGTAAATAACTAGATTAAAATCAAAATACCTTCATTACAATGTAGCTCCACAAGGTCAACAGACAAATAGTGTAACTATATGTTTCAACTGTGCAGTCTCCCCCATCCCAAACAAAAAAAAAAGAAACAGAAAATACTCCTGCCCACAAGACTACAACTACAAATTATCAGGTGGAGGGGTAGGAGGAGGAAAGAAAGTGTGATGATTAACTGGAATTTCATTAGGAAGTGGGGATGTGGTGACTTTAAACCAGTAAGCATTCTATAGGATAGGTATGGATAATTTCCAGAACTACACGATTCAGGTAAACATTACTTACACATGATCAAGATTCCATGTACTAAATAGGACTCTACTTTCTTTGCTGCCATATGGGTTGATCTTATGCAGCTTGAAACAATTTTCCTCATTATAAGGACCCTGGCAACTGAACCAGCCCTTGCCACAGCACAGACGCAGCTCCTGACTTGCAGATCGAGCAAAATAGTCACCATAATACTGCTGTTTCTTCAGTTCACCTTGAAATTGCTCCAGAGATTTTGAAAGGATAGTTCTAGCTGTTTTTGATGCCTACAGATAAGATTTTATGTTATACATGTAAGTAGTTGTTAGTACTTAGAAGAACCAACTAGAGTTTCCTGCAGACATGTGCTGAAGTGTGTTAATTTGCCCTATGGATTAATATACTGCTCCCCGTAAGACCAACCCTCTGCAAATGCGTGACAACCAATTGTTCAAATTAAAAAGGGACATAACATGGGAGTTGGCATGAGGGTGCAAAGGAAACAGATTTCCCCAGGTTGGCAACTAGGTAACTACAAGTCATTGAGCTAGCTCAATGAGGCCTTCCAAAATGGTGACAAAAAACTGCCAAATAAAAGATCCTACTTGCAAGCATATTTAGTAGGGGGGACTAACTATGTTGCAAGGTGCATGTATTACTATTGCCCAAAGTTTATTTAGCGGTTGGAAAAAATTCATCATCATCATCTGTTTTTGTTGTGCCATGGGACGCATAAGGCCTTATGTTGGAAAAAAATTCACTTGTCACGAATTAAGAGTAACACAAGAATCAAGTTATAGTAATATTAATTATAATAAATTATAAACTCTAATATGGCACTTATACATTACTATCCTAAACACCTTACAACACCTTCAATTCAAAAATATTTAAATACCTGATTGTTCTAATGTTATCGGAAGCTTGTTCTAAAGTGTTGGTGCAGTAGCAGAGAAAACCCTGTACAAGCATGTCATAGGGTAATAGTGTTAAATAGCGAAAAGCCATGTCTGAGGATGACCGAAGTTGTCTTGCTGGTTCACAGCATTATAACAGTTCTCACTTGTAAATACTTTGGGGCTAAATTAATTGAATAGATAATCACATGATTTTGAGTGCAATGTGAAGTAATTAAGCACATGCAAATTTTTCAAAGGCTAACAAAATTGCCGAGCCTGCTGGGCAAGTGCAATTTGTAGTAATGATGATACAGTTTGAAAACACACCATTTAAGTTAATCTGCATATTGTCTCCTTAGGCAGCCTGCAGAGTGTTTGGTATTTCAATACCTTTGAACCTTTCCAAAAGTATCCACAAAACTTTAAAAAATGTTCAAAAGTCTTTGGGTGAGCTTCAGGTGTTCTTTGGTAATCTTCAGAAGGGTTCAGGTGATTTTCGAAAGGGATATTCATTAATCTTCAGCAGGGTTCCTGCTATCTTTGAAAGTGCTCAGAAAATGTCCAATTACCTTCAGATATCTTTGGAAGGCTTCGGGTGAACTTCATCCACCCTCGAAATACCTCAGACTACTGTCAGTAGTCATGAGTGTCTTCCTACTAACTTCGGATATCTTCGTCGTTTGAACTGGTGTTTCATATTTGCACTGGGGTTACATGATAACTGCATTCCATTTTAGGCAATCAGAGCCAAATACCTTTTTCAAGTGTATTACTACCCAACAAACTTCACTTATCAGAGTGAACATGAGAAGGACAGAATGCACCAAACCAACAGAAAAATCATTAGCTCTGTGCTATCAGACTTTCTTTGCCTTCTGACTATGGAAACCAAAGTTAAGTGGCCCACTGCATTTGGCTAGACACAGCAGTACGGTGGAAATTCCCCTAACAGGCACCTACCTTTAACAGAGGTTTTGTCCTAACCATGTGCTGAACATTACATACACATAAATACATGACATGTGCATGCACATTCTAGTGAAAACTTTGGGGGAACCTCCAAGGACTACAAAGAGGCCAGTTAACTCTAACCTAGGGTAGCTGTTGTAATGTGGTACATGTAAACCAACAAGGCACTTACAAACAATTGCAAGAATCATGCAGACAACAGAAAGGAACTTACTTTTTCAAAAGATTCTCTTGCATTGGAGAAGTATTTCCTAACTCTAGATTTTGCTGCATTTCTCATAACATCATCCTTGGTATTAAATGACTTGCTAAGTCCATCAAACCAAGTCTCGTCCTCACGACGCTCCTCTGCATCAATATTATCATCTAAACGATTGACAAGCTCCTTCATGACACTGTACATCTCATTAGATTCAGAGCCATGTATAAAATCATAAATCTGTTCAATGATCTCATCTCGTTGTGACATTGCTCTGAAAATCTTCTCAGTAGCATGTTTGAGAACAGTCACATCTGTCGACAAAGTGTACATTAGTCTCCAACTATGCAAGCCTTAGTATCAGGAAATCAAGCTTGCATTGAATTGTACAAGTCAAACATATTGCTAACAAGGGCTTCAGTTTCCTAACTTTTGATTCAGGATTCAAGTTAGAAATTTAGTTAGGGTTATTGGCTTCTAAGACACATGAAGGAATTGATGACAGGCATGATAAAATTGACCTTGTCACAGGAATGACAAAATAAAAGAAACAAAAAAAAACGCACGCAAATAAACAAACATCACAGCTATTTCGTCACAACTTTAAGCTTACTACACATGTCCTTCCATATTCAATCCTTGGTTCCTACTCTCTTACAATGTACATGATTATTTAAGGGTTCAGTCTACATGTAGTTTGTTTAGAAGTGCCATGCTCTATAAAACAAACAACGGTTTACATGTAAACTAGGGTCTATGTTTTTACTTACATCCTTCCCAAGTCTCTTCGGCTCTTACAAAGACAAAAACTGTTTGAAGAGGTAGAGTATTAAAATAATCATCATCTTCCACTTCAGTGCCATCTTCGAGACACACTCGACAGTCCTCGGTCATACCCAGCTTTTTCATCCCTTTATGCTTCAGATCAGCAAAACTGTCCGCTACTATCCCTGTCCTTTTCTTTCTGTTAACATCTTGGATTTTGTAAGCTTTCATACGGACTAAATGTATGTTTTACTTATCTTGTCCGCCATTTTGAGATATAATTTTGTGCCCAGTCTCCGGACGCGCCGCAACCCCAAAGGAGAGCAATAGGCGCGCAGGGCGTGCATACGACTTTTGGCACACTTCTCACTTTTGCAAACACAAGGTCTTTCTGTTCACCTCCCCCTCCCCAGCCCCAATATTGCTTTGGGGGAAGAGGAGGAGAATTTCAGAACATAATAATGACTTCCCACTTAAAAAATAATGCTCCACCAGTTGACATTTTGCCAAGGACAAGGACTATTTCAATTTTCCAATTAATGTTAATCAATTAACCATTGATTGATGTTAACAATTCTAGAATGGTTCTTGCTTCTTGACCTAGCCTGCTCCAAGCTCCCGGTAAAGGGCGAGCGAGAGAAAAAACGAGGGAGGACTAAGTTGAGGAACGGCGAGACAGCCTGTAAGAATTTCTTTAACGACCCTCTTCTGGTATAGTAGGAGCTCTGATTGGTTGATTTTGAAAGAACTTTCAACACTCCGTCGGTTCCCTCGTTCATTGTCAACCAGAAAGACGGAGAGCGCGGTCTGGCTAGTCTCATCCGCAGCCGTAACGCCTTATCAGGGTCGTCACGCAACGCTTCTCCCCGTTGCGTGATGACCCTAATAACGGCTGCGGAGGAGACTACAGTCTGGCCGAATTGCGTGGCGTCTTGGAAGACTGTCTGCAAGATTTCCCTGATAGTCAAGCGGTAAGGAAGGAGCAAGAAATCTGCCTGGTAAATCTAGCTCATGGGAAAGACTTTTTCGCGATTCTCCCAACCGGTTTTGGATAGAATATAAAGCACGCAAAACAATCAGCAGCCTTTCGCGCAAACAGCTATACATTTGAATCACGTGGGATTAGGACGAACAAAGGACGAGTTGACCCAGACATCGAGCTCGAGAAAGTCTCTAGACAAACGTATAGCTTTCTCGAAGTAAAGCTACGACGTTTCCGAAGAAGAAACACCGGACGAGGACAAATATACCTAAATATGATATCCGTCCTAATTAAACAGCCGCGCCCGGCGTCACAATATAGAATGCAACTAAGTAACATATTCACGGAAAATTTGATATTTTGTCCCTCGAAAGCGAATAGAGAGACTTGACAGCATATCTTGCAATAGAAATGAGCCTAGACGACGCATAAGCTGAGCAGAAAGAAAATTACACTGAGAGGTGTCAAACTCGGCAAAGCGACATGCAGATAACAGCAGGCAGACCTATGACCTCTAAAAATTTGTTATAGCACAGTGTAACGGCTCAACTATACTTAAAATTCCTCCTTATCGAACACAACACAAAGTGCCCTTCATAAACACGAGTGAAGCAAAGAAAATTCGAGAGACCGAAAACAGAACGGCAAATGTACAAATGTCACGGACCGCAGGAACAGGATATAAAAGTTCGCTTCAACCTCGTTCCCAAGGCCTCTCTTCTTTCTGTAAGTCGCGGCCGCAATCCATCGTGTCAGGTCGACCATTTATTTGCAAAGAACGAAAATCATGTATTATTGCTATTTCTGTTTGGAGTGTCTACATTTACCAATTACAACACTAAATACAATTATGCAAGGGACGGCAAACGAAAATGCTGCCGGAATACGCACCACGTGACATTTTAGGAAGGGAACTTTTTACAGGTCGGATAATGTTGCAAGAAAAAATCTTCAGGTTTTAATTTTTACGTCAGCCCAGTCTCCCTCAACAATCGATGCATCAACGATCAACCAAGCCTAGTGGATTACCGTGAATTGAGTCGATTATTTACTTCTGGACCAAAAGGTTTTTTTTACTGTTAGGTGAACTAGAGACGTTTGTTCTTGCATGTCGACTGAAAAGGCATTTATTGATTGTTTTGTACATAGAAATAACCATACATACCGGAAAGCGGCAGCATATCCCAAAACACAATTTGCTGAGCTTTTCTAGTAAGTCATCATTTCTCTTAAACCTCTAATTTCCAGTTCCATCCTTCAAAAATAATGGCCGAAGCTAAGGGCATAGCTAGTTATGGTTTATTGTTTACTCAAATTTATGGGCCAACTCCACTTATGGCTTCTCCTGGATCGACAGCAGAAACTGCTTCAGTGTTAGGAAAAAATCAGTCAATATTGCTTCCGTTGTTGCTACTTACCTTTCTTTTTTTTGGAAGTCTTTCGATTCTACTAGGTAGTTTATCTAACATGGAGGTGGAGTGTTTTAACTCGCTGCCTTCACAATTGTTTTGGATAGGTTACTCTGAATATAGATGTGTTTTGAAACTTGATATATTCAAAGGAGGGATAAAACACTAGTGAAACACGTTTATCCCAGCTGGATCGACAAAAACAACACCTTTATTTCGCGATCTCAACAAACAACGTCTTCTCGTGACCTGAACGGTCCATTTTAGACCAGCTGTATCTGTTTTTAACTTAAAGAACTTCATCATGTTGCGTATTACCTGCTATACCTTCCTTCTCGCTGTTGTTTTTGGTTCTAAAAGGGTGGCCCCGTTTTCCTTGAGAAATAGAAGTGCAGCTGGAGAATTAGTTTTTCCGGCAAAAGAATTGAGTCATCCTGGTTTAGACGTTCCTGCATTTGTGATGGGTTTGTATCGTACATATGGCAAAGATGATGGGCCTGTGAAGAGAAACCCAAAAAGGATTCCGGCCGCTGTGCATTTCATTGTGGGTCAAGGTAATGTTGGTTCCATCTTACCAGGCTAGTTTATTATGCTAAGGACGCTACCTACAGCGCTGTCTAAGTCGAGGTTAGCTTGTTGTTTGTTCAAGGTTAATGGAATCTTCATAATTCGCCAACTTTATATTCTCGGTAAAAGCAACTTTTTTTCTACACTGTAGTTCCAGCTGGATCTGATCAGAGGCTACTGCTAGAGGTACTCCTTTCAAGCTAAACACGTTTTCTTGTGATGTAGTTATAGCATTGCTCTCGCATCGTCATGGCTATAGTTATTGTCAAGACAAAAACAATTGTGACTATCTCCCTTAATGCAATTTGCTTATTGCTAAATGCAATCCCTGCGAATCTTGTGATCTTGCAATCTTGTGATGTAGTTATAGCAGTGCTTTCGCATCATGAATGCTATAGTTAATGCCATGATGAAAACAGTTGTGACTATCTTCCTTAACGCGATTTGCTTATTGTTAAATGCAAATTCATGATAATCCCAAGGATCGGCGGAAGCTTGAATTTTAAAAGATTTTAACATCAATTTCAAGGCAGTTTCACGCCTCATTTGAACTTTTGTCAGTTTTGCTAAATGTAGTACTCGCTTTTTTTTTCAAACTGATGGTACAGAGCAGTTAAAAAAACAAATTCTTCCTATCAGCTTAATTCGTAACAATTCATGTTGTAGCCCTTAGTGAATTCAATACGGTAGTCTGAAAACCTTTATCGCTTCTAACCATCTCAAATACAATACCTCACCTGATACAGGCGGCCTGGCTGTTTACAGTGACCCTGGCATAACTTGTGCACGTTGAACGCATTAGCGCCCCTAAAAACACACAAACTGTGGCCTTGACTAACAGATAACATCACCTTATCACACACACACACACAAAAAAACGCAAACTTCAATAGTTTCAGACCTCCTCGGAATAAATTACTCATTTCGTACAAGACCCAACAATTTCGGGACGCGGCGACCTGTTGAAAATCATTCTTCAGGGTAGAAATTATTCCCTTTCAAGCCTTCCTTTGTTTTTCTCTCACTGAGAATGTCGAATTGCCACTTACATAAATGGTTGAAAACATGACAAACGCAAAGCTCAAAATACCTTTTCCGAAGTTGATTTCCTGTTTTCGTCTACTTTCTTTCTCCCCAATTTCCGCAACTTTATCTGATACGTGCAAGAGAAAGTCTCTAGATTGTTGCGGTCAAACCAGTTTTGCAATTACCCTGGCTATATTGATCTGAATGCCCTCAAAATGCCCTCAAAATTCTGCTTTAATTTTACACAGTAGCTCAGTCATCCATCAATCATTCCCGAAGCATCTTTGTTTCTAAAGTCTGTCGCAAGCCATCTAACCAGAAACAGAAATAGTCAAGGGCAGCTGGTGATTCTTTATTTAAGAATATCTTCCGGCCAACTCTCCCTTAATTTTAACTTTTTGGTGGAAACTGATCAGTGAACTCATAACTGCAGTTAAGCAGTTCCTGTTTTGTCTGAGAAAGCCTGCCTCCTCAAAGGTATCATTGTACTTCAATTGACCGCCTTGTGTTAGCGCAATTTTTGGCTTGGAGACTTCCAATAAAGTATACATTCTCTGAAAGCTTATGAATGATGTTTAGATATTTTTCATAACGAAACAACATTTACTTCCCTTTACACACAACGATTAGAGCGGCAGTGATAATTACTGTCCGATCGAAACGGTGCAGTGCACGAAGGTCTCAAAGATCGCTTGTTTTCTTTTATATTTATACCATTCAAAAGTTTGATATTGGAACGCTTGGGGATTCCTTTAATATAACAAAACAATTCACTACTTTTAAACCAGGTGGAATTGAAACATTCGGAAACAAGCTTATATAGCGCGGCTATTTGGGAACGTTGCAGCCAAATCTGATTTGACTTTCACTTTATAATGTGATGACAATGGCTCCGAAGATTTTTGCAGAATAAAGACAACAACATTTCCATTTCTATCCAGTGATTAAGACAAAGAAAATTCGCATTTCTTAGAGAATTGAGGTATATTGATATCTCAGTTAAGCAATTGTGGATTATGCTATCATATGTGTACAAGTGTGTAGTTACGCCAAAAGGGGAAAGAGAGCGAAGCAGGCGACTTCATCAACTTGAAGGCCAAGGGAAGTATTTGGTCTTGGAATACAACAAAAAGTTCTACCTTGATGCATGGTTGATCTCCCGAGAAAATTTAAAAAACCGCTCTTTTAGAGATTGTGATGATAGTTTTTTGCCCTAGGCAAGCACTCTTCTTCATCCGGTAGAACTCGGTGGCTACAGGAAAGCTGGGATGTGTTACAGAAGATACATGTATGTAAAATCTTCGGAGACCAATAGCACAAACACAAATAGGCTGCCACAGTCGACTTGTTAAAATCGAAATCGTAATCCCAGACCGGATAGTGGTATCCGCTGTCCCATCACCGAGGGAGTAACCCAAGAACAGTTTACAAAACAACTGTAATATGCTAGTCTCTAAACAAATGTTCTAATCCTTCGTTTACTTATCCTAAACCGTTATAGGCTGTCAATGCCGGAGTTTTGTTGTTCCAGGCTATTCCATCATTGCAAGTCAATTATTCTGTTCGTGAATATGAATTCAGTTGTCACAATTTCAGGTTGATGGTATAAATACAGATAGACAAGTGGTTATCATATGCATGGATAGGTTGCTTACTATTGGCATTTGCAAAGTATCGGCAAATTTCCTAGCTTTTCCTCTTCACAGAGGGAATACAAAACATGACTAAACGTATTTGACCAGCAAATGTTAAACTTATGGCCATCCCAGTTATACCTATCTTGTTTCAAACGAATTTGAAAGCATTTATCGAAAGGTTTTGAATATGGAAGCAGACGAAGTAGTATGGTTTGAGAGCTGTCTGGCCTAAAACTCCAGAGTCGATTGATGCAATAAGTCAGGTTTGTGGTATTTGCATCGCATCCTTAACAACTATAGAAGAGATTTGCGAGTAAGGCAGCCCTGCTTCAACAAATGTACGATTGCATACTGTGATTTTCATAATGTTTAGGCCCATGTGTAAAGCTAACGCTCAACAATACGGGCAGACGTCGAGAATTCGTTACTGACTTACGCCGGCTTTTGGCGACAAATTTTGGATCGCTTCGCTTCGTCATTGAAAGAGTATTTAGTTAAAAATATATATATATTTCTCTTTCTGTAAAGAACCTATTCACAATCGCAATAAGTATGCCTTGCATACACGACATTAGTAGTTTTATTTTGTCTGCACACGTTTGTAAAACGAGCTATACATAACATGGGTTCCCTAGTGCCCGGGTTTATTCGGACTTTTGCGTTTTTGATGTTTAGGTAGCAGTTCATTTTGAATGCAAATGCATTTCCCTCAAAACGTTTTAGTTTGTCTGAACTCATCTATAAAACAAGTTAAACATGACACGGGTTGTCTGAAGCCTGGATTTGATAGCGTTCTTGTATTTTGCATGATGTCGGAGAACATAAAACTGCGCAAGCCTATAGAACGAGCTACATAGCATGGCATGCCTCGCGCCTAGGCCTCTTGGGTTTTTACGCTCTTTTCTGGCTACGTGCTCGTATGTACTGTGGCCACTGTGGAGGAAAACTGTAAGCTCCTGGGTGTTGCTAAAAATCAATTGTGAATTAAAAAATGGGTTCTTTAGTTTTTGAAGTGTGATGACAGATCATTGGGCAGATTTACGAAGTTGAGTGTTACATATTGACGAGAATAAAGCCAGTTTGGAATAAGGTCAGTTTCTCTCAGGATATTCCACCAGTTCGGTGCATGCAATACCACTTTTTCAAATGGTTGATTCACAAACCAAAACAATGATTTTTCCAATCAGCGCACGAGTTTTGGGTCGCATGATGCGAGGTCTCTTTTCATGAAATTATTTGCATCAGTTTTGATATAGCTTTCGTTCACGATAGTAAAACTAATCAATCACACATCACGTTAAATTCTTCTATTAAATTTCGCATCACGGATAATTTTTTCACCAATCACGCGTCACGTAAAAAGAAGCAAGTACATCGCCAATTTAGAAGTCAACTCAACCATGCACGGAAATGCATCGACAAATATTCAAAACATTTAAAAAAAAAATAAAATATATAAGAACATGTTCTTATGTTTTTGCATATTAAAATGGCAAATTTCTGCCAGTAGGTTTCCAAACCACCAGGTTCTTACACGCCGGTTTCTACTGTATTTGTGTCAAAGCTTTACCCCTGCAAATTTTCTTATATATGGCAACGTTTTTATGTCTGTGAATGACATAAGGTGGCTTTTGAATTCAGTTTGGTCTTTATGATGACCTTCATTAGTGGCACACAAACTTTTTCCTTGTGTAGTCTCTCATTGCTTACAAAACTGTCTTCTCGAGCGTTATAAAATGACACTAAGCTCTAACGTCTCTAATCATAAAAATTACAATTTCCTCGGTATATCTGGCCTGGATGTCGATTATCCACCGACCAAAGCGAAGAAAATGACGACTAAATTTGTCAGTTAAAACGTGGTTTCAAGCAGTCTTCTCTCAGTGAAAACACTGTAGAATATCTCTAAATTTTTTCAAGGCCCATAAAGATTGTTCACGAAAGATATTGTACATTGAAGCCGATCAAAGCATAAAGAAGACAAGATTTTCCACCATATCACGCATAACACCGCTTTAGTACCTTCTTTGTAATTGTGCTACTAACAGGAAGGTAGCGCACTTCAGTAAGACTTGACAAAAACGGGAAATCCACAACTCAATACTGAGTCCACACGAGAAAACAACTGCCATGTTTTTTTATATAGCGCTATCGTTTCTCGGATTTTCCAAGCAAAACTGGCATTTCGCCAGACTGGTCACACAAATCTTAGTGTACAACATGGACCGGATTGTAAGATTATTCGAGCTAACACGTTTATTCTATTTTCAGCAACTCCTGGAAAAAACGGTATTTTCTTCAAGCTGAAGGGCCTTCGTACTCGTGTCGATGAGACCATCCTATCAGCCAACTTAAGAGTAATGGTTAAAACTATTGGTCCTCAGCCATCCTTCTCCTCATCGAACGGAAACCTAGTTCTCTACGATCAGTTCAACCACAAGCCTCTTCAATCGGTTGCGATTCAGGCGGGAGAGGCTAAGTTGGTCGTGTTTCCTCTACTCAATTTGGTAAAAAGATGGCTTCGCTTTCCGTGTTCCAATCACGGTGTATATATCAGGATACACTCAAATCACCAGGGGGATGAAAAGTCTCTGAGAGTGACGCTCGATTGTACAAGCAAAGCAAGAGATAACAGGCCACTGTTGGTTGTGCAAACACAGTCCAAACCACAAAAGGTTTACGAAGGGTCATTTCAGACAAGGTGAGCATGATTCGTCAAGCTTCTCGCGTTCTTTATTATAAGATCATATCATCAACAACAACAACAACAACAACAACAGAGATGCGCTATATTTGTTTGACATCATTCGATCCATATGCTAATGCTCTTTATAACTGGCTTTACTGAACTAGCATTCATTATTAGCTAAAATTAAACCTCAATGCGCCATTTTAGCAATATAGGTACACAATTAAAAGGCCAATAAAACTATGAAATTAATTAACGGGACCAATGCTCTTGAATTTCAAACGAAGGACCAGTAGCTTATGTTAATTAGCATATACATTATAATTTTACAGTCATAAGCAAATGGCTGAACAAAAACCAAAGTCCAGACCATCTCGTGCCATTCGTGACGAGGGGCCCTGCTCTAGGCGTCCTATGAGGGTTGAAATCTCCAAGAATATTCATTGGCAAAGTGTTGTTGCTCCTAAGTTCTTTGACGCCTACAGGTGTGGAGGAGACTGTAAGTTTCCACTGGATAAGAAGGTAAGTCCACTTCACTTAAACCGTTCAACCAGATGTCGGGCAGCGTAAAAAAATACTGCATCGTACCTGTGATTCGCGTGGGTTTAGTGAGTCTTGGACAAGGAATGAACTACATTAAGCTCTCGCTGTGTGTCTCCGCCACCCATTCCAAACGTACAAGGCTAGGCACGCTTAAAGGATACTTGACAAATACATGTGTATCTTTGAATAGTGGTAATTTATAGAAAGGATCTGAATCTTCCACAGTTAACTTGAAATGGAATGTGGGATCATATTTAAATGAAGGGAATGACTACAAAGCCCAACAAAGTTGTTTGTTGTACGTTTCTTGTTCGCTCGTTTGGTCTTGACCGTGCACAAAACACTGCATAGTTCTTAAGCAAAGTTTCTGTGACGCAATTCATGCAAAGATTGCCGTGCACAGTAGTGGACCCTCTAAAAAATCTCGGTATCTCTGTTTTCTCCTTTGAAGTTTGCAGGGCTTTATAGCCTCTATTAACTATGATGGGAACCAAGACCGACAAATTCCACTTTTTATCAGGTAAATCCAAGCAGCTATGCCATCATGCAAGCAATTTTGCATTCTTCAAGACCGGAACAGAGAGGTGGTGAACCGTGCTGTGTTCCAATAAAGCTGTCAGGAATCAGTACTATAGAGTACCAGAATGACCTCTTTAGCATGCACTTTTATAAAGAGTTGGTAGTTGAGGAATGTGGATGTCGCTAATGCTGACCCGATGCGATCCTGAGCAAGATTACGACGCTAGCCTATCAGCTAGAGAAACGACCGATAAGTTCATAATGGTAATTGAACTGAGTGGAGTGCAATTTGGTCTGAAATTATACGCGTGATTTCAAAATCGAACGAGCGCGCAGCGCGAGACCAAAATTGCACGACCCGAAGTTCAATTACCATTTTATTAGATCCATTTTTAAATCGCACAATTTAATAGCCTAAATACAGGAACAAGATTTTGGTCAGGACCAATATTTATTGAACCAAGTTGCCAAATTTTCCAAACAATGGCTTTTATTGTCTTTTATTTTACTGCAATATGATTGGTGAGTTTAAAAAAGCCTTAAAATCTGATTGGTTGTTTTGTCACTGTTCCATTCTCATTGGCTGAGAAAAAGATGTGATTTAGAGCAAAAGATAGTGCGATTCGTGAATAAATCGCACCGCTGAGAACCAATCAAGGTTACAAGGATAACCACTGATTTCAAATTGGATTTAATAAATAGAGTAATTATATGCTAAACCTTGAAAACGCAACTTCGCGTTTCACACGAGATAGTGCACGTGAAATGTTTTACCTTGCTGATAATTTATAAGTTACATTCCTATCGCTTAATAAATAGCAAAGAAAGCGCTTTAATATTGGAAGAGTTTTCAATTGTTGAGAGAAATAGGCACTGCATTAATTCACTTTTTATCGTCATTCCATTTAACGGTTTTCACACTGAGGAAGGGCTATGCCCCAAACGATTGTGAGTTTTCACAAGATGGCATTTTGACATATTTCAGTCTACGCTACCAGTTTTTAGTTTCATTTTCTTTTGAATACTGTTAAACCTTCCCATCTCGAGAGTTGAAAGAATTCAAAAGGAAGTGAAGATACTTGTGTTCGATAAAGTTAGCAACCTATATATACTCATTATATTAATTATTATTATATATATATTCTCTACTCGAAAGTATTACATGTAAAAAAATTGACTCTGGACAACCGATTCCTGTCCAGTA
Source organism: Micromussa lordhowensis (assembly GCA_964020085.1). Taxonomy (NCBI): domain Eukaryota; kingdom Metazoa; phylum Cnidaria; class Anthozoa; order Scleractinia; family Lobophylliidae; genus Micromussa; species Micromussa lordhowensis. Next base: position 16,865,048 of record OZ026598.1, read on the forward strand.
TAATAGTTGAAGGTTGCCCTTCAGTAGCATTTTTAAAAACTGACAAAAGCTCAAATGAGGCCTGAATCTATTGTGAAATTGGTGTTAAAATCTTTTAATATCCAAGCTTTCGCCGATCCACGGCATCGTCAGGGATAAGAAAAATATTCCGCGTAACGTTTATATACAAATGTCAAGTAAAAATGCGTGAAAAGCCGCCGCGAAGGAATGCGGAGAGTGAAATGTATAAGATAAATAATAATGTACAAACATAAATAAAAACCGGATAAAATGGTCGAGTGTGCGAGTCTTCATTGTACAAAGGGTCTCTCTAGATGGGGTAAAATAGTCATTGCAACAAAAGGTCAGCGAATTCGCTGCATTCGTCTCGGGAATTGAGGATAGGTTTGTATGTTCGTATGCAAAATGCTTCCAATAGACGTAGATTTGCGGGGTCGTTTTCCAATACCATGGCCTTGATTTCGATGCCTTTGTTTTAGCATGTGGAGGTGTGCTTCTTTACGGAGGAGTTTTCATTTTTGGGTTGTTCCCTCATACGATCGTGGATAAAGCTTGTAGTGCTCCCGATGTAGTGTTGATTGCAGTTGTTACACGTGATTTGACTGTCCATTATGTTAATTATGGAGAGGAGGGGGTCGGGTTGCAGGGGACCGGGGTAGGGGAAGGTGGGAATGATCAAACAGCCTCAATCTTACCCTCAAGGTTTCGGCTATGTTGAGAGCTCGACGTCATTGCTGCTAACTTTCGTTCATTTTTTTGTCTGGAAAGTGGAAAGAGTCTTTTGAAGATGAAAAAAGAGAATGACAGTTTTTCCTTTCGCCTTGGAAGGATAAATTTTGTCGCGGCAACGTTATTGAAGCCACCAAAGTAGGAACTGTACGGCTCCCAAATGTACGTCTTGTACAGTGATCCCGCAGTCCAAAATGAATTCCTAGCACATATGTCACACGTATACGGTTACACCAAACAGTAGTTTGTATATACGAAACAATGTATATTTTAGTTATAAACATGGATTACGACTAGTCTCTCTTTCGCTTAGTCCGTCGAGTGAGACGGGAAAGAAAACCGCAAGAAAAAAAATGGCCGCCTCTAGCCCCCAGGATCTCGCACGGCCATTTTTCCCGCGGTTTTCTTTCCCGTCCCGCTCGACAGACTTAGCGGGATCGCTCGTACTCTATTGTGAACAATGCTGCATTGAAATAGTCGTGACTTGATTACTTCTGTTTTTGACCTCCAAAAGAAAAAACAAAATCACTGCAAGGCAAAAAGAAACATACATCAGACTAAGTGATACCAGATACAGCAGTTCAAATACTTTTGAGGCTTTCGAAAATTACTTCGATCATTTCGGGAACAGTCGAACGAATTGCCCTTATGCATGATCACATCAGACAAACAAATCTCACCACCAAGCCTCGCTTTGAAAATGCAAATTGGAAATTTTATCGTTAACAAATTCTCAAAGCAGGCTAGATGGGAAAAATTATCTCGTGAAAGTAACACGAAGGTGACAAATTTAGCAAATTACTCGCAGACGAGGCATGGTGAATTTTGTGTGACGAAATCATGCATAACAGAGAACTATTTGAGAATTGTATCGAGTCTGGAGATTGTATCGGGCTCTGTACATCACGAGGAATAAACATCAAGTGGTATTCGGTAAGGAAGGTAAGGCAGATTCTGCGTTCTGCGTTCTGCGTCAGCTAGGATTATATACATATACTTCACTCTGGATGGAATGTTAGTCCATTGCAAGGCTGTCCCTCCCTTCTCGCATGAAATACGCTGGTACCCATGTTTACACCTGGGTGGAGGAAGAGGTTGTCAGAGTAAAGTGTCTTGCCCATCGGCTAGCACTCGGACCCAGACTGCTCGATCGGAAGTCAAGCGTACTAACCACAATACCGAGACCAGGCGCGGATCCAGGATAAATGATGACTGATTTCCGAAATAACGAGTGACTTCTAGAGGGGTCCAGAGCCGCGTTCCCTTAGGAAATGTTGTGGATTTTTTTATTCCTTGAGTCATCTTTTTGGAGTTTCTGAGTAATTCTGAAATATCTGAGAAATTTCCGTAAAACGATGGAAACCGGTATGGATCAGTGCCTACTGGAGACTCCCACCAGTGGTATTAAACTCTCGTGCCTACTTAATATAACACCAATCAATATTTTCGGGAAACATGTTCCTTTTGCTAATGTGTATTAAACAATTCCTCAGCTAGGCCTCAACAATTAGATTATGAGCTTGAGATTTATATTGCGTGTAAGTTGAGAGGGCGCAGCCCGAGTCAGTTATCACGCATAGAAACTGAGAGTAACTAAATAATGTAATTGTTCTTGTATAAATCTAGTAGTCGTTCAATACTTTATCTAAATCTTCACAGACACTCACTTCAAAGACTTCTCATTAAACGCACAGAAACAGCCGCCAGTTTGTTAACAAGTGAACACTCCTGTATTACTCACAACCTGCAACAGAATAGATGGCGTAGCTAATCAGAGAAAGAAATTCGTGATAGCAAGCTAGTAGATTTATACTTAATGTGAATAATGTAGATCTGTTTACTGAGTAACCTTGGAGGAGGAAGTCAGTTAAGTGGAGCTACAGTGGTCTCATTTTGTGCCTTGTCCTAAAAGTTATCAAGGAGAATCGAATGTTTCAGTGTTCCAATAGTTTGGTCTCCTAAGATGACGTTTGTATGACAAGCATGCTTTCAAGAAGTGTTTTACTTAAATTTTGTTGCGGCCGGGTGTTTTTTTTCCGAGCTTTAATTTCTGTTTTAGTTCGAATTTTGCTTTTATTGTGATTTTATTTTAAATTCTGAAACTTTTTAACCTTATATTGTTATGATTTCTTTAAAATCAAGTTTGCAGCTGTTAAGACTAATTTGATAAAATATTTGAGATCCAAGGTAGGTGATCCAAGATGGCTGATCCAACGTGGCTGATCCAAGATGGCTGATCCAAGATGGCGGACATGTTATAATGTGTAGTGTCATTTTAGCATTTTGTGATTTGTAATTATAGCTTACGTAGCAGGTTTGGGTAATTTATACAATTATCACCACTATTGAGTGAATTCTTTCAGAAATGCATCCAGAGGGAAGAGAAACAAAGTTCCCTCGAAAACTGGACTGGAAAACTGGCTTGTAATGGAAGTTCATGCGGGGGAATAAAAAGAGATCAATGTCATATGCATTTGAAAAGATTTTCCGCATCAGCCTCGCTTTAGGCAGTAGTCAGCCTGAGAGCATATTAGCCGGGGCAACCTTCTGAGACTCGATGACCTCGTAAAGCTAGCTCTAGCTCGATGTTTTTGGATGATCAGATTTAATAACCCCAAGAGGTGAGTATAAAGTCATAACATTTCAACGTGTAAAGCCTTTAAGCACTTAACAAGCGGCACATGACTACCTGATAACCTGAAAAAGTGCTTCACCTACACTGAGCTTGAATTATGAAATACCTTACCTAATAGCTTGAAGAAATTCCCATTGAATTCTGTAGTTGCCTTCAAGAAAATAATGGAATATGTGCAGAACTTTAGCTATACACCGAGGTATTAATTTTTAACGACATGTATGTATAGTTTCCCCACATTTTAATTAAGGTTCTTATAAGCGAGATCTCGATAATACCTTTTAGAATGAATACCAACGATAAATACCGACGTTTCGATGTCGTTTTTGACATCACTATCAAGTTAGTATTACAAACAACGATAATTTCTCTTTATATATGTACAGGCGACGTGTGAATATTTTCTTGATTGAGTTAAGCGTAACAATGATAGCTCGGAATAAAAATTCAGTAGTTGTCACTTTAGTTGTCACAGGTGCTAATTATATTGAGTTTTGCATGAATAAAGCTGAGTGGGTGCTCAATTCGTTTACCATGTTTACGAACAAACAGCATCCCATAGAATCAATCCAGCTTTCCTTTGCATCCCTTAAGGATTGAAATTTTCTTGCAAGATAGGCGTTATGCTTCCTCCACCCCCAACAGCAGAATCAATTCGTTGGTGCAGATGGCAGCAGATGTATCCCATATGTATATATTCTGTATCACACACGGCTTTACATACAATTAACGTTCCCTTGTGAATGTGAAGAACAAAACACTCACGAAAATTCTGGGTAAAATACTGCGCAACAAAATGTGCAAAGTTTAATTTTGGGGCTCATGGTTTTAACGTTTGGATTCGAAATGCGAAATGCGCCAAGAAAATAATTATAAATATAAGATTCAATTTCAATAACACTTGTTTTACATGTAAATGACGCAATGCCAACTGTCAGGGTGAGCTATTCTCAATACTGGTTACAAATGTTTATCATACTTATGGCTGGTAAGAAAGGCCACTTATTTAGTGTTTACAGCTAGCACTTCAAATTTCAAAGCCTAAAATATGTCGCGTCTTGTGATAATTTATTTAAAAATTAGATTATTTACAGATTAATAATAATAAAAATAATAATACAATAATGTCGCGTCTTGTGATCGTTTAAAGAAAGAACTTCTAAAAATATTAAATCGTTGGACAAAAAAGAGAAAAAGTCTCAAATTACCTACTTGGCGGAGTTATTGGAAATTTGACCTTCTCAAGTTCCAGTACAGAATGAGCTCAGCGCGTTCTGTACGAAAACGACTGAGGGCCAAATTATTCCCTAGTACGGTTCGAGCAAGCTAGGTTAACAAGTAGTTAACTTTGTGATCATGGTTTGAGCACGGTTATTGCTTTGCTCGTGGCTTATTTATATTTTTTTTGCGTGTCAGTAGCCAGAACCAAGCTCTGATAACACCGAGTTCTGAACAAAATTTCGCAGCATTTGATGCTTTTTACATAGTAGCTAGATATAAGATATAAGCAGGTATAAGTTACAAGAACCGGGTCTTTCCACTGTGTGGTGACTTTTTTACGAGATGAACATATGAATATTCAATTGCAGAAACGTGCACTTGTTCAGTTTACAGAGTGAAATAATGTTTTTGGTGTGTGGTAGAAGCATTTCGAGAGTCGTTGTGAAAATGAAACATTCCTCATTGTTTAAAAGACATGCTTGTTCCTACAATGCTTGAAGAAATTGGCGACACATCATGACGTCGTATTTGGGGATAGTAGAGAATTTTCAGTCGCTGGATTTTGTGTGGGTCAGAAATGTTTCAATGATCAAAGAGGTTCAGTGAAAACAAAGTTAGCCGTGCTGTGGAACGTTGCGTACTGCTTCAGTTTTTTTCGTTGCGGTTAATTTTGTGTGTTAGCGGAGACAAACTCAGGGATTGAGTTCGAGGATGTCAAGCAGGATATTGCTTCTTGCGCAATGCGGTCATAAACACGCAACCGTTTTGTATGACTGACGTAATATGATAACGGCGATATTTTCCTGTTGACGATGACTTTGCTGTTTTATCGTTAACAAGAGATAATAGTATTGTGCATCAAGGAAATGTTTTTCTTTTCTATAAAACAATTAGATTATTCGCTCTCGATTTCTAACGCGTGAATTCACAACGCTACTCCACTCACTATCTATCACAATCTATCGGAGAACGGCATTCGTGATAGAACGCTAGTAGATTTATGCTAAAAAAGAAGAGTTTTACGTCATATGGAAAATAGTGCGCCAAGTTTAAAAATTTTCCGCAGGAACTTTTCAACTTCAGCCCTCTATAATGGCCGAAATAAAAATCGGCCACAAAACCCGGTTTGAGAATTTACTAAAACAATTATTCCATTCGCCCTTGTTGGATATGAAGTGATTATAACCAACTCGCGCTCGTTGGTTATTTTATCACTTCATATCCAACTCGGGCTCATGGAATAATTGTTACATAGTTACACTTGGCTGTAAGTTACATTTGCAATCGCGTGGATGCTCAACGTCAGCAAACCCGTACTGCGGAAGTTTATCATTGGGAAGTGATGCAGATTACTTTAGTATAGATATGATCTATTTATCGCTCAATTAAGACTTTTTTTTAGTAAATAGAGCTACTGAGTTGCATTTCTCTGACTACCGTTTTCGATGGATTTCAGAAATGTAAAACTGTTCCCACGATTAACATTTCACGAAGGTAAAGTGCGATCTGTTGCTCCTTTTGGTCTTAACAGGATAAAGAGTTATTGTGTTACTGCTTTTAGAACTGTTTGCCATCGATTCGAGACTTAAGCTTAAGCTTCCTCATAAGCTTCTTGTTAAGTATATGCTACTCGCGCGATGCTTTTTATTAAATTTCTCGGCTTTCGAAAACAAACAGTTCAGATTGCACACACGGTTCATGGTTATTTCCATAGAAAGAGTCCCTGTGAAATATTCCGTCCAAGAAAGAACCAATCAGAACGCTGGGATTTACCTCAGACTACCTTGCCATATAATAATCTAAATAAATTGGAAAGCAGTGAGCGGTGATCCTGCTTGATTGAACATTGGATCTCACAGGAGATTTAATCAGCCAAACTTGAAAAGTAAAACGATGAGAAGTCAAAGACTACTGCAAAGCTGACAGAACGCGGTATATTTAAAACAATATTCTGGCTGGCCAGACCAGCCTTCTTCAGATTTAGATGTTACTAAATTATAAAAATGAAACTATAATATTATGTAGTGGTGGATGTCGTAACACATATTTCGAAACAAAAAGGAGTGGCATAAATGACGAACAAAGCAAGCCAAATAGAGTAAGGATAAAACGGGTCTACTTTGGTTACAAGTTTTACGA
>OZ026598.1:16876771-16886771 GCA_964020085.1 Micromussa lordhowensis
ATTTGAATTTTGATAATCAAAGTAAACAAGTTGTTTTCCTTTTTTCGTTTGTGTGTTTTCGAAAAGATATACAGCTGTTTTGAGAAAGGTTGTCCCGAAAAAGCGTATAAGCGTACGCGACAATGCCGAAAGGTATCATAGGTAATGGTGGTTTAAGGTTTCTGGATTGAAGATGCAAGGTGTTTCAGCGTGATGAAAGACAAACAGTACAAACACGTGTACTCATACTTCCATTTCCTTCAAGCTGAAACACCGAGAAACCTAAATCAAGTGACGCTAAACTATCAATATCAATCGTCAATGTGTCGTGTGCTTACGTTTTGTGGGACAACCTTTGTGGAAACAGCTGTAGAAAACAGGTTCTCTGTGTTTCTATCGAGTTACGGAAACACTCGTGAAAGTTTGGGAGAACTCGAAAAAGCTGCACTCATTCTCCCAAACTTCCACTCGTGTTTCTATTTAACAATTAGATTATGAGCTCGAGATTTCTATCGCGTGATAGTTGACGAGGGCGCAGCCCGAGTCTACTATCGCACGATAGAAATCGAGAGCGAATAATCTAATTGTTTTAGTATAAATCTACTAGTCGTTCAAAACTGAATCTAAATCCTCTTCAAAGACACTTCAAAAATACAAAGAAACGGCCCCTAGTGCGCGCTGCTACGCTACTCACTATCTATCACAGAATAGAACGTGGGTAGCGTAGCCAATCAGAGGACGTTATTCGTGATAGAACGCTAGTAGATTTATACTAAAACTCGAGAGAAACAAAGAGAACCTGTTTTCTATTTCTTAAATAGAGACACGAGTGAAAGTTTGGGATAATCGAGAAATATTGTTTCTATAACTCGATAGAAACACGGAGTACATGTTTTCTACTTCTTTTAGAAATACCACAACGAAAAAAGAAAAACAACTTGTTCACTTTTATCACCAAAATGTAAATTCTCCCTGCTCGCGTCATCGTTACGTCAACAGCTCGTGCTAGTTCTGTGATTCTATCGAGTTATAAAAACACGGTTTTAAACCAATCAGCGCGCGTATTTGCTTTGGGTTATTTTCTTAACTAAAATGGGTTACAAAAATTCACAGCATGAGCAATCAGAAAAGTGACTAAAGCAAAATTAATCCCTGATGGGAAGCCTGATCGTTGTATTATATGAAAAAAGAAATCTCTCCATGAAGTTGATGAGAACTTCAAAAATCCGCAGTAATTACCTCTAGTTTTTAATAGCATGACGCGTTTATTTCAGCGTCCATTAATAAATCGACGTACAGTACTAAGTTACATTTATTTCCATACATTATATTTTTACCCAAAATGTACCCATTTTACCCATGCGCTTCCGTGTAGGCAATTCAGAGATAAAAAACAATCCTCTCTTTTTGGAGTCGGTTTCCAAGTCGAGGAATATCTGGAAAAACTTTAGTTTAACACCTTTTTTCTTTTTTTGTAAGTAACTTGTGCTTTTCTTTTATCGTATAAATCGCCATGGCTCAGTGATTTGTTTAATTCTTCCTGCCGTCATGAAAAAGGTGAACCTTACGCCATTAGCGTTATTTTCTTTGATTAAGTGCTGTTGCCTCCTTGATGGCGAGTTCTGATTTTAGTTTTTGATGGCGTGCTCTTTAGGTATTAACTGCTCTTATCTAAGATCGAAAACGTTTTGCGTCTTTTACAGTTCCATTTCCATGAACAAAGCCTTGATTGTTATTGCTGTTTCACTTACCTTTCACTAGATTTATGTCCTAAAATCAGATACGAAAAAACTCAATTATACCCGTGCCATGTGCTAAAATATACGAAAACTCGATAATTCCGTTCGTTTGACCTCTGAACCAATATCAACTGAGGAAATTAAGAAATAAATCTACTCGTAATCACAAATTAAAGAGCTGGTCACGAACAAATTTTGATTAGTTTTGGCTGTGTTCTTCAATTTACAATGCACATATTCTTTTCTTTTGTATATAGCTATTTTTGTATACTCAGTGTTTGTAATTTAAGTCCGGTTGAGCTATTTGTAAGATTTATGGCTCAATTTGAAGTCCGTGTCAATACTAGCCAATATTAAGATTCACTGAGATCGACGTCAAAACCCATCAATCAATAGTATAATTCGTCAGTGTTTTGATTCACACTTGCTATGCTTTGTGATTCGTCAAGCGAGCGTTCTTTGTTTTCATTTAGCGCATTATTTGTAAACATTGGCTGTATTAATGGTCTCTTCCTGACACATATTGGCTTTCCCCCCAATATTTCATTAGGTGAAAAAGCGATATCAATTAACTAATGGCTTTCGAGCAAGTAATTAACTTTCTCGCTTAAAATTCTATCAGTTTCCAGGGAGTTTTCTCTCAGCCCCCGATGAGTGAATTTGCATATTGCGTTCGTCAGAGAATTGGTTCCGCGACGTCAGTAATGCGGTAGATTCACTCAGCCAGAAACAAGCAAAAATCTGATCTGAGGTCGTTTTGAACTCTCACGGAGGAAAAAGCTCGTTTACTTACAAAACTCCTAATTTTGTCAATCTAATTCCCATCCAGGTCAGTGGTATTTGTCATAATTTTTTCAATCTCGGATTTCCTGAGGTGTGTTTAGGTCGGCAAATGCTGTTCAACACCAAGCAAATCAAATTTAAAGTTGGGCTTTACAAATACACCTTGTGTGAACTGGCAAATGTTTCATATGTTTACTATACATTTGATATAGAAATATGTTGTTGAAAAACTGATCTCTCCTTAGGATAGCGCCTTAAAAACACCCACGGCTAAGCTCTTGCCACTTATAGTGCGTTTACCTAAAGCAACAGATGCATGCGTGAGAGATTTGATGCATGAAAACAAGAATTACGTGCTTCCAACACTCACGCAACTCTGCTTGAGCAAATAAAGTGATTCCTTCCATTCTGTAAATTAAGAATCCAATTGATCCAAAGTGTTGTCCTCCTTTATTAGAAACACAAGATCAGTTAGAACCGGCCTGGCTCCAAGCGTATCATGTCGTCCACGAACAGTACCAGAACTTACAACCTTTGGTCAATAAACGGTGACGAGTTTATCGCGGCCATAATTACCCTAGGTAAGTGAATGAGCACAACCTTCATTGAGACTTTAATTTTTCCCCAGAATTCTGTATTAAAGTGAATTCATACAAGTTAATGATTTCCTTCCACTGGCCGCTAGAAATTAAATCAAAGTTCAATTAACAGAAGAAGCCAGGTAAATGTATTTAAAATGGTGTCAGATCTGCTTGACAAGCAATTCTACGCACGGAAAAAGAAAAACGATTAAAAACCGTATTTTCGTGTAGATTTAATTCTTATTTTTCACATGGTATTCATCTTGTCCAAATGAAATAAACTGGCATTCGGGTATATACTGACTGGCTGGTCCATTCTCACAGTTGGCAATCCAATAACTAATGCACATCGAAGAATAAAGATCGTTGTCCCGTGAGCATCAAGAAAAGATCAAGCTGACCAGAGCACGTTCCCTATCCGTAAAGAAGAATTGTGTTATATATGTAATCAAAGCCTATCTTTGTGTTAAGTGTCGATCTTTATTCAACAAGCAACTTTTTCATCCAAACAGAAAACAGCAACGCTGACTGTGTCACCGATATTGTTAGCAATTCGACCAAAACTATTTCGTTTCAATTTTAGGCTGATTTCAGATGCACGTATAAAAACAATATTTTCCCAGAGGTAATTGCTGAGCAAAGTTTTAAATTTAAAATCGATCGTGAAAGTTTGAGCAGGGAACGATTTCTAATATCAAAGCAGATGGAAAGATTCAAAAGAATTACACGCATTTCCAGAATCTCACTTCAGTGGTGTCTTATTGTGTATTAATTCTTTACCTGTAACCATGGTTACCGTTCAAGCTGAAATCACAACTTAAAGGCGCTTGTAAATATTACGCCGAGAATATTGTGGGTTTAGTTCAACTTATATTTTTTAAATTAGTGTTCAAACCTTTTTTCGTGCGTTAATTAAATTGCAACTTTTTTAGTCACAAGGCAAAATTCGTAATAAAATAATATTAGATAATGGTTTATACAATTTGAAAAGAATAACACTGGCTGGGGCTCTGGCATATCGACCATTGTCTTGACATCTGAATTTTTATTGAAAAGGTTTATTTGACCATTTATCCCGAAAAACTTACCCTAACCTGAATTACCAGCTGTTCCTCGCAAAGGTAATCCCACGTTCTTCCTACTGAAGGTTTTCTCGCGGGGAAAACAAAGACTGGCTAAAGGGAAAAGCGGAAATTTAGCCTACACCTTTATTTTTCTCTCAAAAAATTGGTTTCTTCACTCAACTAAATATGTGTCAATTTAGCTCTGGGGTATTCTAATAATGGAAACTGAGCTCGATAAAGCTCCCGGCTAATTGATTTTTGTGAGGAAGATTAAGAGCCAACGCCGCCTGCAGAACGAAATCTAATATGAAAGCATCAACTAACAATATCCAATAAATTCATTTTAATAATGTTCCTTACATGTGATTTATTTAGTAGACGGGATTTGCTGATAGTAACTTGTCTTAAAGGCAAATTGGGGCATTTTGTTTTTTATTAATGTTTTTTCTTTACGTATTCACTACTAATCACTGTAGGGATTTTTTTTATTATTTTTTTTAACATGCTGTTTTCTACGTCGTAAATTCAGTTCTCTCGGGGCAGGGTTTCCTTTGATCTGCTTACTGAAGGGGTTTTTTATTATTATTTTTTTAAACATGCTGTTTTCTAAGTCGTAAATTCAGTTCTCTCAAGGCAGGGTTCCCTTCGATCTTCTTACTGAACACGACAATGAGAACTCTGGTCACAAAGTAACTGTGAATCGGTGGGCATTAGGAACAAAATAAAATTAAAGACAATTGCTTCCCTCCTAATCCTTCTCCTCAATAGAATGACGTCACCCTGATCTTTATTTTCCGTGACATGCTATCACAACTCCCAAACCACAGAGCTACATTTTTTATAACTTCAAAATGTAAATTCAGAAACCATTGACTTCGGAAATTGTATCTGTCCACGAATAAAACCACAGACAGTAAGTCGTTGAGGTATCATGACGGTTTTCCTAATTAGTGCCAGCTCAGCAAGACTAGTTCAGCGTTTACTGAGATCTTGATACAAATAAAATATTGAGGTAATGCAGATTAACTTTTTGTATGGAACAGGCTAATGGTGGTGGTTCGTTTCTGTCAAGAATGAATCAATGTGTTGTGAATGTTTAGACAAGTCATGATGCACTCAAACGTGTTTTGCTTGTTCGTGCTTTCGCTAATGATGCACGGGTTAAAATTTGGGTTAATTGAACGTTTTTAGTGACTTATAGTTCAGTATTACTTGTCAAGTGAATTATCAGCCTTGAGTTGAGTAGATAAAACGGGAGCAAAACGAGCTACAACACAGGAAAAACTTGAGAACTGTACCAGAAAGCTTAATGATGAGACTTCTATCAAGTGCGGTTCGGCTCGTTCCCATTAGTGTTAACATTGGTCCAGCTTTCGTTGCTTCTTTCAGTCTTTCTCAAAATCGATACTAATTGTTTTTATTTTATGGCAGTTTAAATTTTACCCATCAGGTCTATTTTCGTACAAAAAATGCAAAAGTACTGCCTTGCTTGTAGAAATCAATCCATGGCACATTCAATGACAATTCGTCTCCAATCGTATGGACTTATCATCGTTGATCGACTCTTTTGGTCGAGATACGTTGATAAAGTATCAAGAAAAACCTTCTCATCTATAGGTGCTTTTAAACGAGTACCACCTGCAAATCACAGCGTATATCGCAGTACAAATTTACCATGTTGTAATAATACCACAGTTAGGTTTAAGCTTTCAGTTAAGCGATAAACGAAGTATTCTTCCGAAGCAAACTCAAGTGGGATGCGTTGCGTCAAGAACATAAAAAGGCCCTAATGATATTTAAAACGATGTACCAACTTGCCCCAGAACATTCACTTACAAGATCTTTTCACACCACGTTACACAGACACTCGTCACAACGCCTTGCGAAGCCGCTTCTAGCTTACAAGTTATTTAAAACAAAATTTCACAGTTACAATGTCGCCCTCATATGGAACAAGTTGCCTCACGAAAAGAGAAATGTCAGCTCTACATGACAATTTAAAAGCAAAATCAACAGTATCTTTCATAACCATGCAAAACAGATTAATAGCTAGCATTTTTTTTAAAAGTATATATTTATTTGAACCTAACTGATGTTTAGCCCGTGTTGAAATCAAGACTATCTAACTTCGGATATTGAAATAAATATGAATATATTTCTTTCTTATGTTGCAGGACTCATATCGCTGGTTGGTTTAATCGGTAACAGCTTTGTTATTTCAATCATTGTCTCGAGTCGTCGCCGTGGTCAGCGGTCTGCAGTTCAGCTATTTCTCCTCCACTTGGCGATTTCAGATCTGCTCGTGTGCATAGTGTGCATACCGCTGACTTTGTGGCTGATGTTCTATTTCCCCGAAGAAGACGTGAAGGGTGCAGGTGGTCTGTGTAAGTTTTCACGGTTTGTCCAGGTTAGTAGCTGAAATATCGTTTATCGAGCCCGTTATATTAAGGAGTGTTTGTCTGACGCCCAGAGATCAATTAAGCGTTCTCTTTTCCAGCACCTCAATTTCATTATTTCAATTATTATTATTTCATTTTCTGTCTCATCTGAACGATGTATTGAGATTATTGACTAGTGTTAGGACTATTCGAACCCCTGAGACTGTTATAGTTCTTCACTTACAGTATGTGTTATTGTGTGCTAAGTTCCTCGAAACGCCCACAAAATATTATTTTAATAACTGATCATTGGCATAAAGTATCGATTGCTTCATTTACTGTTTACAGACCGTTCGTAAAATCTTAACCACTTGTCATTTGCTCTTTCAGTTTCTGGCGCCATCCAGCTCCATGTGTTTACTGACCGTCATCAGCATTGATCGATATTACTCCCTTGTTCGTCCCCTGCAAGCTATGAAGGCCTGGCTTCGTCCTAAAGTGCTAATAACCATTGGATGGGTATACGCAGGCGCCATTTTCCTGCCCACGTTCTACTTCGTGGACACCGAAGAAATCCAATGGGCAAATGGAACGTTCTGGTATTGTAGCACCGTTCCCAATAACACTTCAGCAGGCTTTAGCTACCTAGTGTTCCTTTCGATCTTTGGATTCCTCATTCAGTTGGTCACAATCATTGTATTGTATAGCCGTGTTGGAAAGGCTGTGTGGAGCCGAGAAAGGAAAATTACTCGCACGGGTACGATGTCCGCTGCTAATGTCAGGTCTCTGGACAAAACAAAGAAACGCGTTACACAAATGCTTTTGACTGTGGTCATATTCTTTCTCGTTTGCTGGTCGCCCTTCGTGATTTACACCGGATTCATTGAGAGATATATCGCCGACTTCCCTAACCCAGCTGATGGCATTCGAGCGATCACCTATGGCTTTGGGCTTTTCAATTCAATATGCAACCCTTTCATTTACTTTTTTAACAGTCCAAGTTTCCGGAGGGATTCCTTGCGGAAAGTCTGTTTGGAGATCGTAAGTGCTGCGGAGGAGAGACCAGATGGGAAAAGCGACAACTCGTCAAGGAGCACCGTGATAAGCCGAGTAGATACGATGGCGAAGGGAGGAGAAAAGAAGAATAGTGTGGCCAATGGCTATGGAAGCCCCGCTTTACATAAAGAGACATTTGACACTAGACTATAAAACATTTTTGACATACTTACACTTAAGACAGCCCTTCAACTACCGTAAGAAAAGCTTATCGCGACGTGTTGGTGGTGCAGTGATCGAGTCAAATCGCAGAGTTTCCGTTAATAGTCGAAGTCTTAAGGATTTACTACACCTGTAATAAGTCCAGTGTTTTGATTGGCAAGCTTACCATTCTACTTTGAGACACGGTCCATTTCAAAACTGAGTGAATGAAAAAAAAACAAACAAACAAAGTAACCAACAAAGAAAAAAAAATAAGCAAACTTGAAGTGATTGGCAGCTAACAGACACAGAACACCAAACTTCCAGCGATGTTTTTTTTTTACTGGACTTCCTGAAGATCGTCCAGGGACTTTATGAAATCGCCAAAGATAATTTAAAGTTTCCGAACATTGCCGAGGAATCCACGAATACGTTGCGAGCAATAACGATTTTAATCATAAAAATTACAATTTCCTCGATTGTAATTGGTTTAAAAAAACTCCTATTTTCCACTTATTCACTTGCCAAGTTGTTATAGGACAGTTTGTTATTGGACAGTTTGTTATCGGACAGTTTGTTAGTGGACAATTTGTTATCGGACAGTTCAATCAACCAATCACATAATGTAAATCACATAAAGTTCTAGTTTAAATCAACCAATCTCAATTTCAGAGCGACATGAAACAATTTACGCCTCCTTTGTCAGTATTTTAATGCAAATTTCCCTTTCTTTCGTAACTTGGTTATGAAAAGTCTTCTTTTCTCGGAATTGTAATTTTTATGATTAATTGGTAATAGGATTTCGTGATTTTGTTATCACTCGTATGATTACAGACCGAATTGGACTCCACTCAGTCCTATTACCGTTACTTATCGTGCAATTTTGACAGCAACATATTTTAGCCTATTGCTCAAAATTGCACTCGAAATCATGCGAACATCATCCCAGACGAACTCATTAATTATATGCATGCATCTTAATAATGTTCGTTTTACTTAACAGTCATACCTTATGACAGCTCTATACACATTATCGGTAATGTGTATAAAATATCTATAACGTTTTTATAGCCTATGTATTGCAATCATAAATCTTTCCGCTGTTCTATTGCTTGAAGCTTTAGAAAAATATTGTGTGACGATTTTGAAAGAAAGAAGAATAATTATGGTAACTTGTTAATATGGCAGCGTTGAAGTATTGCAGTAATATATCATTTATCTTGCATGAAATACGAGAGTTTAAACTACCTGAAAATGTGGAGAACGGAGGAAGGGATTTATTTGTTTTTACTTTCATTTATCTTGAACATATATTCAAAACGATCGATAACTGCGCAATTTAATTTATGTATTATAGGATGATAGAGAATGACAATTTTTAAGTTTCCTGGATGATGTATGTAACTTACAAACAATTATTGGATGAGGTTTTTGTGATATCCAGAATAATCAAGGTCGAGGTAAGGGTTATCAGCCTCAGCCGATTCTGGATATCACAGAAACCGAATCTAATAATTGTTTTATTATACATTGAACGAAAAAAAAAATGTTTTTGCTTCTTCACTGACGGCAAGCAGCACAAAGCGCGCGAACTTGAGATGATTACCCTTAGAAATCATGCACTGCGGTCATACATGATATGATAACCCGTGACCTTGAATGACCTTGGCATGATGACTGTGTAATCTGCAGTTATAACGTCACAAGCGTTGATTTCGAAAATTCACTGTAGGCTTTCGGCCAATCAGAAAATAGTTAGAGAGTTAAATATATAATAATTACTATTATAAGTTTTATTCAACAATATATACGATACGTAAGATCCTCTAATTATCACGTGCTTGTATTCACAATAGTTTTTTCTCTAGTTTCCTCTTTAGGTAACTGGTTATCATACAGACGTACAATATAGCCTATATTGTAGCAATATATTGCCAGTTGAATTAAACTCGACGTTTAAAATATCGCGTTTTGCTGGCAAGGCACCTCTAAATAATCACAAAGGTGGTGAGGTTACTGGTTCTTTGAGAAGAGTGAGTAGACCCAGCAACTCATTGTACGCAGAAATGTAGAAGGGTGACCTTAATTAGCATAGCAGTTACAGCCAATAGCTTTTAATTTATTTCAGTGAAAGTAGTTTGACATACAAATGAGGCGAAAGGGTCAATTATAACATGGCTATATGCTAGCGCGCACTCTCACTGATTGGCTAATTTTTTTATGAAAAAGAAATGGATGGTTAATAGAGATGGTTCATACTGACGTCATTGTCGGTGAAA
>OZ026598.1:16889271-16894271 GCA_964020085.1 Micromussa lordhowensis
AATATTGAAATCAGGCTAGAGGGGACTGGAAAAGAGTAGGTTGCCATGGTAACGGAAATTGTTATAGCTGTAGGTGTGTTGCACTTAGAACTATGCGATTAACCTGAAAAATCAAGGGGTAAAAATTTCATCATAGTAGCACTTCAAGTCGGACGCTTCAATTACCGTGTGACTACTTCAACCAAGGCCACCCGACAAAATTCTCTACAAATTTAACGAATAAAAATGATGGAGGTTAGCAATAGTTTCCCACAAATTATCCTTGTAATCAAGCTATACATTACAAAGGCAACAGAATTGTGTTCATTTTGGATAATTTGTTGGAAAATGATTGTTGACCTCCATGATATGTAGTCGTTAAATTTGTAGAAAATTTTGTCAGGTGGCCTCGGTTAGAGTAGTCACACTGTAAGAGCCATTGCGATAAACCAGTACTTTTCTGAACAAGCTTTTTCGGCCCATACAGGGAATCTTTGCTGACGGCATTGTTTATATTTTTCCTCATTACCCTAATACGACTTAGCCCAGAGAAGGCAAATTAGTCCAATTTTGTCCCTCTCTCTGTCACGCAACGCTCGCTCTCTCTCCGAGAGCGTAGCGTTGCGTGACAGTGAGAAGGCCAGAACTGGACTAGACACGAATTGACTACAAAAATTTAAAGGGTATGTGAAACTTAGTAGTTGGCTGTGAAATTTTTGGGTGTAATATTCGAGGAGAAATTGGCTTTCAGAAACGGCAAACTTTCCGGGTGACCAAAATGCTGATGAGTTCACACATTCTTTGTAAACGTTTGAGTTTTTAAACCGGCTTCGCACAAAAAGTATTTAGTATACATCGGGCTCAAAATCCCCAGGGCAGTTAATCGTGTTATGCTCTTTCAATATTCAGAACTAATGTTTTGGCAGCTCCACCAGAAACTGTATCGCTTAAGCTAATAAGGCAAATATTGCAAATACTTAAAGAGTTCGGACCTCAATCTTGTTCAATAACATATATGTATCGCCCTATTCGCCACTTTGCATGCCTTGTTAAAGAAAATTAAAAGAAAATTTGACAGTAGACTAAACTGGAAAACCAAACATTGTTAGGTTTAATCGACTTGCAGGAAGCACATGAACTGAGCAAATTAATAACTATATATCCGGAGTAATAAAAATGGAAGAGATCAAAACTCCATCGCGTGTGTGGAGAAATACCCCCCAAAACTACAAGTGGGTTTATATGTAATATTTGCTCTTCTGCATATCGTAAATTAGTTCCGCACTTAGAGTTGTACACTTATCGTAATCTACAAGAAATGTCATAAGATGCAATGCATGAATCTTAAATGTAGAATAAATATATCTTATTAGATGTTTTTGTGTGTACTATCACTGTATCACTGGTTGTGCCGTATTGTGGCGAGCCCCTAGAGCGAGTGAAAATACAAAGAACAAGTAAAAATTCTCGGCGATACTACACATCAAAACGCCTAATAAGAGGTTTAATATCCAACGATTTCTTTTCTCAAAATCATTCTAACTTGCCCAATTTTTTAACCTTTACGCGGCCGGTAGGAATGAGACGAGTGCAAATATCGTGTGATATTTGTACTCGTTTCGCGCCTTCAAAATTTGTACTCTACGAAGCAGAGTTGGATAAAAATTGATAAGACTTGACTTGGTTGTTTATTTTGCAGTAAACCTTAAAATTCACCTGCCTTTATTATTGCACCGTGAGCACGTATATAAGCAGGCACGTACTTTACAATATTTGATTTACCCTGAGTTACCTTTGAGCTATGTACTACGAGGCTTAATCAACAATAAAGAAGACAAGATAGTTCCAGATATTTGAGAGTCCTTGCTGATTTACGGCTGTCCGGCTGACAAGAGACAACGACCCTTTTTCCTTTCGCATTGAGTAACAAGTGCCGTGCAGCGAGCCTGTGCTCTTCCGAGCTTTCCCCAAGTCGAGTCCATCCGCATTTATCCGTGTATTCAACAGCACATCCATATCCGTCCCTAAACCGTGCAATTCCGCCCGGAAAACCTTTCTTTATATGTGTTTGAAAATTTGATGTAGGTCAATGTCTTCCAAACATATTACGGTGAGCTGCATTGTCGACCAACGTTTGTACTACACATTTTTAGGGCAGTAAAAGCCCGCTCCGTCTATTTGTTGTTTGATTTAAGTCGATATATTTTTTTCACAAATCATTTTGTATAAAAAAGGAAAGGCTAGGAGTGCGGTTGCGGCCTTACACACCCCCCTGAGGTGTAATGAGGATGATGATGATGATGAAGAGTGCGGTACCAGATTGGCTTAGTAGTACCTGCCATCAGTTGTAAGCGAAATTTTACCTGGTTATCATAATGAAAATGAAAACTGGTCACCCGCAGAATCGGATATGTACTGTATCCCATCTGTAAACAATGACCTTTATAGCAGTGTAACCTAATATTTTTCCACATGCGTTTTAAATTAACATAGTGCAAAATATATCTGGTTTGCAACTTTGAAAGACTTTCAGATGGGTCTTCTGCTTTGTGTTTAGTATAATGTAGAATTAGTTTATCTTCCATCCTCTCGAAGGAAATATGTTATCGTGTTGTTTATGAACTTTTAGCAGGAAACCGATGCCAATCATTCCTTTGAATACATACCTCGGCGTTTCTAGGAAACTTCAGAAAACTATAGCATCACTGAAGTCCAAGAGAAGTAATCACATCTGATTGTAACGAGAAAATAACGGTATCAACATATCCTCTATGGTCCCTGTCTACTTACGGAGATGTAGATACCAACGCTTTGGGGTCTGTTCGAGTAGTGAGGAAATTTTGGGGTCCCCAGAATAAAATTTCAAGAAACTCGCTTTACATATCTCAGAAATGACAGTTTCAGGGTTAAGCCCAGCGATGAAGACAAAAACAATCATGTGCCATCCGGTTGAAATGAAGACGGCGTCCAAATAAACCAAACCAGTCATGTTAATCTTTCGGACTTGTCATAGAAGAGACCCAATGGTGGTAGGACCACATACATCGTGATATTTCAAAAAAAAAACTTCTCTTCTAGTATCGGTGGGTTTGTTGAGCGCTACTCAGGTATGTGCGGATTCACAGCCTCATTACCGAAAACTGAGCACTTGTTTACTTTTAACTATCTCGTACAATGGGATATGATGTGTTTCTGTACAGGTCAGACTTGCACGTCAAACATTTGCAAGTTGAGTTAAAACTTGTCTAAGTTTCGCTATTTTACATAGCCTGCATAAATCATGTTTTCAAAAGGGTTTTCCTTGAGAGTTGCGAAATAAAACAAAATTTATCACTCTAGCCATTCAGAATGGACCCAGACATTCCAATGAACCAATCTGAGCTCGAACTAAATACATGATATGCAGCTGACGCGAGGCGCCGAAAAACATGTGTAAGCGACTCAGGACTAGTTTTGTAAATAGCCAACTGGTCTGCCTCCGGCCAGTTGGGATTCTTAACAATGTTATGTTTAATTTGAATTGTTTGTTTCAGCTGTTTGAGTGGCATGCCTGTAAACTAGCTTGTGTAGCTAAGTGCATGTCCACTATAAACAAACATTTGTTTTGTTGTTTTGTTTTGTTGTTTTGTTTTGTTGCATGAAAATGTGGCGCAAGCAGAGTAGTAATGTAAAACAAAAGCGAATATCGTCCTTTTTTTGACACTCTCATGTTGAAAACTACAAGCACGTAAGCAACAGTGGAAAATAGTTTTCTTTTCAATACTTATAGTTCAGACGGCAGTATACAATTCTACGAAATGTCCTATTTGAACTTCTACAAGTTATGATGAATTAATTATAACAACATCCTTTCCTGAAATAAATTTCAATCAGTCTAGTTAGTGCTGTCCAAGTTCCAGTTTGAGTTCAGTTACACCAAACTATTTTTAACTACCACAATCAACTATAGGCTAGTCCAGTAGCATATAATTTTTAGTATTAAATGGTCATCCCACATAGCAGCGTTTCGAAAATTCGGAAATGGATAAGCTTGCGAAGACTAAGCCCACCACCGACAGAGCGACCGTAATAAACAAAACTGAACCACAGCGAGAGCAGAACAAAGTGATACAGCAGGTGCAAACGTTCTTCAACCATTCCCCCAGTCGACCATATTCATTTTCATCTCTCTCATCACAGCATTTAATGCGAAGCATGTGTTTATAGCCATAATAACACAAATAACACAGGAAGAAGATGAATGGGGCCCCACAGAAGCTATCAAATGCAGGATCCAAGAACCGGACTCCCCAGCCGTACTTTTTTATCGGACAATGAACAAAGCTGAACTTTGCAATAACAGATTGAGGAAAGGCTTCTAAAATAACTTTAATTGAATGTGTTCCTAGGCTGAAGTCGTCGTAACGCTTGTCACAGCTTTCGTTGCCTGTGCACTTGAGGTAGATTCGCCAAACGCACAAGTATATTTTTGTACCGGAGATGATGCAGCCAATGATGGTGAAACCGAGCAGGGCTTTGTACACAGACTCCTTTGGGTTGTAAAATAACCTGCCTCTGTAGTATTCTATTGCGGTGGCGATGTCGACATATATACCTTTCCAGAATCTCGTATATAATCATACCAATATTGTATATAATGATCAACCAAGTCTTGAATATGATCAATCCAGCCATGATTACTGAACCAGGTACTGAATAAAGGTACTTTTTACGGCAACACATTTTTTTTATATATATTAAGAGCAATACCAGTTGCCAGTGGCAAACGGTTCTAAATGTTGTGGGAAGAAACGCAGTCTGTACAGAGAATCAACTGCCTATCACGTGTTGGATCGTACCTGATTGGCTGCTATCATCACGTGACTACACTCAGCTGTCATGTTTTGAGCTGAACAGAAGCGATGGTCTTTCTCGGAATCGTTCTATTGCCGGTTTTCCCATCACGTCACTAAAATTCAAACTACACAACTATTGATCCTCCTGATATTTTACTTTAATGATGTATAAGAGCAGCTGAAAAC
>OZ026598.1:16896771-17034271 GCA_964020085.1 Micromussa lordhowensis
AATTTGCGCCTCCTTTGTCGATCTTTTACATGCAATGTAAATTTGCCCTTTCTTTTTGCCCGGTCTGTTAACAAAATCGGACGACCGCGCAGCGGGTGTCCGATTTGTTTATCACGAGTATGATTACAGACCGAATTGAACGACACGAAGTCTTATTACCAATTAATCATAAAAATTACAATTTCCGAGAAAAGAAGTTCTTTTCTCGGAAATTTTCAATCTTAGTATTAGCTTCTTCTTTGAGAATGGGAGTGCTGATAGAAGTGAACAAAACTTAAACGAAAAAGTAGAGAACGAGACAAGTTCATCAGCATTTACTTTTGAGGTTCTGCGGCATATTTGTTTTTCATTGTTTACATGTTTTAGCTATCATTTATTTTAGGAAGGTTTTAAGAGCTCATTGGACTCCAGTCTTTAATTTGCTCTTAGCTCCTTTTTTACATCAGTGAAGTTTACTTTTGTTAACTGCAAAAGTCGTTTTCTTTTTTTTCTTCTTCTGTTCTTCTTGTACATGATTGTAATATTATATATATGATCAGGCATTACTATCAGGATCGAGAGATGAACAAGTTTCTGCACTTGTCTTGAAGCCATTTTCTTTTCCTAATGTGCTGTCATTGTTCACATTCTTGACTATTCCTCAGCCTACCTGTTCATAAAATCAAATATAAACAGTGCATTAGGACAGGTCCATGAGAATCCTAAGCCAAATTGACCTTGTGCTAGGTCATGCATACTGATTGTCGTTCACGTTTACCTTGTGCAGTGTCAGAAACTTAATAGTAATTTTCCATTTCGATATAAATTCAGTTTCCTTCGTCCAGTGCTATATTGAGTGTCCATTGTCAGAAGTTACTGTAACTATTAATTTTCCATACTGATTGTCACTATTTTTTATCTTGCCCATTATTAGAAATACAGTGATCCTCTAGTGCAGTTTTATCTTCTCCAGAGTCAGAACTGAAATAGTAATCCTCCATAATTTTATCTTCTCTGGTGTCAGAACTTAAACAGTAATTCCCCATGCTGATTGGCATTCAGTTTCATATTGTCCAGTGACAAAAGTGAAATCCTCCACACTGATTGCCATTCCCTTTTTTTCTTCTCAAGCAACAGAACTGAAGTAATTCTCCATATTGCTTGTCATTCCATTTATCTTTTCCAGTGATATTCAATTTTATTTTGAAGTGTTTCTGCACTTGTCTCGTAGCCAGATCAAATGTTAATAAGAATCAAATGTTGATGATACATTAGAACAAATCAACTAGATTATTATTCAACAAATTGTAACACTATCCAAATATGGTCATGATGCTCTCGATATCTGTCATCCGTTGGTAACAGATTGTGGGAAGAAAAAGTGAAGTGAGAAAATGTCGACAGAGAGATTTAAAAATGTTAGGCTGTTTTGTTATCAATTTGTTGAATAATAAAACAATTATCCTGCTCAATCTCGTGGAATATCGTCTGATTTTAGCCGACTCGACCTACGGCCTCGTCGGCCAAGTATCAGACGATATTCCGCGCGATTTAGCAGGATAATTGTTAAATATCCAGCCTCTCCGACCTCACCCTCGGTAAATGTCACATATTCATTGATTATTACTTATTTTTACCTTGTTCGATGCTTGAACTGATATTAGTAGTAAATCCTCCACACCGATTGCCATTCATTGTGTATCTTGTTCATTATGGGAACATACTTTGTATTCTTAAAATTGCCATTTGTATCTTGCCAGGTGTAAGAACTGAGGCAGTAATCCTAACAACTCATATTGTAGTCAGCCATGTAACTGGTGCAGGTGCAAACCTTCCATACTGATTGCCACTCATTTCTATCTTGTTCAGTGTTTTCTCATCATTCATTTTCATCTTGTGCAGACAGAACTGAAATAGTAATCCTCCATACTGATTGTCATTTAATTTTATCTTGTCCATTATGAGAACTGAAGTAGTAATTCTCCATACTGGTTGTCCTTCAGTTTTATCTTCCCTGTTCCCCAGTGTCACAACTGATGTTGTAATTTTCCAGACTGATTCTCAGTAAGTTTTATCTTGCCCAGTGTCACAACTGATATTGTTATTCTCCATAACTATTGCCATTTATTTTTTCTTGTCCAGTGTCAAGACTGATATTGCAATTCTCCATACTGATTGCCATTCAGGTTTATCTTGTCCAATGTCGAATAATATTGTATTTCTCCAGACTGATTGCATTTAGTTTTATCTTGTCCACTGTCACAATTATTTTAATTCTCCATACTTAATGCCATTGTCAGTTTTGTCTTGTCCAGTGTCAGAAGTGATATTGCAATTCTCCATACTGATTGCCATCATTTTTATCTTGTCCAGTGCCAGTACTGATATTGCAATTCTCCATACTTATTGCCATTTAGTTTTATCTTGTCCAGTGTCACAATTGATATTTTAATTCTCCATACTTTGTCTTGTGTCAAAACTGAAATTGTAATTCACAATACTGAATGCCAGTCAGTTTTATCTTTTCCAGTGTCAGAAGTGATATAATTTTAATTCTCCATACTGACTGCCATAATTTTTATCCTGTCTAGTGTCAGAACTGAAATTGTACTCCACCATACATGCCAGTCCATTTTACCTTGTCCAGTGTCACAACTGATATCACTGTAATTCTCCATACTGTTTGCCATTCATCGTTACCTTGTCCAACCCTCAATAAATATAGTTGATTATAATTATTATGATTGTTATGATCATCATTATTATTATGATTGTTATGATCATCATTATTATTATGATTGTTATTATCATCATTATTATTATGATTGTTATTATCATCATTATTATGATTGTTATTATCATCATTATTATTATTATTATTATTATTATTATTATTATTATTATTATTATTACTACTACTACTATTACTATTATCATCTAAAGGTGCTGGAGGTCCCCCAGATGTAGATACAAATGGCTTTCAAAGGACTCTTGCTACCAAGTCATTCAAGAAGTCTGGCTCTAATTTGTGTGAGGGTTTTGCAGCTCTGATCTGCTGATTGTGCGCTGAATACATTGATCCCGCGACCATATAGCCAATTCTGGCAAGTCATCTTATCCCGCTGGGTAAGGGTAACAGCGAAATCATACCAATAGGAGTGGGCAAAGTAATTAGAATTATTGGAAAGTGCTTGACAAAGGTGACAAAACAAAGAGATACTAGAGTAGAGTGGCTTGCTTCAGGTTTGCGCCAAACACATATCTGAGAGTGAGGCAGCAGTGTATGCAATGAACTGTTTATTCCATGAGGAAGCCTATGCAGTGCTGCTAGTGGATGTGTCAGAACTGAACTTGTAATCCACCATACTTAATGCCAGTCAGTTTTATCTTGTCCAGTGTCACAACTGATATTATTGTAATTCTCCATACTGTTTGCCATTCATTGTTGCCTTGTCCAGAGTCAGAACTGAATATTACTGAATATTGTTACACCTTCATCAGAGATTCACCCATATAATACCAGGTGTGCTGCAAATCAAAATTTCTTTAAGCCGCCATCAGTACGCACCAATTATGGGGTATGTACATTTAAATTCTCCGCAATAAAAATCTGGGAATCTCTCCCGTCAGAACTTAAATGTTTTCGATACTTGCTCTTCAAAAAGCAATATAAAAAAATTCTTATTGACTACTCAAAACTGACCATAGTTTAACTGCTAGGTATGTAAAATAACGTTGTACGATATCAGGCAGAATTTTCCTTTTATTTGAGCTTACATGTATATAATGACGTTTTTCCTTCTTTTATGATTGTAATATTGTCTTTTAACGTAACATGCGGCCATCGCCAACTTAAATCTACATGACAGTGGCTAACTCGAAAGCCCCTTGGCTACTTTGGTCCACTGTGCACAATTAAATATTGTATTGTCTAGTTAATTTCTATTTGTATTTATTTGTCCTATATTGTTGTAAATCGTGTTTTTTTTTATCTTTTTCTGTAAACAGTGTGCAATAATAAAAAAAACTGAAACTGAAAACTGAAGAACTGATCTTGCAATTCTCCATACTGATGTAAATTTTTAATTTTCTTGTTCTAATTATTAGACTTGATCCAATGCTTTGCTCTTTATTATTTTCGTGTCTCATATTTTACTTTTCTGTATTATAGTTGCACATTTGAGAATCTTCCTGTATTATTAATTTTTAATACCTCACCTTTTTATTCTGTACATATTTATAAATGAGGGCCACTGGTTTTTCAGTTACTGTGTTACCTTCAATAAATAAAGTTGATTACGATTATTATCATCATTATCATCTAAAGGTGCTGGAGGTCCACCGAATGTAGATACAAGTGGCTCTCAAAGGATCCTTGCTAGCATTAAGTCATTCAAGAAGTGTGGCTCTAATTTGTGTGAGGCTTTTGCAACTCTGACCCACTGATTGTACACAGAATTACAATGATCCCACAACCATTGAGCCAATTGTGGCAAAGTCATCTTATCCCGCTGGGTAAGGGTAACAGTGAAATCATACCAATTCACCAAACACAAATCCGGGAGTGAGGCAGCAGTGCACGCAATGAACAGTTCTTTAGTCATGGAACAACCTACCACTTGTTGTTGAAGCAGGCAGTTTGCCAGCTTTTAAGAATATGTATGCAAATTGCCAGCATATGATTTTATTATATTACTTTAGTGCTCTTTCTGTTTTTCATTCATGTTTGTAATTTAATTAAAGGAAGTTTTCAATTAGGGCCAACCTCAGTAACTTCCTTTTAGGCTGCCCATTCATTTTTTATTGTTGTTAATCATTGGGTATTACCTTGATACATCTTTTAATTTGATTCCTGAATAACTTTTTATTGTATTATTTGTATTGCATTCTTTCAGTATCACACAAGCCATATAATTGGTGTGAAGTCTACAAATCTGGATCTTAAGAAAGAGTTCTAAGTCCTGCAGAACCTATATTGCTAATGTACCTCCAACTGTAATTATAATAATAGTAATACTATTGTAATACCTTATTTAGTTGATCAAAATACATATCAAGTGCTACATTCAATAAAAGATAAAGTGATTAAAAATATGTGTAAAAAGCGTTTGTATTACAAATTTAAAAAGGGTAAAATGATAAAAAGGTTAGACTATATATTGCTAATTTATACTTAGTTAAAACATAACCTATTATTGATAAATTATTTTTAAAACACCCAGTGTTTGTATGATTTAGAAGCTCGGCCTGCTCTTGCATCTTTTATGTTAGCCTTAATGATTCTTTTACTCAAGGTAACAAATTGTGATACAAAGTTAGTTCACACCATGATCTGATTAGCTCTAATAATTCTCTTAAAAATGCTTGTCAGACCTTGAGCAGCCAAATATTGAGAAAACTGATCTACTCCCAGAAGACATTTTTTTCTAAGGACCAACGTCTGAACTAACTGGAAATTTAGTTATATCCAGCTAACATTTGATTAACGACATTGGCAGTTTGGGTAAGAGTTATTATGCTGTGCAGTTATTTGTAAGTTTCAGTTTAATGATACTTTTCCACATATATGCTAAGAAAAAAAAGTAAAAAGATTGTTGGATAGTAGTAGGGTAAAACTTAATTTCCATTCTACAGGGCCACTCTAAAGAAAAAACCTAAATTGTGTATTTTATAAAAATAATGTTTTTCTGAAACAAATTTACAAAACAAAATTGAAAAAGAAAAAGAGGTTGCTCAAGAACAACTGATTTTAATATCTGATCCCTATAACCATTTCGAGCCAAGACAATCAGTCAATCCCTTTGCCAAAAAGGAACAGCATGCTGCAGGAGGCTTATGGTACACACATTGGCCTAATTGGAAAGCAGAAAAAAAACAGTGAAAATTGTTCAGCAGATCCTCAAGACTGAAAAACACAACATGGAAGAAGCCGTGTTCACATAGACACACCCCCAAAACATTCTTTGAAGGTTGCATCCAGCTGTGCCTCTGCCTCTACCACCAGATGCTCTTGTCCAATGATCTTGCATGAAGCAACCGACTGTCAACATACTAACCACTACCCAAAGCAATCAAAAGCTGTGCGGCTCTCCTCCACACCTCAAGGTTCTCAGCTAAACAACCTTGGCAATCCAACAGAATCTAGAAACAGCCCTGAACCAATGGCAGCACCATTCCAAATACATTATTTAGTGTCCAGTCAACCAAGCCCAATGGTATTAAATAGTAAAGGAACAGTGACTCACCCTCAGTCTGGATGAAATACCCAGTTAAGCCTGAAGCAAACAAACCTAACAAAGATCATATCAGGCTGCATGTCCAAACCACTATTGTGCCTAGACCTGTGAAGTACCTTTTCAGTCATCAGACTTTATTTTCCATGGTGACATCCCAACATTATGTTTGAAAAAATGTCCTTTGACATCATTGATCTTTTGTTTATTTACTTCAAAATAATTAGTTTTATGCTGCAGACTTAGAACTTTCCATGGTTATTAATGTTATGGCTTCAGGAGAGCTTATAATTTCTGAGCTTTCATATGTTGTTGGTATTATAGAGCTGTATTTGTCTTGGTCTACAATAATAAATTACTTTTCACAAAAGAAGACAGAAAAGAATATGGTAGGTGTGCAGCGCATCTTGGTTGTTAGAATAAAAGACTGCAAAACACTCAACATCACCAATTTTGATACGTGGCTAAATATTTAGGTAAAGCGAGACTTCAACCAATGCAGCCAGCGGCTTTTCCCTCAACAGTGAGTGACCTGTGGGGTGGCCCTCAGGGGATTTGCAGGATTTTTTTGTCTCACAGTTATTTCCACTGATATCTTTGGTGATTTGCACAGCTCATGCTAGCGAATCTTTGTGGATTGTAATGCTCCCTCTCTCTTGGTTTGCTGGTCTCTCGGCAAGTTTTCGGTCAGGTAAGTTATTTTCAATGATATCTTTCAGTCCGATGGTGCCAGTCAGTGGCCGCTTCTTGGGGTGGTTCCCGCTTCTAGGGTTGCCCTGGATACCTCCCTTCAGCATATGGCATTTGGCACTCTGCTAACCTTTTAGGCCCCAGTTCCCAAGGTCACCTATTTGCTGGTTCCCTGCCACTCCGGGAACTTAACTGTAGAGGAATCCATCAAGAAGTTTGTTGTACGGGTTTGATGTCTACATTGACTTTTATGTTTTTACTGGTAGACAGTCCATACCAGTAAAAATGTCATCAAAATTTCTCACGTTTGCCAAAGGAGAGGTTCATAATATATTTATATTGTTTACTATTCCATGAGCTTAAAAGGACTGATCAGGTCCAGGTCCTTATAGATATCTTTATCCTTGTTTGATACTTAATGGTCAGCTTGATTGTGGAATCCAAAAATGACCCCTTAAAAAGCATGTTTCTGTGGCATAAAATGGTTGCTTAATTGAGGAAGACAGAATCTTCTCAGTGTTCCTTATCTGCATCAGTTGAGATAGCAATATTCATAACTTTCACACAAGCCAAAGTGCTGTCCAGCCCGTCCAGACTGTACTAGTAACAACATTAATGCCTCATTTGTTTTCATCTACCATGTTTCATCAGAGTAATTTTCAAACTCTATTTTGTCTCCGAATTTATTTTTTGTTTGGATTTAGGCATGATGCAAGATTGTTGTTTTCTTAAACGTAATGCCATCAGGTTATTTGAAAACTACCATTACTTGCGCTGAGGCCTTGCATCCGTGTATTCAAGCATACAATGTATGGTTGTGTGTACATTTGCGTACTCTGTGATCCCCTCTTTGCAGAGGACATTGTACAGCTTTAGACTATGTGGCCTAACCACTCCTCATATTTAACTTTCATGCAACCCTGGAAATTTATTTAAAGGCCTCAAAAGGCAACACTTTAAATCTGGATGTAAAGTCATTTGGAGTTAATAACAGATTCATGATCACGCAGAGAGTATTTTAGCTTCAAAAATAATTATCTTAATTAGGCTAGACTGCCTGCCCATGTTTAGAGCTGCAAGAAGAATTTCATTAATTATTTGACGTGATTATAGTTACATGTAATTGTGCATACTTCTCTACATGTACATGTAGGTTGTTACATTGTATAAGTTCAATTTTTTTTAATCACACTTTGTAACTGGCAGAGAAGTCTCATAGAAACATGTAACTATAAAGTATTACAAATCAAAAACAATTGTGATCTTTTTTAAAACACTGCATTCACTTCAGAAATACATTTACATGTACTTTGATTCAAACCTTACACCAATGATATTAACTTAACAGTTCACTGAATTGCACTAGCTGAACTCTTGGATCAGTTTGAGAGCATTACAGTTTGAAGAGCCGAGTGTGTAATGACTCATGACAGACAAAAACAAGACACTGCAAATTGATGACTTGATCATTTGAGGCAAATACACATTAGCAACATAAATGCAAGAAAATGAATGTCACCAAGTTGCAATTGGTTTCCCCTGGGCAATTAATTGCTTATAAAAGTGAAATGATAACATGGATGATAAAGTACCTTACTTTGAAACAAATGCTCTATTGTCTCTCTATAAACATTTAAAAAAAAATAGATTATGGGGCATTTTTAACATCCAATCCTTATAATGACCTTATAAACATACAATGGTTGTGCCTTTTTAAAGTAACAATTACCTTTTTGTTGAATGATCAAGTAAACAGGTAAATTTTAGCACCTGGTGCACTGCAGGTGTTAAAATATATCCCTTAGAAACCTGCTATCAATGAAAAAGCAAAATGAACTAAACTGACATCATGAACTTCATCTTACTTGCAACGTAATCTACCTCAACCCAAACCATGAATTCACACCCTGTATTCTGACATGACACGTGGTGTCATGATGCTTAGCTCCCAAGGGATAGTGACTCATTTTGTATCAACTTGAAGCTGTTGTACTGTCCTGACAATCCACAAACTCCACCACCACTTGTAGTCTTCTGATAACATTGTCACTGATCCCATCCCGTGTAGTTGAATTCATCAAGCTTCATATATTTGCCATGAATAATACCTGTTTTAGAATACCTCAAAGAATACTTCACATTAAGTTCCACGTTCCATACTAAAAATGCCAAGTATTAACATGTGTCACAATCACAAATATATGATATAAAAAATTAATAACAATTTTTAACAGGGCAGGGGGATTATCTATCTTGACAGCTTTTTTTCACTTTTTGAATTTCAAAGCTGGAACTAAACAGGTTGAAAGGCAGAACTTTTTCTTAAGCACATGTTGTAAGATTATACACTAACAAAATATGTTGAATGAGAAATAATTATCATTTTGCTTTTTGAGTAATGCAAAATTCTGGTTGGTATGACATTGCAACTCATGAGAGTTAAAGGAACTCCTCAAGATGCAGCAACTACAGAGCTCTGATTTCAAATTGCATTCCTCACTCAATAATATCACCATGTTAAGTGATCAACCTGATCGAGAACAGACTTTAATTATGAGCAAAGTATCCACCATAACAATACATGTAAATCTGGATTGCACAAACTTCAAGTTTTACTGGTTTAGAGGTTTTCTGTTTCTCACTGCTTTCCAAAACGTAAATCCACCCAATGAATTGAAGATTGCTAAAACATTGACTTTCAGTTTTAGGTACAGTATGACCAACAAAGCTGCTTGGAGACTCTTTAATATGTATAAGGGCATGGCCTATAAGTTATGTCTTTTCCATATTCATTAATGCTTCCCAAGCGATATTGTGGTGACAAAATATTGTTTTTAATGTTGCTCATAGTCTAATTAGCATTCATGAACTTCTAAAGAGAACTTAAGGCCTAATGGTAAAACTACAGGACTTTTCAAGCATCTTGCAAAAGTACAATCATTGGGAATACAGTGTACCAGATAAATTAACTGTGAAAGTTGGGAAAGGACTACATTTACGCCTTCCCTACCAGCCGAGCTAATGTAGCATCAATCAATTACATGTATATACACTGTAGGCAGCTTAAATTTGGCTGCTTGAATATCCAAATTGATGTATGGCCTGGCTTTGAGATATTGAATCAGAAGTCTTACTCTTCACATGATTTAAAGGTGTCATCACAAGTGTGTACTGTTTACAATACCCTTTTTACCAATGTTTGGAGGGGGAAGTGGGTGGTTGGGTGGGGGTGAGGAGGTGATGGCCTATTGGTTGGTCATTTGGACTCTGCATCAATAGGTCCAAAATGGAGTCCAAGCTAGAGTTGCTGTATCATTCTCAGGCAAGACACCCCACTCTCCCAGTACCTCTCCCCTCCAAGGGGTGGAAATGGTACTGGCCGATTGCAAGGGCAACCTGACAAAAAACCAGGGGTAACCTGTGATAGACTAGAATCCTGTCCAGAGAGAGAGTGACAATACCCCTAGGCACTACATGTTGTAGAGATCAGAGTTAAGCACCAGCACTCATGAGCCATCTGGCTTCTCCATATCTCTAGGGACTGGAACCGACTTCCCTGCCCTGGAGCCGGTGAAATAACCACTAGAGTGTTCTCGTTCTGAGCCACTGAGACCAGAAGAGGAATTCAATGTACTGTTTAAAACAAACCTTTTGCCATAAAAGTTTAACCCCCTTGACTGGATGTACCAACAAAACTTTCAAGTGAGGGAGGGACAAGGCCATTGGTTGACATGCACTTTAAACAGACAGCTACACAGCAGATGGCTGGAAATGTAGACTGACAGGTTGAAACTAGGGCAATGGTGCATCATGGAATGGGGAGGGGAAATTGGAGAGTAATGCTCCTCGAGTGAGGTTGCACAGTAAAGATGATTCAAGAGCCCACAATGAAGGACAATCCCCTGGTGGTGATGTGCTCAGCATGTGGTGTTGCAGTAACCAAGGCTACAATTCAGATTTCTGAAGGAGCCATTTTTACTATAGGAAAAAGTCAGGCAGCCTTTGTAACAACAGTTATTCCTTTTGACATTTAAATGACACATCTGATAGGGATGAAACTCAGCTTTTGATTTTTGTTGAAAATTAGGACAATAATGCATTCCATGCCCAGTAGAAATAATGTTAGATGTTCCAGGCCATAATGACAGTAGGTGGAATGGAGAGGAAGTCATGGTTAAGTGATCTTTCCTTCATCTCAGAGACATTTCTGTTCTTCAGGCATTCAGTTCAAGATGCTCAAGTGTATCTCTTGCAGGAACAACAGTGCAAGGATTTTCTGGCTGTGGTGAAGCAAAATCATCCATGCATTCAGGAGAAGTACCAGGTGATGAGCTGACACATCTTGATGAAGAAGTGGCTAACAGCAATTGCATGAACTGAAGAGGATTCAGGTTGTCTGCCCAAAAGTGTCATGGCAACAAAGATGTCGCACATGCACCCCTGCCCAGCGCGCCACAACCTTTGCCTCCAACCATGCGCTCCGCCACGCCATCACCACATCTGCATTGCCTCCACCTTTGCTGCTGCAACACCTTTGTGCAAAAGCATGGTAAATCCTCTCCAGCTCATACAACTTATGTAAGCTACTTCTTCATCAAGGTGTGACAGTTCAGCGCTTGAGACATCTCCTAAATACATGGAAGATGAAGCTTCGTCTCAGCTAGAAAATCCTTGCATTGTAGCTCCTGCAAGAAATACACTCGAACATCTTGGGCTAAATGCCAAAAGGATGGAGAAGTCTCTGAAATGAGAAAAGGATCGCCAACCATGACTTACTTCCCACCCCATCTGCTGATCTGTTATGGCATAAAACATGTGACATCATCCCATCCAAGCAAGCAATACATCATTTTCCCAATTTTAAACAGCCAATCAGATGCTGGGCATCATCCAAATAATGTGTCATCTGAATATCAAGCACAAATAACTGTTGTTTTATAACCCATCTTTTTCCTATAACAAAAAGATTCATTCAGAGGTCTGAATCCTAACCTTGCTGACCACAATAACATGTGCTAACCATATCACTACTGAAGAATTGTCCTTCTCACTGTGGATTCCTGAATTACATGCAACCTTACTGTTCAACCAAACTCAAGAGGTACCATTCCCTGATTTCTCCACCCCATTACACAATCCACTACTGCCCTGGTCCCATTCTGCCATTCCACATTTTCAGTCATCTATTGCACAACTGCTTGCTAAAAGTGCTTGTTGACAAATGCCCTTTCCCTCCCTCACTTAAAAGTTCGGTGGTATATCGGGTGAAGGGTGTTGGACTTAAATGGTGAAAGGTTCATTTCGCACAGGACACCAAATCCCCCCTCCAGTCTTTGTGGTTAAGAATGGGCACATTCCAATGATGTTTCACTGGCTACTAGGCACGGAAGTCAGCTCCATTCCTAAGGGATCAGAGAAGTCAAATGGTTCATCAGTACAGGTGCTCAACTCCAATTTCTGTGACATGACGTGTCTAGGAGTGTTGTCCCTCCCCTTGGATGGGATGCTAGTCCATTGCAGGTGACCCCCAGCAATTGTCAGGTTGCCCTCACTAATTGGCCAGTACCATTTACACTCTTGGGTAGAGAGAGACATTGTGAGGGTAAGGTGGCGTGCCTGAGAACATGACACAGCAACCCTAGTTTGGCTCCATTTTGGACCAATTGATCCAGAGTCTAACAGACTAACCATAAGACCATCAACTCTCCATCTCAATACAACCTCCCACTAACCCCTCCCAACATTGGCAGAAAAGGTATTGTTAACAGTACAGGGTCAGGGTTGGGGTTAGGTTTACACACTTGCGATGAAACCTTTAACTTAGGAAGAAGTCTGATTCAGCATATCAAAGACAAGGCATTCATCAATTTGGATATTCAAACGGCCAAATTAAACCTGCCTTGATGCATGTAGTTCTTCTGATAACCCTCTTCTTTCACCTTCACCTATCTCTTTAGTGTCTAGGTGTCACATAGGGCCTCACCCCTCTTGATTGCTGTAACTTGCGTGCAAAAAAATATAGTAATAATAGATTATATAGTAATAATATATATACATGTAGTATATATAGTAATAATAGATTATATAGTAGTAATAAATTATGCAATACCCATGCACGCATATCGCACTCAAGGCAGGAGAGAATGTTTGCTGTTGCGAGCAACAGCAGTGAAATGCAGCAAAAGAACTAGTAACTTTGGAAAAAACATTCAAGCACTGGCAAAAAAAATATCTACTTTCACCTGCGATAGCCTTATGATGGATACTTCACCGAGACTAAAGTTTGCTTCTCACTCAAGTTTACCGAATTGAAGACACTAGCTCAAAGTACTGGTCAACAGTCTATCGTGGGAACATAATTTTCAAAGGAATGAAGCCCGACTTTTTTCACACCTATCCGTTTTCACTAGTTTATAGCCATAGCGTACACAACTAACAACAGTCTATGAGTTTACCTTGAAATACCAAGCACAACGTGGGCTTCTCGCTGCTTTTTTTTCCGACGAGCGTTGCAAGCGCTGTAAACAAGTCTAACAGGCTTCAACAGCAGCTAGTGACCTGGCGATACACAGATATCAAAGCTTGACTCCCCTCAAATTTACTGTAAACTAAACACTAGCAAAATGTTTGGCCAAAAGCACGGTTTAAACGGAACTGTAGCTTCAAAAACTCCCGCGCCCGACTCTTCGATGAATTAATTCGACCGAGTGATTGCGAGTACAGTCTCGTTTGTCAGCGGTTTGTCCCAAAGGAAAGGTTAGTACTGATTGTAACAGTCATATAGTGGATTACTAGTTATTGTGAATCTATCGTCCATCTGTGGCAAATATTAACAGCATGACCGATCGGATCACAACCTTGCTCCTTCAATTCACCATGACGTCCATTTGTGTTTTGTATTATTTCTAGAAACTATCGTGAAAGCTCTATTTCCGGCTTACCTGACTGAGGAGAGGTCTCGTCCGTCCGTAAACAGCAACCGGCACATATCAAACTCTTTCCCCAGAACGTGGAACATTTGAATGATCTAGTGAAATTGTCATTAGCGCATGCGCGAAATCAAATTTTCAAAATGGCGGAAAGAATTAAGCGCACGTCGCAACCTCCAAAACGGCTTTTAAACGAATATTTGCCAGTTGTAGATATGAAGAAGAAGAAGAAGAAGAAATCGGCTATACAAAATCAACTTTATGAAATCGAAGTAGTCGCGATTGATAAACAGGAAAAAAAGGTGAAAATTCACTACAAAGGTTATGGTGAAGAAGCTGATGAATGGCGTGACTGTCGTGAGGAGAATATGTTTCCATTTGAACGGCTGGAGAAAGTGTTTATTCAGGGCAGGGGGATTATCTATCTTGACAGCTTTTTTTCACTTTTTGAATTTCAAAGCTGGAACTAAACAGGTTGAAAGGCAGAACTTTTTCTTAAGCACATGTTGTAAGATTATACACTAACAAAATATGTTGAATGAGAAATAATTATCATTTTGCTTTTTGAGTAATGCAAAATTCTGGTTGGTATGACATTGCAACTCATGAGAGTTAAAGGAACTCCTCAAGATGCAGCAACTACAGAGCTCTGATTTCAAATTGCATTCCTCACTCAATAATATCACCATGTTAAGTGATCAACCTGATCGAGAACAGACTTTAATTATGAGCAAAGTATCCACCATAACAATACATGTAAATCTGGATTGCACAAACTTCAAGTTTTACTGGTTTAGAGGTTTTCTGTTTCTCACTGCTTTCCAAAACGTAAATCCACCCAATGAATTGAAGATTGCTAAAACATTGACTTTCAGTTTTAGGTACAGTATGACCAACAAAGCTGCTTGGAGACTCTTTAATATGTATAAGGGCATGGCCTATAAGTTATGTCTTTTCCATATTCATTAATGCTTCCCAAGCGATATTGTGGTGACAAAATATTGTTTTTAATGTTGCTCATAGTCTAATTAGCATTCATGAACTTCTAAAGAGAACTTAAGGCCTAATGGTAAAACTACAGGACTTTTCAAGCATCTTGCAAAAGTACAATCATTGGGAATACAGTGTACCAGATAAATTAACTGTGAAAGTTGGGAAAGGACTACATTTACGCCTTCCCTACCAGCCGAGCTAATGTAGCATCAATCAATTACATGTATATACACTGTAGGCAGCTTAAATTTGGCTGCTTGAATATCCAAATTGATGTATGGCCTGGCTTTGAGATATTGAATCAGAAGTCTTACTCTTCACATGATTTAAAGGTGTCATCACAAGTGTGTACTGTTTACAATACCCTTTTTACCAATGTTTGGAGGGGGAAGTGGGTGGTTGGGTGGGGGTGAGGAGGTGATGGCCTATTGGTTGGTCATTTGGACTCTGCATCAATAGGTCCAAAATGGAGTCCAAGCTAGAGTTGCTGTATCATTCTCAGGCAAGACACCCCACTCTCCCAGTACCTCTCCCCTCCAAGGGGTGGAAATGGTACTGGCCGATTGCAAGGGCAACCTGACAAAAAACCAGGGGTAACCTGTGATAGACTAGAATCCTGTCCAGAGAGAGAGTGACAATACCCCTAGGCACTACATGTTGTAGAGATCAGAGTTAAGCACCAGCACTCATGAGCCATCTGGCTTCTCCATATCTCTAGGGACTGGAACCGACTTCCCTGCCCTGGAGCCGGTGAAATAACCACTAGAGTGTTCTCGTTCTGAGCCACTGAGACCAGAAGAGGAATTCAATGTACTGTTTAAAACAAACCTTTTGCCATAAAAGTTTAACCCCCTTGACTGGATGTACCAACAAAACTTTCAAGTGAGGGAGGGACAAGGCCATTGGTTGACATGCACTTTAAACAGACAGCTACACAGCAGATGGCTGGAAATGTAGACTGACAGGTTGAAACTAGGGCAATGGTGCATCATGGAATGGGGAGGGGAAATTGGAGAGTAATGCTCCTCGAGTGAGGTTGCACAGTAAAGATGATTCAAGAGCCCACAATGAAGGACAATCCCCTGGTGGTGATGTGCTCAGCATGTGGTGTTGCAGTAACCAAGGCTACAATTCAGATTTCTGAAGGAGCCATTTTTACTATAGGAAAAAGTCAGGCAGCCTTTGTAACAACAGTTATTCCTTTTGACATTTAAATGACACATCTGATAGGGATGAAACTCAGCTTTTGATTTTTGTTGAAAATTAGGACAATAATGCATTCCATGCCCAGTAGAAATAATGTTAGATGTTCCAGGCCATAATGACAGTAGGTGGAATGGAGAGGAAGTCATGGTTAAGTGATCTTTCCTTCATCTCAGAGACATTTCTGTTCTTCAGGCATTCAGTTCAAGATGCTCAAGTGTATCTCTTGCAGGAACAACAGTGCAAGGATTTTCTGGCTGTGGTGAAGCAAAATCATCCATGCATTCAGGAGAAGTACCAGGTGATGAGCTGACACATCTTGATGAAGAAGTGGCTAACAGCAATTGCATGAACTGAAGAGGATTCAGGTTGTCTGCCCAAAAGTGTCATGGCAACAAAGATGTCGCACATGCACCCCTGCCCAGCGCGCCACAACCTTTGCCTCCAACCATGCGCTCCGCCACGCCATCACCACATCTGCATTGCCTCCACCTTTGCTGCTGCAACACCTTTGTGCAAAAGCATGGTAAATCCTCTCCAGCTCATACAACTTATGTAAGCTACTTCTTCATCAAGGTGTGACAGTTCAGCGCTTGAGACATCTCCTAAATACATGGAAGATGAAGCTTCGTCTCAGCTAGAAAATCCTTGCATTGTAGCTCCTGCAAGAAATACACTCGAACATCTTGGGCTAAATGCCAAAAGGATGGAGAAGTCTCTGAAATGAGAAAAGGATCGCCAACCATGACTTACTTCCCACCCCATCTGCTGATCTGTTATGGCATAAAACATGTGACATCATCCCATCCAAGCAAGCAATACATCATTTTCCCAATTTTAAACAGCCAATCAGATGCTGGGCATCATCCAAATAATGTGTCATCTGAATATCAAGCACAAATAACTGTTGTTTTATAACCCATCTTTTTCCTATAACAAAAAGATTCATTCAGAGGTCTGAATCCTAACCTTGCTGACCACAATAACATGTGCTAACCATATCACTACTGAAGAATTGTCCTTCTCACTGTGGATTCCTGAATTACATGCAACCTTACTGTTCAACCAAACTCAAGAGGTACCATTCCCTGATTTCTCCACCCCATTACACAATCCACTACTGCCCTGGTCCCATTCTGCCATTCCACATTTTCAGTCATCTATTGCACAACTGCTTGCTAAAAGTGCTTGTTGACAAATGCCCTTTCCCTCCCTCACTTAAAAGTTCGGTGGTATATCGGGTGAAGGGTGTTGGACTTAAATGGTGAAAGGTTCATTTCGCACAGGACACCAAATCCCCCCTCCAGTCTTTGTGGTTAAGAATGGGCACATTCCAATGATGTTTCACTGGCTACTAGGCACGGAAGTCAGCTCCATTCCTAAGGGATCAGAGAAGTCAAATGGTTCATCAGTACCGGTGCTCAACTCCAATTTCTGTGACATGACGTGTCTAGGAGTGTTGTCCCTCCCCTTGGATGGGATGCTAGTCCATTGCAGGTGACCCCCAGCAATTGTCAGGTTGCCCTCACTAATTGGCCAGTACCATTTACACTCTTGGGTAGAGAGAGACATTGTGAGGGTAAGGTGGCGTGCCTGAGAACATGACACAGCAACCCTAGTTTGGCTCCATTTTGGACCAATTGATCCAGAGTCTAACAGACTAACCATAAGACCATCAACTCTCCATCTCAATACAACCTCCCACTAACCCCTCCCAACATTGGCAGAAAAGGTATTGTTAACAGTACAGGGTCAGGGTTGGGGTTAGGTTTACACACTTGCGATGAAACCTTTAACTTAGGAAGAAGTCTGATTCAGCATATCAAAGACAAGGCATTCATCAATTTGGATATTCAAACGGCCAAATTAAACCTGCCTTGATGCATGTAGTTCTTCTGATAACCCTCTTCTTTCACCTTCACCTATCTCTTTAGTGTCTAGGTGTCACATAGGGCCTCACCCCTCTTGATTGCTGTAACTTGCGTGCAAAAAAATATAGTAATAATAGATTATATAGTAATAATATATATACATGTAGTATATATAGTAATAATAGATTATATAGTAGTAATAAATTATGCAATACCCATGCACGCATATCGCACTCAAGGCAGGAGAGAATGTTTGCTGTTGCGAGCAACAGCAGTGAAATGCAGCAAAAGAACTAGTAACTTTGGAAAAAACATTCAAGCACTGGCAAAAAAAATATCTACTTTCACCTGCGATAGCCTTATGATGGATACTTCACCGAGACTAAAGTTTGCTTCTCACTCAAGTTTACCGAATTGAAGACACTAGCTCAAAGTACTGGTCAACAGTCTATCGTGGGAACATAATTTTCAAAGGAATGAAGCCCGACTTTTTTCACACCTATCCGTTTTCACTAGTTTATAGCCATAGCGTACACAACTAACAACAGTCTATGAGTTTACCTTGAAATACCAAGCACAACGTGGGCTTCTCGCTGCTTTTTTTTTCCGACGAGCGTTGCAAGCGCTGTAAACAAGTCTAACAGGCTTCAACAGCAGCTAGTGACCTGGCGATACACAGATATCAAAGCTTGACTCCCCTCAAATTTACTGTAAACTAAACACTAGCAAAATGTTTGGCCAAAAGCACGGTTTAAACGGAACTGTAGCTTCAAAAACTCCCGCGCCCGACTCTTCGATGAATTAATTCGACCGAGTGATTGCGAGTACAGTCTCGTTTGTCAGCGGTTTGTCCCAAAGGAAAGGTTAGTACTGATTGTAACAGTCATATAGTGGATTACTAGTTATTGTGAATCTATCGTCCATCTGTGGCAAATATTAACAGCATGACCGATCGGATCACAACCTTGCTCCTTCAATTCACCATGACGTCCATTTGTGTTTTGTATTATTTCTAGAAACTATCGTGAAAGCTCTATTTCCGGCTTACCTGACTGAGGAGAGGTCTCGTCCGTCCG
Source organism: Micromussa lordhowensis (assembly GCA_964020085.1). Taxonomy (NCBI): domain Eukaryota; kingdom Metazoa; phylum Cnidaria; class Anthozoa; order Scleractinia; family Lobophylliidae; genus Micromussa; species Micromussa lordhowensis. The sequence goes on from OZ026598.1 coordinate 16,915,746, forward strand.
TAAACAGCAACCGGCACATATCAAACTCTTTCCCCAGAACGTGGAACATTTGAATGATCTAGTGAAATTGTCATTAGCGCATGCGCGAAATCAAATTTTCAAAATGGCGGAAAGAATTAAGCGCACGTCGCAACCTCCAAAACGGCTTTTAAACGAATATTTGCCAGTTGTAGATATGAAGAAGAAGAAGAAGAAGAAATCGGCTATACAAAATCAACTTTATGAAATCGAAGTAGTCGCGATTGATAAACAGGAAAAAAAGGTGAAAATTCACTACAAAGGTTATGGTGAAGAAGCTGATGAATGGCGTGACTGTCGTGAGGAGAATATGTTTCCATTTGAACGGCTGGAGAAAGTGTTTATTCAGGGCAGGGGGATTATCTATCTTGACAGCTTTTTTTCACTTTTTGAATTTCAAAGCTGGAACTAAACAGGTTGAAAGGCAGAACTTTTTCTTAAGCACATGTTGTAAGATTATACACTAACAAAATATGTTGAATGAGAAATAATTATCATTTTGCTTTTTGAGTAATGCAAAATTCTGGTTGGTATGACATTGCAACTCATGAGAGTTAAAGGAACTCCTCAAGATGCAGCAACTACAGAGCTCTGATTTCAAATTGCATTCCTCACTCAATAATATCACCATGTTAAGTGATCAACCTGATCGAGAACAGACTTTAATTATGAGCAAAGTATCCACCATAACAATACATGTAAATCTGGATTGCACAAACTTCAAGTTTTACTGGTTTAGAGGTTTTCTGTTTCTCACTGCTTTCCAAAACGTAAATCCACCCAATGAATTGAAGATTGCTAAAACATTGACTTTCAGTTTTAGGTACAGTATGACCAACAAAGCTGCTTGGAGACTCTTTAATATGTATAAGGGCATGGCCTATAAGTTATGTCTTTTCCATATTCATTAATGCTTCCCAAGCGATATTGTGGTGACAAAATATTGTTTTTAATGTTGCTCATAGTCTAATTAGCATTCATGAACTTCTAAAGAGAACTTAAGGCCTAATGGTAAAACTACAGGACTTTTCAAGCATCTTGCAAAAGTACAATCATTGGGAATACAGTGTACCAGATAAATTAACTGTGAAAGTTGGGAAAGGACTACATTTACGCCTTCCCTACCAGCCGAGCTAATGTAGCATCAATCAATTACATGTATATACACTGTAGGCAGCTTAAATTTGGCTGCTTGAATATCCAAATTGATGTATGGCCTGGCTTTGAGATATTGAATCAGACGTCTTACTCTTCACATGATTTAAAGGTGTCATCACAAGTGTGTACTGTTTACAATACCCTTTTTACCAATGTTTGGAGGGGGAAGTGGGTGGTTGGGTGGGGGTGAGGAGGTGATGGCCTATTGGTTGGTCATTTGGACTCTGCATCAATAGGTCCAAAATGGAGTCCAAGCTAGAGTTGCTGTATCATTCTCAGGCAAGACACCCCACTCTCCCAGTACCTCTCCCCTCCAAGGGGTGGAAATGGTACTGGCCGATTGCAAGGGCAACCTGACAAAAAACCAGGGGTAACCTGTGATAGACTAGAATCCTGTCCAGAGAGAGAGTGACAATACCCCTAGGCACTACATGTTGTAGAGATCAGAGTTAAGCACCAGCACTCATGAGCCATCTGGCTTCTCCATATCTCTAGGGACTGGAACCGACTTCCCTGCCCTGGAGCCGGTGAAATAACCACTAGAGTGTTCTCGTTCTGAGCCACTGAGACCAGAAGAGGAATTCAATGTACTGTTTAAAACAAACCTTTTGCCATAAAAGTTTAACCCCCTTGACTGGATGTACCAACAAAACTTTCAAGTGAGGGAGGGACAAGGCCATTGGTTGACATGCACTTTAAACAGACAGCTACACAGCAGATGGCTGGAAATGTAGACTGACAGGTTGAAACTAGGGCAATGGTGCATCATGGAATGGGGAGGGGAAATTGGAGAGTAATGCTCCTCGAGTGAGGTTGCACAGTAAAGATGATTCAAGAGCCCACAATGAAGGACAATCCCCTGGTGGTGATGTGCTCAGCATGTGGTGTTGCAGTAACCAAGGCTACAATTCAGATTTCTGAAGGAGCCATTTTTACTATAGGAAAAAGTCAGGCAGCCTTTGTAACAACAGTTATTCCTTTTGACATTTAAATGACACATCTGATAGGGATGAAACTCAGCTTTTGATTTTTGTTGAAAATTAGGACAATAATGCATTCCATGCCCAGTAGAAATAATGTTAGATGTTCCAGGCCATAATGACAGTAGGTGGAATGGAGAGGAAGTCATGGTTAAGTGATCTTTCCTTCATCTCAGAGACATTTCTGTTCTTCAGGCATTCAGTTCAAGATGCTCAAGTGTATCTCTTGCAGGAACAACAGTGCAAGGATTTTCTGGCTGTGGTGAAGCAAAATCATCCATGCATTCAGGAGAAGTACCAGGTGATGAGCTGACACATCTTGATGAAGAAGTGGCTAACAGCAATTGCATGAACTGAAGAGGATTCAGGTTGTCTGCCCAAAAGTGTCATGGCAACAAAGATGTCGCACATGCACCCCTGCCCAGCGCGCCACAACCTTTGCCTCCAACCATGCGCTCCGCCACGCCATCACCACATCTGCATTGCCTCCACCTTTGCTGCTGCAACACCTTTGTGCAAAAGCATGGTAAATCCTCTCCAGCTCATACAACTTATGTAAGCTACTTCTTCATCAAGGTGTGACAGTTCAGCGCTTGAGACATCTCCTAAATACATGGAAGATGAAGCTTCGTCTCAGCTAGAAAATCCTTGCATTGTAGCTCCTGCAAGAAATACACTCGAACATCTTGGGCTAAATGCCAAAAGGATGGAGAAGTCTCTGAAATGAGAAAAGGATCGCCAACCATGACTTACTTCCCACCCCATCTGCTGATCTGTTATGGCATAAAACATGTGACATCATCCCATCCAAGCAAGCAATACATCATTTTCCCAATTTTAAACAGCCAATCAGATGCTGGGCATCATCCAAATAATGTGTCATCTGAATATCAAGCACAAATAACTGTTGTTTTATAACCCATCTTTTTCCTATAACAAAAAGATTCATTCAGAGGTCTGAATCCTAACCTTGCTGACCACAATAACATGTGCTAACCATATCACTACTGAAGAATTGTCCTTCTCACTGTGGATTCCTGAATTACATGCAACCTTACTGTTCAACCAAACTCAAGAGGTACCATTCCCTGATTTCTCCACCCCATTACACAATCCACTACTGCCCTGGTCCCATTCTGCCATTCCACATTTTCAGTCATCTATTGCACAACTGCTTGCTAAAAGTGCTTGTTGACAAATGCCCTTTCCCTCCCTCACTTAAAAGTTCGGTGGTATATCGGGTGAAGGGTGTTGGACTTAAATGGTGAAAGGTTCATTTCGCACAGGACACCAAATCCCCCCTCCAGTCTTTGTGGTTAAGAATGGGCACATTCCAATGATGTTTCACTGGCTACTAGGCACGGAAGTCAGCTCCATTCCTAAGGGATCAGAGAAGTCAAATGGTTCATCAGTACCGGTGCTCAACTCCAATTTCTGTGACATGACGTGTCTAGGAGTGTTGTCCCTCCCCTTGGATGGGATGCTAGTCCATTGCAGGTGACCCCCAGCAATTGTCAGGTTGCCCTCACTAATTGGCCAGTACCATTTACACTCTTGGGTAGAGAGAGACATTGTGAGGGTAAGGTGGCGTGCCTGAGAACATGACACAGCAACCCTAGTTTGGCTCCATTTTGGACCAATTGATCCAGAGTCTAACAGACTAACCATAAGACCATCAACTCTCCATCTCAATACAACCTCCCACTAACCCCTCCCAACATTGGCAGAAAAGGTATTGTTAACAGTACAGGGTCAGGGTTGGGGTTAGGTTTACACACTTGCGATGAAACCTTTAACTTAGGAAGAAGTCTGATTCAGCATATCAAAGACAAGGCATTCATCAATTTGGATATTCAAACGGCCAAATTAAACCTGCCTTGATGCATGTAGTTCTTCTGATAACCCTCTTCTTTCACCTTCACCTATCTCTTTAGTGTCTAGGTGTCACATAGGGCCTCACCCCTCTTGATTGCTGTAACTTGCGTGCAAAAAAATATAGTAATAATAGATTATATAGTAATAATATATATACATGTAGTATATATAGTAATAATAGATTATATAGTAGTAATAAATTATGCAATACCCATGCACGCATATCGCACTCAAGGCAGGAGAGAATGTTTGCTGTTGCGAGCAACAGCAGTGAAATGCAGCAAAAGAACTAGTAACTTTGGAAAAAACATTCAAGCACTGGCAAAAAAAATATCTACTTTCACCTGCGATAGCCTTATGATGGATACTTCACCGAGACTAAAGTTTGCTTCTCACTCAAGTTTACCGAATTGAAGACACTAGCTCAAAGTACTGGTCAACAGTCTATCGTGGGAACATAATTTTCAAAGGAATGAAGCCCGACTTTTTTCACACCTATCCGTTTTCACTAGTTTATAGCCATAGCGTACACAACTAACAACAGTCTATGAGTTTACCTTGAAATACCAAGCACAACGTGGGCTTCTCGCTGCTTTTTTTTTCCGACGAGCGTTGCAAGCGCTGTAAACAAGTCTAACAGGCTTCAACAGCAGCTAGTGACCTGGCGATACACAGATATCAAAGCTTGACTCCCCTCAAATTTACTGTAAACTAAACACTAGCAAAATGTTTGGCCAAAAGCACGGTTTAAACGGAACTGTAGCTTCAAAAACTCCCGCGCCCGACTCTTCGATGAATTAATTCGACCGAGTGATTGCGAGTACAGTCTCGTTTGTCAGCGGTTTGTCCCAAAGGAAAGGTTAGTACTGATTGTAACAGTCATATAGTGGATTACTAGTTATTGTGAATCTATCGTCCATCTGTGGCAAATATTAACAGCATGACCGATCGGATCACAACCTTGCTCCTTCAATTCACCATGACGTCCATTTGTGTTTTGTATTATTTCTAGAAACTATCGTGAAAGCTCTATTTCCGGCTTACCTGACTGAGGAGAGGTCTCGTCCGTCCGTAAACAGCAACCGGCACATATCAAACTCTTTCCCCAGAACGTGGAACATTTGAATGATCTAGTGAAATTGTCATTAGCGCATGCGCGAAATCAAATTTTCAAAATGGCGGAAAGAATTAAGCGCACGTCGCAACCTCCAAAACGGCTTTTAAACGAATATTTGCCAGTTGTAGATATGAAGAAGAAGAAGAAGAAGAAATCGGCTATACAAAATCAACTTTATGAAATCGAAGTAGTCGCGATTGATAAACAGGAAAAAAAGGTGAAAATTCACTACAAAGGTTATGGTGAAGAAGCTGATGAATGGCGTGACTGTCGTGAGGAGAATATGTTTCCATTTGAACGGCTGGAGAAAGTGTTTATTCAGGGCAGGGGGATTATCTATCTTGACAGCTTTTTTTCACTTTTTGAATTTCAAAGCTGGAACTAAACAGGTTGAAAGGCAGAACTTTTTCTTAAGCACATGTTGTAAGATTATACACTAACAAAATATGTTGAATGAGAAATAATTATCATTTTGCTTTTTGAGTAATGCAAAATTCTGGTTGGTATGACATTGCAACTCATGAGAGTTAAAGGAACTCCTCAAGATGCAGCAACTACAGAGCTCTGATTTCAAATTGCATTCCTCACTCAATAATATCACCATGTTAAGTGATCAACCTGATCGAGAACAGACTTTAATTATGAGCAAAGTATCCACCATAACAATACATGTAAATCTGGATTGCACAAACTTCAAGTTTTACTGGTTTAGAGGTTTTCTGTTTCTCACTGCTTTCCAAAACGTAAATCCACCCAATGAATTGAAGATTGCTAAAACATTGACTTTCAGTTTTAGGTACAGTATGACCAACAAAGCTGCTTGGAGACTCTTTAATATGTATAAGGGCATGGCCTATAAGTTATGTCTTTTCCATATTCATTAATGCTTCCCAAGCGATATTGTGGTGACAAAATATTGTTTTTAATGTTGCTCATAGTCTAATTAGCATTCATGAACTTCTAAAGAGAACTTAAGGCCTAATGGTAAAACTACAGGACTTTTCAAGCATCTTGCAAAAGTACAATCATTGGGAATACAGTGTACCAGATAAATTAACTGTGAAAGTTGGGAAAGGACTACATTTACGCCTTCCCTACCAGCCGAGCTAATGTAGCATCAATCAATTACATGTATATACACTGTAGGCAGCTTAAATTTGGCTGCTTGAATATCCAAATTGATGTATGGCCTGGCTTTGAGATATTGAATCAGACGTCTTACTCTTCACATGATTTAAAGGTGTCATCACAAGTGTGTACTGTTTACAATACCCTTTTTACCAATGTTTGGAGGGGGAAGTGGGTGGTTGGGTGGGGGTGAGGAGGTGATGGCCTATTGGTTGGTCATTTGGACTCTGCATCAATAGGTCCAAAATGGAGTCCAAGCTAGAGTTGCTGTATCATTCTCAGGCAAGACACCCCACTCTCCCAGTACCTCTCCCCTCCAAGGGGTGGAAATGGTACTGGCCGATTGCAAGGGCAACCTGACAAAAAACCAGGGGTAACCTGTGATAGACTAGAATCCTGTCCAGAGAGAGAGTGACAATACCCCTAGGCACTACATGTTGTAGAGATCAGAGTTAAGCACCAGCACTCATGAGCCATCTGGCTTCTCCATATCTCTAGGGACTGGAACCGACTTCCCTGCCCTGGAGCCGGTGAAATAACCCCTAGAGTGTTCTCGTTCTGAGCCACTGAGACCAGAAGAGGAATTCAATGTACTGTTTAAAACAAACCTTTTGCCATAAAAGTTTAACCCCCTTGACTGGATGTACCAACAAAACTTTCAAGTGAGGGAGGGACAAGGCCATTGGTTGACATGCACTTTAAACAGACAGCTACACAGCAGATGGCTGGAAATGTAGACTGACAGGTTGAAACTAGGGCAATGGTGCATCATGGAATGGGGAGGGGAAATTGGAGAGTAATGCTCCTCGAGTGAGGTTGCACAGTAAAGATGATTCAAGAGCCCACAATGAAGGACAATCCCCTGGTGGTGATGTGCTCAGCATGTGGTGTTGCAGTAACCAAGGCTACAATTCAGATTTCTGAAGGAGCCATTTTTACTATAGGAAAAAGTCAGGCAGCCTTTGTAACAACAGTTATTCCTTTTGACATTTAAATGACACATCTGATAGGGATGAAACTCAGCTTTTGATTTTTGTTGAAAATTAGGACAATAATGCATTCCATGCCCAGTAGAAATAATGTTAGATGTTCCAGGCCATAATGACAGTAGGTGGAATGGAGAGGAAGTCATGGTTAAGTGATCTTTCCTTCATCTCAGAGACATTTCTGTTCTTCAGGCATTCAGTTCAAGATGCTCAAGTGTATCTCTTGCAGGAACAACAGTGCAAGGATTTTCTGGCTGTGGTGAAGCAAAATCATCCATGCATTCAGGAGAAGTACCAGGTGATGAGCTGACACATCTTGATGAAGAAGTGGCTAACAGCAATTGCATGAACTGAAGAGGATTCAGGTTGTCTGCCCAAAAGTGTCATGGCAACAAAGATGTCGCACATGCACCCCTGCCCAGCGCGCCACAACCTTTGCCTCCAACCATGCGCTCCGCCACGCCATCACCACATCTGCATTGCCTCCACCTTTGCTGCTGCAACACCTTTGTGCAAAAGCATGGTAAATCCTCTCCAGCTCATACAACTTATGTAAGCTACTTCTTCATCAAGGTGTGACAGTTCAGCGCTTGAGACATCTCCTAAATACATGGAAGATGAAGCTTCGTCTCAGCTAGAAAATCCTTGCATTGTAGCTCCTGCAAGAAATACACTCGAACATCTTGGGCTAAATGCCAAAAGGATGGAGAAGTCTCTGAAATGAGAAAAGGATCGCCAACCATGACTTACTTCCCACCCCATCTGCTGATCTGTTATGGCATAAAACATGTGACATCATCCCATCCAAGCAAGCAATACATCATTTTCCCAATTTTAAACAGCCAATCAGATGCTGGGCATCATCCAAATAATGTGTCATCTGAATATCAAGCACAAATAACTGTTGTTTTATAACCCATCTTTTTCCTATAACAAAAAGATTCATTCAGAGGTCTGAATCCTAACCTTGCTGACCACAATAACATGTGCTAACCATATCACTACTGAAGAATTGTCCTTCTCACTGTGGATTCCTGAATTACATGCAACCTTACTGTTCAACCAAACTCAAGAGGTACCATTCCCTGATTTCTCCACCCCATTACACAATCCACTACTGCCCTGGTCCCATTCTGCCATTCCACATTTTCAGTCATCTATTGCACAACTGCTTGCTAAAAGTGCTTGTTGACAAATGCCCTTTCCCTCCCTCACTTAAAAGTTCGGTGGTATATCGGGTGAAGGGTGTTGGACTTAAATGGTGAAAGGTTCATTTCGCACAGGACACCAAATCCCCCCTCCAGTCTTTGTGGTTAAGAATGGGCACATTCCAATGATGTTTCACTGGCTACTAGGCACGGAAGTCAGCTCCATTCCTAAGGGATCAGAGAAGTCAAATGGTTCATCAGTACCGGTGCTCAACTCCAATTTCTGTGACATGACGTGTCTAGGAGTGTTGTCCCTCCCCTTGGATGGGATGCTAGTCCATTGCAGGTGACCCCCAGCAATTGTCAGGTTGCCCTCACTAATTGGCCAGTACCATTTACACTCTTGGGTAGAGAGAGACATTGTGAGGGTAAGGTGGCGTGCCTGAGAACATGACACAGCAACCCTAGTTTGGCTCCATTTTGGACCAATTGATCCAGAGTCTAACAGACTAACCATAAGACCATCAACTCTCCATCTCAATACAACCTCCCACTAACCCCTCCCAACATTGGCAGAAAAGGTATTGTTAACAGTACAGGGTCAGGGTTGGGGTTAGGTTTACACACTTGCGATGAAACCTTTAACTTAGGAAGAAGTCTGATTCAGCATATCAAAGACAAGGCATTCATCAATTTGGATATTCAAACGGCCAAATTAAACCTGCCTTGATGCATGTAGTTCTTCTGATAACCCTCTTCTTTCACCTTCACCTATCTCTTTAGTGTCTAGGTGTCACATAGGGCCTCACCCCTCTTGATTGCTGTAACTTGCGTGCAAAAAAATATAGTAATAATAGATTATATAGTAATAATATATATACATGTAGTATATATAGTAATAATAGATTATATAGTAGTAATAAATTATGCAATACCCATGCACGCATATCGCACTCAAGGCAGGAGAGAATGTTTGCTGTTGCGAGCAACAGCAGTGAAATGCAGCAAAAGAACTAGTAACTTTGGAAAAAACATTCAAGCACTGGCAAAAAAAATATCTACTTTCACCTGCGATAGCCTTATGATGGATACTTCACCGAGACTAAAGTTTGCTTCTCACTCAAGTTTACCGAATTGAAGACACTAGCTCAAAGTACTGGTCAACAGTCTATCGTGGGAACATAATTTTCAAAGGAATGAAGCCCGACTTTTTTCACACCTATCCGTTTTCACTAGTTTATAGCCATAGCGTACACAACTAACAACAGTCTATGAGTTTACCTTGAAATACCAAGCACAACGTGGGCTTCTCGCTGCTTTTTTTTCCGACGAGCGTTGCAAGCGCTGTAAACAAGTCTAACAGGCTTCAACAGCAGCTAGTGACCTGGCGATACACAGATATCAAAGCTTGACTCCCCTCAAATTTACTGTAAACTAAACACTAGCAAAATGTTTGGCCAAAAGCACGGTTTAAACGGAACTGTAGCTTCAAAAACTCCCGCGCCCGACTCTTCGATGAATTAATTCGACCGAGTGATTGCGAGTACAGTCTCGTTTGTCAGCGGTTTGTCCCAAAGGAAAGGTTAGTACTGATTGTAACAGTCATATAGTGGATTACTAGTTATTGTGAATCTATCGTCCATCTGTGGCAAATATTAACAGCATGACCGATCGGATCACAACCTTGCTCCTTCAATTCACCATGACGTCCATTTGTGTTTTGTATTATTTCTAGAAACTATCGTGAAAGCTCTATTTCCGGCTTACCTGACTGAGGAGAGGTCTCGTCCGTCCGTAAACAGCAACCGGCACATATCAAACTCTTTCCCCAGAACGTGGAACATTTGAATGATCTAGTGAAATTGTCATTAGCGCATGCGCGAAATCAAATTTTCAAAATGGCGGAAAGAATTAAGCGCACGTCGCAACCTCCAAAACGGCTTTTAAACGAATATTTGCCAGTTGTAGATATGAAGAAGAAGAAGAAGAAGAAATCGGCTATACAAAATCAACTTTATGAAATCGAAGTAGTCGCGATTGATAAACAGGAAAAAAAGGTGAAAATTCACTACAAAGGTTATGGTGAAGAAGCTGATGAATGGCGTGACTGTCGTGAGGAGAATATGTTTCCATTTGAACGGCTGGAGAAAGTGTTTATTCAGGGCAGGGGGATTATCTATCTTGACAGCTTTTTTTCACTTTTTGAATTTCAAAGCTGGAACTAAACAGGTTGAAAGGCAGAACTTTTTCTTAAGCACATGTTGTAAGATTATACACTAACAAAATATGTTGAATGAGAAATAATTATCATTTTGCTTTTTGAGTAATGCAAAATTCTGGTTGGTATGACATTGCAACTCATGAGAGTTAAAGGAACTCCTCAAGATGCAGCAACTACAGAGCTCTGATTTCAAATTGCATTCCTCACTCAATAATATCACCATGTTAAGTGATCAACCTGATCGAGAACAGACTTTAATTATGAGCAAAGTATCCACCATAACAATACATGTAAATCTGGATTGCACAAACTTCAAGTTTTACTGGTTTAGAGGTTTTCTGTTTCTCACTGCTTTCCAAAACGTAAATCCACCCAATGAATTGAAGATTGCTAAAACATTGACTTTCAGTTTTAGGTACAGTATGACCAACAAAGCTGCTTGGAGACTCTTTAATATGTATAAGGGCATGGCCTATAAGTTATGTCTTTTCCATATTCATTAATGCTTCCCAAGCGATATTGTGGTGACAAAATATTGTTTTTAATGTTGCTCATAGTCTAATTAGCATTCATGAACTTCTAAAGAGAACTTAAGGCCTAATGGTAAAACTACAGGACTTTTCAAGCATCTTGCAAAAGTACAATCATTGGGAATACAGTGTACCAGATAAATTAACTGTGAAAGTTGGGAAAGGACTACATTTACGCCTTCCCTACCAGCCGAGCTAATGTAGCATCAATCAATTACATGTATATACACTGTAGGCAGCTTAAATTTGGCTGCTTGAATATCCAAATTGATGTATGGCCTGGCTTTGAGATATTGAATCAGACGTCTTACTCTTCACATGATTTAAAGGTGTCATCACAAGTGTGTACTGTTTACAATACCCTTTTTACCAATGTTTGGAGGGGGAAGTGGGTGGTTGGGTGGGGGTGAGGAGGTGATGGCCTATTGGTTGGTCATTTGGACTCTGCATCAATAGGTCCAAAATGGAGTCCAAGCTAGAGTTGCTGTATCATTCTCAGGCAAGACACCCCACTCTCCCAGTACCTCTCCCCTCCAAGGGGTGGAAATGGTACTGGCCGATTGCAAGGGCAACCTGACAAAAAACCAGGGGTAACCTGTGATAGACTAGAATCCTGTCCAGAGAGAGAGTGACAATACCCCTAGGCACTACATGTTGTAGAGATCAGAGTTAAGCACCAGCACTCATGAGCCATCTGGCTTCTCCATATCTCTAGGGACTGGAACCGACTTCCCTGCCCTGGAGCCGGTGAAATAACCCCTAGAGTGTTCTCGTTCTGAGCCACTGAGACCAGAAGAGGAATTCAATGTACTGTTTAAAACAAACCTTTTGCCATAAAAGTTTAACCCCCTTGACTGGATGTACCAACAAAACTTTCAAGTGAGGGAGGGACAAGGCCATTGGTTGACATGCACTTTAAACAGACAGCTACACAGCAGATGGCTGGAAATGTAGACTGACAGGTTGAAACTAGGGCAATGGTGCATCATGGAATGGGGAGGGGAAATTGGAGAGTAATGCTCCTCGAGTGAGGTTGCACAGTAAAGATGATTCAAGAGCCCACAATGAAGGACAATCCCCTGGTGGTGATGTGCTCAGCATGTGGTGTTGCAGTAACCAAGGCTACAATTCAGATTTCTGAAGGAGCCATTTTTACTATAGGAAAAAGTCAGGCAGCCTTTGTAACAACAGTTATTCCTTTTGACATTTAAATGACACATCTGATAGGGATGAAACTCAGCTTTTGATTTTTGTTGAAAATTAGGACAATAATGCATTCCATGCCCAGTAGAAATAATGTTAGATGTTCCAGGCCATAATGACAGTAGGTGGAATGGAGAGGAAGTCATGGTTAAGTGATCTTTCCTTCATCTCAGAGACATTTCTGTTCTTCAGGCATTCAGTTCAAGATGCTCAAGTGTATCTCTTGCAGGAACAACAGTGCAAGGATTTTCTGGCTGTGGTGAAGCAAAATCATCCATGCATTCAGGAGAAGTACCAGGTGATGAGCTGACACATCTTGATGAAGAAGTGGCTAACAGCAATTGCATGAACTGAAGAGGATTCAGGTTGTCTGCCCAAAAGTGTCATGGCAACAAAGATGTCGCACATGCACCCCTGCCCAGCGCGCCACAACCTTTGCCTCCAACCATGCGCTCCGCCACGCCATCACCACATCTGCATTGCCTCCACCTTTGCTGCTGCAACACCTTTGTGCAAAAGCATGGTAAATCCTCTCCAGCTCATACAACTTATGTAAGCTACTTCTTCATCAAGGTGTGACAGTTCAGCGCTTGAGACATCTCCTAAATACATGGAAGATGAAGCTTCGTCTCAGCTAGAAAATCCTTGCATTGTAGCTCCTGCAAGAAATACACTCGAACATCTTGGGCTAAATGCCAAAAGGATGGAGAAGTCTCTGAAATGAGAAAAGGATCGCCAACCATGACTTACTTCCCACCCCATCTGCTGATCTGTTATGGCATAAAACATGTGACATCATCCCATCCAAGCAAGCAATACATCATTTTCCCAATTTTAAACAGCCAATCAGATGCTGGGCATCATCCAAATAATGTGTCATCTGAATATCAAGCACAAATAACTGTTGTTTTATAACCCATCTTTTTCCTATAACAAAAAGATTCATTCAGAGGTCTGAATCCTAACCTTGCTGACCACAATAACATGTGCTAACCATATCACTACTGAAGAATTGTCCTTCTCACTGTGGATTCCTGAATTACATGCAACCTTACTGTTCAACCAAACTCAAGAGGTACCATTCCCTGATTTCTCCACCCCATTACACAATCCACTACTGCCCTGGTCCCATTCTGCCATTCCACATTTTCAGTCATCTATTGCACAACTGCTTGCTAAAAGTGCTTGTTGACAAATGCCCTTTCCCTCCCTCACTTAAAAGTTCGGTGGTATATCGGGTGAAGGGTGTTGGACTTAAATGGTGAAAGGTTCATTTCGCACAGGACACCAAATCCCCCCTCCAGTCTTTGTGGTTAAGAATGGGCACATTCCAATGATGTTTCACTGGCTACTAGGCACGGAAGTCAGCTCCATTCCTAAGGGATCAGAGAAGTCAAATGGTTCATCAGTACAGGTGCTCAACTCCAATTTCTGTGACATGACGTGTCTAGGAGTGTTGTCCCTCCCCTTGGATGGGATGCTAGTCCATTGCAGGTGACCCCCAGCAATTGTCAGGTTGCCCTCACTAATTGGCCAGTACCATTTACACTCTTGGGTAGAGAGAGACATTGTGAGGGTAAGGTGGCGTGCCTGAGAACATGACACAGCAACCCTAGTTTGGCTCCATTTTGGACCAATTGATCCAGAGTCTAACAGACTAACCATAAGACCATCAACTCTCCATCTCAACACAACCTCCCACTAACCCCTCCCAACATTGGCAGAAAAGGTATTGTTAACAGTACAGGGTCAGGGTTGGGGTTAGGTTTACACACTTGCGATGAAACCTTTAACTTAGGAAGAAGTCTGATTCAGCATATCAAAGACAAGGCATTCATCAATTTGGATATTCAAACGACCAAATTAAACCTGCCTTGATGCATGTAGTTCTTCTGATAACCCTCTTCTTTCACCTTCACCTATCTCTTTAGTGTCTAGGTGTCACATAGGGCCTCACCCCTCTTGATTGCTGTAACTTGCGTGCAAAAAAATATAGTAATAATAGATTATATAGTAATAATATATATACATGTAGTATATATAGTAATAATAGATTATATAGTAGTAATAAATTATGCAATACCCATGCACGCATATCGCACTCAAGGCAGGAGAGAATGTTTGCTGTTGCGAGCAACAGCAGTGAAATGCAGCAAAAGAACTAGTAACTTTGGAAAAAACATTCAAGCACTGGCAAAAAAAATATCTACTTTCACCTGCGATAGCCTTATGATGGATACTTCACCGAGACTAAAGTTTGCTTCTCACTCAAGTTTACCGAATTGAAGACACTAGCTCAAAGTACTGGTCAACAGTCTATCGTGGGAACATAATTTTCAAAGGAATGAAGCCCGACTTTTTTCACACCTATCCGTTTTCACTAGTTTATAGCCATAGCGTACACAACTAACAACAGTCTATGAGTTTACCTTGAAATACCAAGCACAACGTGGGCTTCTCGCTGCTTTTTTTTCCGACGAGCGTTGCAAGCGCTGTAAACAAGTCTAACAGGCTTCAACAGCAGCTAGTGACCTGGCGATACACAGATATCAAAGCTTGACTCCCCTCAAATTTACTGTAAACTAAACACTAGCAAAATGTTTGGCCAAAAGCACGGTTTAAACGGAACTGTAGCTTCAAAAACTCCCGCGCCCGACTCTTCGATGAATTAATTCGACCGAGTGATTGCGAGTACAGTCTCGTTTGTCAGCGGTTTGTCCCAAAGGAAAGGTTAGTACTGATTGTAACAGTCATATAGTGGATTACTAGTTATTGTGAATCTATCGTCCATCTGTGGCAAATGTTAACAGCATGACCGATCGGATCACAACCTTGCTCCTTCAATTCACCATGACGTCCATTTGTGTTTTGTATTATTTCTAGAAACTATCGTGAAAGCTCTATTTCCGGCTTACCTGACTGAGGAGAGGTCTCGTCCGTCCGTAAACAGCAACCGGCACATATCAAACTCTTTCCCCAGAACGTGGAACATTTGAATGATCTAGTGAAATTGTCATTAGCGCATGCGCGAAATCAAATTTTCAAAATGGCGGAAAGAATTAAGCGCACGTCGCAACCTCCAAAACGGCTTTTAAACGAATATTTGCCAGTTGTAGATATGAAGAAGAAGAAGAAGAAGAAATCGGCTATACAAAATCAACTTTATGAAATCGAAGTAGTCGCGATTGATAAACAGGAAAAAAAGGTGAAAATTCACTACAAAGGTTATGGTGAAGAAGCTGATGAATGGCGTGACTGTCGTGAGGAGAATATGTTTCCATTTGAACGGCTGGAGAAAGTGTTTATTCCCGGAGAAATGTCTCTTGAGGACAGGACGAACATCTTTCACGAGCGTGTGCATCAAGAAATAAAGCGAAAGCTGTGGTCAGGGCGGCGTGATGATCCTGACATCAGGATCGAAATTAATGTTGACTATGATGTTTTTGATAGAGGACTTGGTAAGGTTGTGAAAGGAATTCAGAAGAGAGGGAAGAAGGTGCATACAATCAAGGATAATGTTGACTTGGATCATTTACTTGGTTCAAAGTGAAATGAGAGGATTTTCAATGAAAATGGTGACTTTGCCTATGTTGTCAATGGAACAGTAACATACTGGTTGACCAAGAGAAAACCAATTGTGGAGTATAAACTCATGGGAGGAAAATTTGTACGGTCAGAGATAGAAGGCGTGCATGCTTTAGTTTTAACCTTTGTTAGGGGGGATGGCAACAAGAGACAGTATCTCAGCAGAAATTTTTAATTTGGTTTTAATAAGTGAGATACAAAATATATCCTGCATTGTTTACCATGTCTACATAGCTGACACAGCAGATAAATTTCAAAAGGCACAATTTGCCAAAAGCTTAAACTACTCATTGAGGCAAAAGTATAGTTTTACTGTTATGTTCTTAAATGAACATTACACAAATTGGACATACACCCAAATTACATTGTTAGGAGTGCTAAAAGGCTTTGCTAGTCACTTGAAGTCTGCATACATTTTGGGGTCCATTTCCCATTAATTTTAACAAGATTTGAGCAACATGTAGGATGCTCGCAATGTATACAATGAGATGTACATGTCTTAATTGTGTGCTGTACTGATACTGTATCCTATTTTTCTTCAGAAATAGTTGTTTGAGTGCAGCAATTCCCCTGTGGTTGGTAGATCGAAAGTAATCCTTTGATGCCCTATCATTATATTTTTCCATACCTTGCTGAGTGTAGTGGGATATGTTGGTGTATAGATTAAGGAATTCAGGAACGTGGGCATAAAGGGCATGCATGTAAGGGAAGACATCCTTAGTTTGATATAAGTCAAGAAAGTTACCTAACCAGTCCCTAATCTTACCTTTTAAATGCATAACTTCCTCATTAGAATGAAAATCAAGCTTTAAATCACCGATAATATCTATGAAATCAGCCCATAACTTTTGAATTTGGGCACTGTTTTCGCAAGTAGGACGGATTGTTGACATTTGTATATGTTCAAATAGTTTCAGTTTCTCAGGGCCAGTTAGGTCTCTGTATTCTAATTTCTTGCTCTCTTTCCCAATATGCCATTGAAATGAAATTCCCAGATTGCAAAGGAAGGTTTCATAACCTGCCATATGTTTATATTTATCTCTTGCAAATCCATCTGCAAATGTTACCTTTTTCTCAATGCTATCTAGCTGTCTTAATTGTCTGATCAAAAGTTCAATTAAATTGTCAGAAATTCGTAGGAAAAGATGTAGAGTATCAATGACTACATGATCAAGAGGAATAAATGGGAATAGAGGATCCTTTTTACAATTAAACTTTTTTGATTTTGCACACTGGCATATTTGTGCCAGGTTTCTTGCCCCAAGACTAAGATCAGTTATAGACCATTGTTTGTTTATATCCCACCTCTGAAGTCTGGGGCACTTGCACCATATGCAAGCATAGTCTTGGTTTGCAGCACCTAGGCCACAAACACAAGCCAAAAACTTCCAGTCTCCACCAAGGAAATACTCAATATTATAGTTATGATTATTCACAGTAATTGTTTTAAGCAATTGCATCTCATTCCTGAGGTCAGAGAGACTCTCTTGTAAATTTTCATAGCTTTCAGTTGTTTTAATTATTGCCAGAATGTAATTTCCTTTTTCACCCATGGCCACATCTTTTTCATTTAATATGGTGTAAGTGAAGTTCACTATTTTCAACCTTTTTCCAATCTCTGAGCTTCACTTTGACTGTGGTTTCTTTCAAGTTTAGGGCCTCTTCATATGAGCCCGGTCAACCGGGCTGGCTCGGTTTCCGAGATCTCGCCTCGCCACTCTTTCCTTCGTTAAAATTTCGATGTGTTCATATGAGAGGCCGGGCTGGCCCGGTTACCGAGATCTCGGTTTTTGCGACCGAGATCTCGGTAACCGGGATGAAAATTTTCCCGTATGAACACTCCAGCCCGGGTGACCGGGACGAAACTTTTTTGACAAAATAGCTTCGCTTTCGCATCATAGCGGCCAAAATGGCATACTTTTTGCAGTCTATGTATTTCCACTTCAAAAGTATGCATATTAGCTTTATTAGTAAAGTTACAAGAGTCCACAAAGCTACGACAATCGCGAACGATACAAGTTTATGTTTCACTATTTTGGTTTTGTTTCTTGAATTTCATCCCGGTCGACCGGGCTGAAATTTCCCATATGAACAGACAACAAAATTCGTCCCGGTAACCGAGCCAGCCCGGTTACCAGGCTCATATGAAGAGGCCCTTAGTCTTGTTAGCTGTTTTCGAAGGCTATCTTCAATTTTCACTTGAACACCCTCTGCTTCACCGGGAGTGCAACTCAATTTCCATGACTCATTTAACTCGTTTTTCCTTTTTGTTATCTGAGATAGTTTTGGTATATCGTTTATCTTTATTGAAAACTCACGCCAGGCTTCATTAGAAATGTTAAATTTGTCTTTCAAGTACATCCACATATTAAGATCATCCAACTCTTTGTCTGTCATTTCCCTTTCTGTATTATCAATAAAAGGAAGTTCTCCTTCTTCAAGAAGACTAAAAGTCTCTAACTGACCAGTGTCCTCATTGAAGACTTCAACCTTTGTGGCAACATAATTGTATAAACCAAGGAATGACAGGGTTGTGTGACACTGTTCCTTCAATTGTTTTTTAACGCGTGCCTGATGCTGTCGGGTGTAGTGCTGAAAATATTTTTTCTTTGCTGGGCTTCTTGACTTTTTTTTCGAACACATGTCTGCAACCTTTTTTTCCAAGCGTTTAAATCGTCTCTTATTCTCGTCATCTTTCGTCTGCGCCTTTTCCAGGACAGTTTTCAGTTTCTCTTCCAGGCAAACTTGCTCGGTCACGCACTCTTCGAGTACCCTTTTCTCACCTCTAAGTCGATCGCAATCACTTTTTAATTTCAGTACGTCTACCTCGTTGTAGAACACTTTCAATTTATAATTTGGTCCAAATTTCCATCCGTTAACTACTTTCTTCAGGGCGCCGTTTCCTCCTGATTTGCTGGCCCGCTTGAACGCTGTATGAAGGATTGAAATCTTCTTCTTAAAAACATCTAAAATGCGTTTGTTGACCAACACATTGCGTGCTCCTGATTCTTCCAAAATTTTCTTCACGATAGCTGCTATAGGAGACTCGTCACCTTCACCATCAGCACTCTTGTTCTCTTTTGATATGGTGTAAATGAGGAAACTAAAACAAAACGTAGAGCACCGGTAAACTAAAAAATATTGTAATGTAACACAATCTTACATTAGAATTGTTGACATTACGTGAAATGTATTTCGTGCCACTACAATCGGTTACGGCGCTTGTATTCGATCTCATTTACTTGTTTTCAGAGCTACGCTGTCCCACAAAAAAAAATAGCCTTACAGAGTTCAAAATAAAGTAAGAATATTATTTTATATAAGCTTATACTTACTTGTTTATTTCGTACGAGAACGACGGAACATAATCAGCATAATCTCCCGCTGAACTACTTCCTTGCTCTCTTGAATCACTCCCAGCCGATTCACTTCTTTCAGTGGAAATGAATAGCAGTAGTAAAAACAGCTATTTGTTTATTAAACTTTAAGGCCATCGGTCCGTGAGAAATTTTTTATCAATATTTATGAATCGCACACCAAAACGCGGGGAATTTATTGCAGTTTTCAAATCTCTGAAATCTGGCGGTAACGCGTCAATCCCAGCATGCAGTGGGAAGTTATTCACCAGTCTTCTGTTTTTCACCGTCTGATTTCTTAATACCTTGCTCAACCTCGTCCAATAATTGTTATTATTATACATTGTAGTTACCATCTGTCTTCTCATCGGCTAAAAGCCTACTGTTAATTCTGGGGAACAGCGCAACCTACAGATTATTCACTAATCTGTACCTACAGATTAGTGAATAATCTGTAGGTTGCATGATTTCCAAGGGTAATCATGTCAACTTCGCGCGATTCGTGTTGCTTGCCGTCAGTGAAGAAGCAGAAACATGACTTCCAAGTTTTTGCGTTCGTTCAATGTATAATAAAACAATTATTAGATTCGGTTTTTGTGATATCCAGAATAATCAAGGTCTCGGTAAGGGTTATCAGCCTCAGCCTTCGGCTTCGGCTGATAACTCTTACCTCGACCTTGATTATTCTGGATATCACAAAAACCTCATCCAATAATTGTTTACAGTGCGACTACTCTAACCAAAGCCACCCGACAAAATTTTCTACAAATTTAACGAATGAAAATCGTGGAGGTTACGAATAGTTTTGCAACAAATTATCCAAAATAACCACAAATGTGTTGCCTTTCTAATGTACAGATTGATTACATGGATATTTGTTGAAAAACTTTTGCTATTTACCTCCATAATTTTTATTCATTAAATTTGTGGACAATTTTGTCGGGTGGCCTTGGTTGGAGTAGTCGCACTGTAAATATTTTGCTTTTTGGAAAAAAAGTGCTCTTAGTCGTCAGGTCTGGACGTTTTGATTAGTGGATAAGTGCATGGGTGGACAAGTGGCCATTGATGGTGGATCCTTAGATATGCCACACTAGATAGATTAATAATTAATTAATAATTTACATTTATATTGCGCTGTAGGCTACATGAATCTATGATCACTTGCGCATAGATTGGGGCTGCTATGAACAACTCAGTAATCAAAAAAGTATTTAGAAATAGTTTAGAATTTGACAATCAGTCAAGGAGTCATAGTCGTATGAACAAGGCTTTGCTTTTTCGCATTGCATGACTTTTTAAATCAACAAATTGATTCAACTGGACTTTGATGCGATGAGGTGGTTTTTGCTTTCTTGCTCAGGTAACCTGCGATCATACCCTCTTCCCTGTATTCAGACGCGGTGAAGGAGGGCATGATACATTTACTTGACGGATCGTATGTTCAAAAACCAGATTCTGGCTTTTTCTCTGATTGGTCGAGAAACAATACCCCTCAAACACTGCGTTCTTATTGGCTGTCATATTTCAACAAAACTTCCGGTCTAAGAGTCGGCTAGAAGAAAACAAATGGCGGATGCGGTGCGAGGTTTTAGCGAGGACGAATTTTCTACTGCATTAGCTGAAGCCCTGAGATATTTTAAATATGATTCCCTGAAAGAAGAGCAGACAGAGTGCATACGGCGGGTAATTTGTTTACGGGAAGATGTTTTGGTGGTTCTACCTACGGGTTTCGGGAAGAGCTTAATCTACCAAATAATTCCAAAGATGTTAACTTTGAAGCGACAATATAGCAATCCAGGGATCCTGCCACAACAAACAAGCCAGACATACATCGTTCTTTAAGCGTGAGCGACAAAATGACGCGTTTAAAGAGAAAGAAAATATCAATCAAGGGATACTGCCACAATAAAAGGCGAGCCAGATATGCATGTATAGCTGATCGTTCGCGAACGACAATACGGCGTGTTCAAAGCAAGAGAAAATATCAATCGAGGGATACTGCCACAACAAACGATCCAGATATGCATGTATACCTCGTTCTTTAAGCGTCAGCGACAATATGACACGTTTAAGCGAAAGAAAATATCAATCAAGACTATACTGCCACAACAAACGAGCTAGATATGCATGTATACCTCGTTCTTTAAGCGTCAGCGACAATATGACACGTTTCAAAGCGAAAGAAATTATCAATCGAGAGATACTGCCACAACAAACGGCGAGCCGTAACCCCCTTCACACCGGTAAAGCCTAGAAAATATTCTTGGGACTTCTGTTGTCTTCGGTGATGGACGAAGTTGGGCGCTATTAGTGACATTTAGCACCAAGGTTTTTGGCGGAAACCTCAAACGGCAAACCGCTAGAAGTCACGTGCCTAACCGCTGAGCTCACGTTTGCAGTCCTCAACGCGGGGTTTTAACGCCGAGAAGTAGGTTTTCACGTAAGTGATTTACCTGAACGTTTTTTATCCTGAATTTCTGTTTATACCACGTGCTCAGTCAGAAAATTAGTAAACCAGTCTTCTTAGTACATGCTTAGATATAAATTTTAGCCAATGAGTGAAAATAGGACTTTGAATTGTCTATGGGCTAATTAATTGACTATTTTTAGTCGATGGAGTATCATTTTATGTTTATTAAGGTGACGGGCGGCGTTCCCAAAATGCCGAAAGAAATAAGCCTACGAAGGGCAAACCAGTCACCGAAAGAGCGAACGTAATAAACAGGGCGTTGTAGCTCACGCAAAAGTTCTCCTACATTAATTTCCTTCATATTCTTCGCTTTCCTCGCAACATTCAATGTAAGACCCGTGTGTTTAGTATCTGTAATCACATGGGCCCGAGGGCAATTAAGGATTAAGATGAGAGACCCTGGGAACGAGGTTGTTCACAAAATTGCCCGAGTCTGGAAAAGTGCAATTAAATAATCGGTAAATCGTTACTGTCAACAAAAATAGCGATCAATTAATCATGCCCTCATGATTACCAAAAGTGCCCTCGTAATTAAGGGAAAAATGCCGTTTGTCTTTTGCACGGTATGTGATAAGTATAGGTAGTCATATGGTTTCGAGTTCAACTTGGAATTCATTTGCACGAATGAGTTTTTCAAAAAGCTGAAATTCGCGAGTGCAATTTCAGCTTTTTGAAAAACTCACAAATACAAATTAATTTCAAATTGAACGAGAAAAGCCGTATGATTACTTAGTAATAACACAAACATGAAAAAAATTCGCGCAGACAAATTGCCCGAAGATGTTTCTTGAAGCCATTTTTTTCGCATTCGAGAAACTCTTTTCAGAGTTTCCGTACAAAATTTTTGTCACTGCTTTACATGATATCATTGGCCTGAAATTTCTCATTGTCTTTCTGCCAATTATTATCCAGAATTACGATGTGTAATTTGCACCGGTGTTACACTTTTTGCACCGGTGTTACACTTGAACTGCACTGCTCTCAGCCAATCAGAATCGAGTAATTTTTTCATGTGTATTATTACCTGCCTCAGTGCTGTATTCTACTGCGGGAGTGATGTCGAATAAAATAGAAACTTTATGAACGTGTCAAAGCCTTGTAGCCAGGGATAGTATCCATGCTAATTAGGCGACACAACTAAAAAAAATGCCAATAGTAGTAAAAATAATAAATATGTAAGTGCATGTGATATAGAAATCTCTTACCATGCATGAAAACTAAGTTTAAGATCTATTTAACAGTTAGATTATGAGGTGATAGTTCGGCCGAATCACTATCGCCTCATAGAAATCGAGAGCGAATAATCTAATTATTTTAGTAGAATTCTAACTGAAATTTCCTACAAATAACGATTCCAATTATTTCTGGTCTTAGTATAGAACTTCACGCTTTAGAGAGTTAACTCGCACGGACAGAATTAATTGTCAATTTGACATTTGCAGTTGTGTACGCGCGCTTATCAGTTTCTATCAAAACGTTCGGGCTTTTTTTAATTCAAGAAATCGTAAATCCTCTCCTTTTAGTCTTCTTGAAAAGTTTGTTTATTCATTTGTTTCTAAATGTTCCTTCAAAACTTCAGCGAAACGAGAAAACGTTACACTTTTGTCGACAACAACAAGTCATTAAACACTAATTATAGTTCACCACTAAATTTTCTCTGAAGCTTATTGGTTTAAATTGATCACGTGACGCGATAGTGTTCATCCGCGGAGAGACACTATCAGCCCTTATAGTTCACCACTAAATTTTCTCTGATCCTTATTGGCTTAAGTTGATCACGTGACGCGATAGTGTTCATCCGCGGAGAGACACTATCAGCCCTTATAGTTCACCACTAAATTTTCTCTGATTCTTATTGGCTTAAGTTGATCACGTGACGCGATAGTGTTCATCCACGGAGAGACACTATCAGCGCATAGTGCCCGTCCGCGGAAAATACCCGGATGGATAGTAGTCGTCCGTGGAAATTTATCTGTAAACAAGCGGGTTTGTAGAAAAAAAAAAACAGTTGAAATTGTATGAAGGGGTTTTGTCTGTTTTCCTATTCAAATTTTTCATTTGGCTTTCACGGCTTTCATCTCAAAAAGTTGAAAATAGTTCAATTGAAGTCTGATTGACTTTTGAACTAGAATAGAGCGTTTATGTCTCGGAACTATCGGTTTGATAGTTGTCCCTTGGAAAGTGTCTCCCCGCAGATGAACACTATCGCGTCACGTGATCAATAAGAATCGGAGAAAATGTAGTGGTGAACTAGCCTGCGTAGCTTGGCAGTTGTCTCTCCCCCAGGCTCCTCGCTGCTTCGCCGCTCGTTTTAGTCCGCTCGCATTGCTTAAACCGCCAAGCTACGCAGGCTAGTGGTGAACTATAAGGGCTGATAGTGTGCAATGGCTCAGCCAATCAGATTACAGCATTTGCATTAGTATACTAGTAGAATTCTACCAAAAGTATATATAAATGATCATGTCGAGCAGAGGATACAGCCCTTGCAGCCGTGTAAAGAAAACGTGATAAATAATGCAGAGAGTGCCTCCCATAAGTAACAGTGTTATATCTAGGAGTAGAAAAATCTGATTGTCTCTGCCTGATTAAGGAAGCTTGATCGCTATCGCAAAATATGTTGCAAATACCATACCATGCGCAATGCCATTACTGTCAGTAGCTTTGTTTGCGTTCAGCGATTCAAGAACAGCGAGAACTTGCACTTGCCACTAATTTCGATGGTCTGCGCCGAGTCTCTCATACTTCCGTTGGATCCCTCGAACACTAGGGTGATCCTAAAGTCCTCCATTGATTTACGCTCGACAGTCGTACCTCCAATATCGTCTGCTAACGTAGCGAAATTCTCTACCAGTACTTCCGCAACTTTCTTTTGGTCCTTTCACATTTAAATTAATCTCTTCATCTTCAGTGCAGCCCTTTGTACTCAAGAAAGGCTTCAAAGTCTTGAAAAAGGCCTTTGGGTTGTTCTTAGCTTTAAATCCGCAGACGTTTTCCTCCAATACTCCTTTATTGCGATCCATCTCTGTTTAGTTGCCTCGTTCCTAGACTTTCGTCTGAGCTCCCATTTTTCTGGTCAGTGTGTTGTTTCTTACTGAAATACCTTGACGTGGCCTCTCGTTTCGCCCAAATTGCTCTCTTCCATTCAGATGTCACGAACGTCCTTGTCATGGACTCTCGTTGTTTTTTCACAGGTGTAACTTCATCCAGTATGTCATTAATTAATAGATTCCAGACATACACTTGATTGTCAACCTCAGCTCGTCGAACAATTGTCCTATGTGCTAAGGGGCCGAGGATAAAAGCTGCTTGTAAACACCAGGATCAAAGTTCTTGTAACTCCTGAAAGTGATAAATTCAGGTTTGTTAGAATTTATTTTCTGCCTTAGTACTCCGTAACTAAGGAAGGACGTGATTGCTCAGGCTAGGATAGTAGTTGCCAGAACACTGGCAAATGAACCTCAGGTCTGTCTCTACTGAACTAGCACGTCAATTAGACACTTAATTTGTTATTATTGTTCCGCGCTTCTCTACCCTTGTGGGCTTTATAATATAGGCACTGAAAACCTTGTTCCACTTCTAAATCCAGTAGTAATTTGCCCTCAGATTTATCAGGGCGCTATTCCAGAACTCGTATATGATCATGCCCGTCTTGATTACTGAAAAATGACATTTATTACATTTTAAAGAGAAACAAGAGATGGCAGAAGCAATTAAGTGTTGTGGGGAGAAAACGGCGCAATCTGAAAAGAAGAGACGGCCTTTCTCTGAATCGTTTCTCCGGCGGAATCTACTCTATAATCAATTACAATTCAGGTGTAATGCACAACACTGACTTTGCATAAACGTAGCTGGGGCTCATGTTATCCTCAAGGTGAGGGAAATTTTGCGCTATTATTGGTAAGAATTTTCGTTTCATGAACCGGCTGTTATTTGAAATGAACTCTACTTGTATCGGAAAACAAAAAGGTGAATTTCTGTCTTGATCGAGGTCACAACACGAAACCGTAGTTAATAGAGGGAAGTAGTTATGAAACCTTGCAAAGTTCTTTGTTTTACGAGTTTTGTTTGCTAGTTTGGAGGTTGACCCTGAACAAAACCTGCAAGGCAAAAGATCTTTATGCGTGCTCATACAACTAGCCAGGGGAAACATCATCAAACAAAAGATGTGCAGGGTCAAGGACCTTCCAACATAAATCGTTTTGTGTGTGTTTATGGACGGAGAGGTCTTAAACAATATCCAGCCATCTTGACCAAACAAGCTTGATAATTTTTAGGAAATAAGCTGTTGCGAATACCAAGACTCAACAGGCCGTTCTTTGCACTCTTCTAAACAGTTTCTTTGATCACATATTACCTGACACAAGCTTACATACATGTTTTGCACGTTCACAATCTGGTGCTAATTTACTGGTAATCATCGACTGAACTAATTAAGACTGTCAAGCACGTGCTTCCGACTTCTATTATTCCTAGAGTCCTTGAATCACGCAATTTAAAAAAGATGATAAACTGTCACACAATATAACTGGAACTTTCACTACAAAGCCCATTTTCGTGCGGGACACAGCGGGTAATCCTGAACGGGCAAGAGAGGACCCTGGGAATGAGGTTGAGTAGTTCTCAGTTTTCTATCGTAAAATAACGAAATAACGCATTTCAGCTTCAGATAGTGGGCTATCCAGCATTTAGATAGCGTTGAGAATGGGTGGTTCTCAGTCTAACTTGCCTCCTAGACCACTGGGTTTTGAATATATGTGTATTGCCGTGCGGCCGTCAGACAAACTTCGTGTTATTTACGGCACAGATCACGAAATAGGCATCATTCGTCAGGCCATCGAAGAAACATGGCTTCCGGGAATACAGAGAGAAATTTTCATGCTGAATGGTGTACACGAATTCAAGTTGAGGGGTTATCCATTTGCCGTGAACATTTCAGCAAGCAATGCTGTTCTCTCCAGGAAAATGGCCGGCGGTGTTTTACACAGACTCAATCGCGATGGATGGAAGCTTCTCGTCTCAAGTGACTTAACAAGGACATCTGACCTTACGACGTGGATCTTCAAGAAAGTGCCAGTAGCAACACTTTCGTCTCAGCCATTTATGGTTGTGGGTCTTAGCAGCACTGACAGTTTAATGGTCCTCAACGCACCGGCTGAACTCCATCAAACATTCAAGGACGTGCTCGACAAATCATGGCCTCGTGGAATACAAAGATGGTCGTACGAGGATTCTGTGTTGTTGATCAAGTTGAAAGGTACACCTTGGCATCCAGATGGTGATGAAACCGTCCATTCAAGAGTGATTCTGCAAGCACTTGTGAATGATCTGCTCGCTAGGCAGTGGAGTCTGTATGGAAATTCCAACCTTAAAAGTGGAACCAACACCTTTTTCTTTGAGCATAACCCAAATATTGTACAAGGGCAGCCTCCCCCTGCACACTTCACTATAAGTCTCAACAAGCATGACTCACTGAGGCTGATTGGTGTTCCAGAGAGCTTGATTTCCGCTGTACGTGATGTCATTCAGACCTCTTGGCGAAGGGGAATTCAACAAGAGTCGCGCTACTTTGACAGCTGGGAGTTCAAGCTCAGAGGAAACCCTTGGTGGGCATCAGGTGAGGAAGCTGTGGACTCGAGATATCTGGTACTGAAGCTGATGGAAAGCATGCAAGCATATGGGTGGACGGTCATTGCCAGTATTGCCAGCTCAAGAAAACTGTCTGACAAAAGTGCCCTGCTTTTCAGACAATGTCAACCAAGGCAGTCTCCGGTTTTCTGCATTAGCTTGAATGAGACCGACAAACTGCGGCTGATAAATGCACCAGAAGATGTCACAAAGGTATGAACTGCTGCAGTAGTTTAATAATGTGTAGCATTTAGGTCTCTTACCAGGCGCGTATCCAGCGGAGGTGAAATGGGTGAATTTTCATCCCCCCCCCCCCCTTTTCTGAGCCCCGTTCTTTCTTTCTTTTTTTTCTTATCCCTCAAATATAGAAATAATATTTGATTTCTCTGACATTATTACAAAAATTCACCCCCATTTCAAAATCCTGGATCCGCGCCTACTTACTTAGGCCTTTAACATTTAGGGTTAGGCTTTTTACTCTCCCAGGAATGGGGAAGGAACATACATGTACATGTAATACAACAGAAAGGCAACAGAATGATGTTGGTGGTGTCCATTTATGATTTTCTTTTTGTGGAATTGAAGCTTAATTATTGAGAACACTCCCTTTAGTTTTCCATTTTGGCAAGAATATCTCTTAACAAGAACTTACCGTTGCTTTTATTTTGCCTTATCTTTCAAGATGCCCAAATAATTTGACGATAATACTCAACATAGTGTTTCATAAACAGACCAAAATGAAATATGGCTTCCTCCAGTGATAATTTACATAACAAAACTGCTTTGAAAACTGAACGAAAAAAAACAGTCTTCCACGTACCGACAAGTTGCTTACTCCAATGTCTCGATTCTATGGATATAAGCAAATTCAGTAGTGCTAGCTGTTCATTAAGCTGTTTTTAGTTAAAACTACAGAAATGTGAAAAAAATTCTCAAGGAATGTCAAAAGTTGATGATAAAAATGAGAATATGACAGTAAAGTCCACAATCTTAAAGAGGCCTCTCATACATGTAAATTGACCAGGACAAGAAAGCCCGACCTTGACGAAGTGGCAAGATTGGCTTCCGTAATCACAAGGTACCCAAAAAAGTAGGGTTCGTTAATCTTTGGAGATTTTTTTTATGAGGGGTGGCATATTTCTGGTTGAGTGAAATAACACCGGGCAAGTGGATTTTGAGAGTCACTCGCCTGAGTGGTGTGTGATTTAAAAAGTTGGAAGTTTACTTGTGTAAACATTTATCACATACATGTATTTGTATTCAGGGGTTGTCACAATTACATTATTTGTAACTTGTGGCTTTTTGGATCTCCATATCTTGTGTTATATTTTTTTTCAGTTCAGTACACTTACATTGTACCTTCCCTCTGTTTGGCTTGGTCGAGGCAAATGTCAATAATGGCAAGCAAAACTGAATTTAACAGGGTCCGACATTGCGACTGACTGGTGGCCAATGCGACCAAAAATTGAGCGTTGGCGACCAGAAATTTAGAACTGGTCGCCAGCAGGCGACTAACCTTTTGTCCCCTCGACATTTGGAATGCCAAGGTAAATGGGCTTTTTTTAAAAGAAAGCATAAAGCTGCCATGGAGAATAGACCTTTTTCGCTTGTACATTTTGTTTTCCCAATACAGATCATGTGATGATACTCAGGAGATTTGATCCTTTGTCTTGCTCATTAAAAAGAGTACATGCAAACATATTCATGCTTGCATGCTCTCTTTTTAATGAACAAGACAAAGCATCAAATCTCCTGAGTATCATCACATGATCTGTATTGGGAAAACAAAATGTACAAGCGAAAAAGGTCTATTGTAGAAAAACAAAGTGACGATTTTACGATCACCATAATTACCCGGCGCCATATTGTTTCAGCGGCTTCTCGCAATTCTGATATCGCGGGCGAAAACGTGACGTGATGAAAATTGTGACACGCTTAATTAATCTTTTAATACTTTACCTAAATACCAGTAAACAGAGTAAATGCCAGTAACAAAACAAGAGGGCCAAAAGTATGGCCACTTTTAACTAATGAACAGTCTATCGTGCAGTCATTATCCAACCAGAAGCCAAGAGCTGCTTCCGAGCAATCGAGTTGGCTTGGTTGCATTTTCGTTGCGTTTCGGCGAAGAACAGATACTTGAGTTGCACACTTGATTAAATCTAAGTATTGAAAGAGGGCCCCCATACATGTATGTCTAGTACACAAATAATAAATGTCTAATAATCAAATATTGTGTTAAATGGAAACATTTTGTTTAATTATAGTGAAAGAAAGTTTAAATTTTGTGCTTTTACTATAAATTAACGTAAATTAAAACTATCGGAGTAAAACAAAAATTAATACAACCAAACCAAAAAAACTAACACTTGTCATTGGCGACCAAACCCTTCCATTTGGCGACCAAAATTGTTAGGTTAGTCGCCAATTGGCTCCCTTAGAAAAAAGTTAATTTCGGACCCTGAATTAATACATGAAATCAAACATTTATGTACAAATATCTATGATTGAGTGCCTCTTATACTGTAGAGTTGCATTTCTTACTGAAGTACATGTAAATCTATGTGCCCTTCCATGTCTCATGACTATGAAATACACATTATTTGAAATACACATATTGACAAACAAAATATATTACTTACAAATGTAGATATGCCAAGATGTCATCCAAGCTCAGTATGTCATTGGTATTCAAAGGGTTCAGCACTATGGCAACAGTCTCGAGTTCAAGTTACTGGGCAATCCCTGGGGTGATGGACTAACTGGGTATGATGGGCTCCATGGCAGAAGTCTGATATGCCATTTATTTCGTGCTCTGGCAAATCACCACTGGAGACCTGTGACATCGGCAGATGTGTCAGCAAAGTATGTCCACCAAGACAAAGGTCCTGATTACCCAATAGATGTGGACAGCATATTCTTCACCTTTGATCCTGCAATTGCCGTCCAGCCATCAGCGCTACCTCCACAAGTTCCATACTATCAACCATATTCCCAGCCATTTGCCCCACCACCTTCTTATGGGTTCACTGCTCCACCGCCATATGAGCCACCCGCCTACAGTGCACCACTAAGGAATGGTGTAACTGGCTGGTGAGGTAAACAAATTTTAAAAGCCGCATGTGATCACAGGGTGGGGGGAGAGGGGTGCACATTCCCTGCACCCTCCCCCTAGATCTGCCCTGAAGTACAATTTATTGCCTTAGTTTTAGTTGTTGATTAACATTGTTACATGTACATTAATACTATCAGAATAAGGTTCCAAGCTCAGCTAACAGCTTTAACTGGACTGGGGCTGCTGTGAACCTATTCCAAGCAGGACTGGGCAAGCTATGGTGACTGACCTTGAACGGTCTTCAGTTATTTGTGGTCAAATTGTTGTTGATATGCGTACCCAGAAATGTCATTTATAATGATGATAATAAAATAATATTATCCTTTTTAACGTAGGTTAGATACCACACATTCTCTGATTAATTAGTTAGTTAATATTTTATCAAAAATATAAAACATGGTAAACCATGTTTCAAATTATGGTGCACATATGAAAATCTATCAAAATTATATATGTTGGATGCTTGTATAGATTTAAAAGCAGAAATATACAAGAAAGCCACACTTGTTTGTTATGCCCTAAAACACTTTGGTGACTGACCTTGGACTATCTTCAGTTACTTGTGGGTAAATTGTTGCTGATATGCATACCCAGAAAAGTCATTTATAATGACAATAATGAAATATTATTATCCTTTTTAATGTAGATTAGGTACCACACACTCTCTGAGTAATTATTTAGTAATATTTTATCAAAAAAATAAAACATGGGAAGCCATGTTTCAAATTATTGCGCACATGTGAAATCTATCAAAATTATATATGTGGCTTGCTTGTATAGATTTAAAAGCAGAAAGCCACACTTATTTGTTATGCCCTAAAACACATGTAAGTGTTTGATAGAGAGCATTGTTTATTGTATCTTTTCTACATAGCTCCAGCCAGTGTTTTCTGAAAAATAAGTTCTTCCAACATTATTATTGTTATTATTGTGGTTAGAGAGAGAAGTAAATAAAACTGTTTGTCTTCTTCAAGAATGATATTTCAAAAATTATATTTCAATGTTTCATTGATTTAATTAAATGACAAAGGCTTTGTAAGCTGCAGTTAATACATTAGTTATGGCTACAGGACTGTAGTCTTTCAGAAACTAAAGTAAACGACCAAGTTCATATCTCAGGGTTAACTAAAATAACTTGTTTAAATAATTTCTTTAAGCCAAGCCTAAAAGCGGAGCTCCTGGGCCGGGTTGTTCAAAGCCCGATTAAGCTAATCCAGAATATGCGAGAATTTTGATTTGAGTTTTGTAACTTGACGGTGAGGTTTTTCTGTTGATGTTGTTTGGCCTTCTGTTTAGTTAGAATAATCTCAAGGTCCTTAAAATACACAAAACAAAAGCTGTGAAAATCATTTGTATACAGTATACAAGAAAAATTCATATTTGTAATCTATTAATTTATAATCCTGGGTTAGCATTAACCGGCTTCCAAACAACCCAGCTCTGTTTACAAGTTAACCTGACTTGTGATCCAAACGAAAATCAGCACTTGGTCAGGGGTCAACTTCAAAAAAACAGATACCTTGTTTTGACAGGTGTCAATTGACTGTAACGTGGATGTTCAATATAGGGTGCATGTCTCTGTCAACCTATTAGCTGGAGTATGGCCGCCATCTTGCGCGACGCCGTCGTCGTCGTGCGTACGCGCCCACGAGCAATACCGCTAGCCATGATAACCATGAGAAAATCAATTCATGGGTTTCCTTTTCTTTCCTATATGGGAATGGGGCTCCGCTACCAACCTATAAGCTCTTTAACTGCAAGTGCCACGCACATGTAACGGTTTTTCCGTTCACCACTCATTTAAGGCTGGGGGACCACCTGAAAGCCGTATTTTGGCTTGGTATGTTTTTAATGCAAATATCTCGTTTACGTTTCAAGCAATCAAGAATCTCTGTGCTCATTTCACACATCTATGTTTTGCGCCGTTTTGTAAATTTTTTGGTGATTTTTAGGTTCATTAGTTTTTCTCAAAGGATTAGTAAAATTTATGGAAATAGGAAATTTTGAAGATTTGATTTGTTTTTTTTTTTATCGGTTATCTTGACGACATTTCACGGAGTTGAGTTCACGCGTTGCTTGCACCATAGCACAGCAAATTCGGCGCGCAGCGCACCACAAGCAGTATTATAACGTATTCAAATGAGGCACAAATTACTTTCCGAACATGTTTCAGAGGCAAAAACAAATTATCTTAATGCAAAAGCTTTAACAACCAAGACTAGTCCATGAAAATACTTGAGTTTCCTGAAACATTTTAATTTGTATTTTTAAATACAGGCTTTTTTCATCTAAAATGTTGGCTATTTTTACTAATTTTTATTGTGAAGCGCATTGGACAATTATTGGATTGGCGCTATAGAAATGTGATTATTATTATAGCTAAAATTATTCAGCGCAGCTGATGTGATAGTGTACGCATCAATAAAAGGCGTCGTTTCCTAGGTACTACAATTACAATAAAACTATGTATTATTACAAATCGAAGGATCAAGGAACCTCTCTTTATTTGTGTTAATAACGTGAATGAATGTGCTCATGTCTAGTTGTTATTCAGTGCTGCATGATCGGCCAATTTGAATAAAAAAAATAAAATGACATGGTATGTAATGATAAGTTAAAACATGACATTTCAATGGATTTAGTTACTGAAACTCCTAAAAAGCTTCTCTTACCGACATCTCGTACAAGCGTCTGTGATATCACAAGATAAAAACACTCCTTGTGCATGTACTCAAATTGACAATTCTTTTGACAAAAGACGAATGAGCGAGCTTTCTTTACTTGTATTTTGTTAGTGAAAGATATATTCAATTGAGGTTTTGACATTTTGACAGCTCTTTGCTAGGCCCCGTTAGTCAGGCGAGAAATGTTACATCTTTGAATACGACCCTTAAGTTACAAGTTCCGCTTGCTTCTACTACATGCAACAAAACATTCATACATCGCCAACGTTTCATTTTTGAAGCTTACGGCATAACAAGCGGGCCCCAGTCGACTTTGAGCTACGAATCGTGAGATATAGACTGGACGCCAGTGTTTTCACTACAATTGCGGTGTTGAAAGGTTGAAGCTTCTACAGCTCACCAATTCATTGACTGTTTTCCTTCGGTAAAGGTAAGAAAAATATATTTCAAAAAACCCACGTTGTTTGAGGTAGAAGAGTACAGTGACCGCTATATTCGCAAGTTGAAATTTATACTGTCAGCGCGTCGTTTGCTCGTTTAAACCAAAATATCAAGTTTTATATCTACAATCTTTTATTAAATGCTGAAAGGCATCACTGCTTATATTCCAAAGCTCTTTATCAGTTAAGTCGTATATCCTTCGTAACTCCTTCGAAATGAGGAAAGCTTAATGCCTTTCGTATTGTGTTGTCTCCTTCTATCCGGCCGTCGTGCAGTCATTTGTTTTATATTTTTCTATTTTTTTATGATTATTATTCTATTTTAATCCTTAGCCAAAAATGCGTTTACGTTTCACTCTAGTAGAAGCAGGCTTCAAGTCCAGTTTGCACACTCCAATTTGTCGGCCTGGTTTAGCCTAAATTTCAAAACAAATGACTGCGCTGATGAAATCGACTCGATTTGTAAAATCGTTTCTTTTTTTTTATGTGATACGCAAAACAAAGAACTGCGCTGACAAATCGTGTCGTCCAATTGATTTGGCCTGTACGAATGAGATAGCAACTAATCGGGCTGATGGTAACGTTTAAATCTACCTTTATATAAAATAGACTGGAATAGCTCAAATGGTACCAAGCATGTTAAGTTTTAAATAATAATGCAGGCACGAGTTAAGGGACAGTTTTGTTATTAGCTTGTCTTGTATAAATCGCCCACATGGCCGCTTTGTTCTTTGTTATAGAAAATCTCTCGGGATTGGTTAAAGCTTTCAATTA
The DNA here is from genome assembly GCA_964020085.1 of Micromussa lordhowensis. Classification (NCBI taxonomy): domain Eukaryota; kingdom Metazoa; phylum Cnidaria; class Anthozoa; order Scleractinia; family Lobophylliidae; genus Micromussa; species Micromussa lordhowensis. The sequence goes on from OZ026598.1 coordinate 16,950,159, forward strand.
TTCTAAATTGCACATGAAAGAAAAAAAATGATGTTTTAATCACTTGTCAATAAATACCAAATATAATGCAAGAAACGAGACCGCACTCTCAAACACGGAGCGAGCCTATAAAAGGTCAGCGGTTTGATCTTTGTTTGCTAAAACACGGCATTTGCGTTGAGTAAACAACTCGAAAACAATCGATATCCTTTCACAAGTGAAACAACAAAAATAAGAAGTTAAAATGCATGGATATGAAGTGCGATACCCGTCTAAATTCTTCTTCTGTAGATGCCATTCTTGTTGTTTTCGCTGACCTTTTTACAAAGAAAGCAAACAAACGAAAAACCTTCCCTGGTGCTGTCGCCAGAAATATTACTTCGTGCGAATTTCGCGGGAGTCGACACGCCTGGGTGAATAAGCCAATCAAAGCAGAGTATTCCAATTTGTGATGGACGGGCTGAGCCGCTCAGCCTCCATTTATAGGCTCGCTCCGTGTTTAAAAAAATCAATGCTCTCGTCACGCGTTCTTTAAGCTTCGCCTTGATTCCATAGTGATATGGGACGAAAATGCAATTGAAACTTTACAATATTTGTAACTAAGGAGTTAAAATTTTAAGATGTAGTTGAGGGACCTAAGCATTATTGAGTTGAGATTGTATGCTGTTAAGAAACAGATATATATATTTAATAATTTTGGTAATTTCAATTTTGAATGGAGTTTCATCAAACCGGATCTAAATTGGCATAGCGTTCCGTGGCGGGGCGTTCGCTGGGGATAAGTCCGGAAGGCGGCGGACGAGTGTCGGTCAGCATTGAATTCAATGAATTGAAAGTCTTCGCTTCTGAAATTGCCATAAACCAAACAGACCAGTATACTTTCGTTTGGCCCCAAGGTAAAAGTTCTATCGAGTCGAATTTGCATGCTACATTAACACTGTCCTTACACTGAAATCCTGCTAAATTCAAGTGCGTTCAAGAGAATCATGGGTGGGATCAAATCCAGGCCTCCTCAGCTAGTACACACCTAAAACCACCGAGCCTAGTAGTAAAGTCCGTTCGATCTCTAGTAAAAGTTTTTTTATTGCATGGATTACGTAGAAATATTCAGGGAAAGTGGATTGTGGGCTGCTTTCAGTCAGTGCCATAAACCAGTTGCAAATTTGAACACAACTTCATAGCTCAGCGACTTGAGACAATCTGCATTCATCTCGCCAGCGCTCATTGGCTGAAGGGAATGTAATGGTCTAGTCTCACAAGTATGAGCGCAGAGAGAAGCTGAATCTCCTGAATTGACACACCACAACTCGCTGTCGTAGCCGGGGCGAATTGCAGCGTCTGTTTCCTAAACAACACACCACCTCACAGCTTTCTGATACTCTCGTACGAAGCCTTAGCCACATTTGCTAGTGAAAATTTGAATAAAATCAACAAAACTTCACTTACCTTCTATAAAACTACGAAATTAAAGCGAAAATATGATGGAATAGCTGGCTGCAATCTTTCCACCTTGAGCGTTAATTTCACTGCACGTGTAAATTCCAGCTCACGGCGGTGCGTGTTTAAGGCGGGGGTAAACGTGAATTTAAGTGAAATTTTGGTAAGTTTGAAGAGAGGTTGAAAGGGAAAAAAAGGGTTATGGAACACCACCACGTTTTGCCTCAGTGCGCCTTGCCGGAATACTCTTGGATTGAGTGGCGGAAATCGAGCCTAGGTGTCAGCATAAGACTTGAATACATGTAGTTCACGTATATATCCTTGAACACTCCAGATGCACATCACTTATGGCGCTCGCGACTTGATAAGTCTAGGTTCTGTTGCGTCGCCATTGCGTTTTCGAGCCTAGAATACCCTAGGATTTTTTTTTGCTTTGATACCCTGCACCACTAAGTCATTGCGCCCTCGACCCTCGTAGAACAACTGTGATAACTTCCTTACATCAAACCCTCAAATCTTGTGCCCTTAACCTAGCAACTTCAGCTTGTATTCTACTATGCCAATGATTCTTGCAAATAAGTGTGATTTGTTTTTTTATATATTTTGCAGACTCAAAAATGGACCCCATTGTAATAGCTGGAAGCATAAGTAGGATGATGGATGTAATGGAAGCGGTAGCGAGTACCACCTTGGAGGGAAGACCAGCGGACATGACAGAAAAGCCGTTTAAATGTCTGACCTGTGACAAGCGCTTCAGTATCGAGGCAAATCTCAGGGCTCACGAGAGAGTACATACTGGAGAGAAGCCTTTTGAATGTAACCAATGCGGCAAGTGCTTTACGTTTTCAGGGAATTTACAGCGACATAAAAAGATACACACTGGAGAGAAACCTTTTCAATGCAGCCAGTGTGACATGCGTTTCAGTCAAGCAAGCAACTTAAAGCTACATGAGATGATTCATACTGGAGAGAGGCCATTTAAGTGTGACCAATGTGACAAGTGTTTTAGTCGAAAGGTGACTCTCACAGAACATCTACGGATCCACACCGGAGAGAAGCCCTTTAAATGTAACCAGTGTGGTACATCATTTCGTCAGCCAGGAACATTAAGGCAACATAAACTAACACATTTGCAAGAGAAGCAGTTCCAGTGTTCTCAGTGTGGCAAGAAGTTCAGCCATGCGTATACTCTAAAGCAACATGAAATATTACACACTGAGGTGAAGGCTTTTGAATGCAGCGTATGTGGCAAGCGATTTAGTCGAACAGAAAATCTCAGGCAACATAAATTAATACATGCAAGAGAGAAACCCTATAAATGTAACCTTTGCGACAAGCAGTTTACCCGCTCAGGAAATCTAAAACAGCATGAGCGAAGACACAAAACAATGGAGATGCGATTTAGATGCAACAATTGCGAGAAGTCTTTTAGTTCTGCTGGTAATTTAAAGCAACATGAGATGTTACACAATAGGAAAACGCCTTTTAGATGCAACTACTGTGGCGAGTGTTTCACCGGGAAAGCAAATCTAAGACAACACAACAGAATGCACTTAGGAGAGAAGCCTTTTGATTGCAAAGGATATTTCAAAATTAATCAAAGATCACATTCCTCCGAAATCAAACCGACCAAGATTGAACAGCATGAAAACTGTTTCAGGATCTGTGATTTTTTGAGCGATATCAAACAAGAGGTACAGGATTAAATTGAAGCTTGAAGCTGCTTGACAAACCTCTCACTTCTGGTGTTGTTACAAATGACAACTTCACTATCTATGAATCAACTTGCCACGACGTTTTGCTTTGTAAAACCTGCAGTAGATTAATAACCGTCTGCTCAAATATGTTCATCCCTGGGGACTTATAATAGATTTATTCATTTTAATGATCTAGGGAAACACTTTGCAGTCCTGGACTGAGAAACCTGTGCGGCTCTCACCTAAATTATAACAATAAAATGAATAACGTATATATTTATACATAATTACAATGTTTGCGTTTAAAAGCGTTAATGCGTTAATGCATTTAAAAGCGTTAATGCTTTCGCTGGATCTTAAAGTTTTACAGGTACAAGTTTTACAGGCAGAGAATTCCACACTGGGGCTCGACTCCCTCCTAAAATAATTTACTTGTTTATCGAATTTTGTCACTCTTTGTAAATTTCGTTTGAATAAGATCTCGACCTGAATTCAGAATTGGCAAATCTGGCTCATCTAGCTAGTGATAATACTGATATACCAAAAAATGAACAAAGCATGCAAGTGGTACACTAGCTAAAAGAGGCCTCTACATAAATGTTGTAATATTTCTGTGTGGGTTACATTTTAACGACGTATTTCATGATAATGTAGAATTGTATTCGTCGTAAGACTTGTCACAATTGCATAGGAAATGAGATTTTAAGGGCAGAAAAGTGGGCTACCTTGGGTCTACACACTGGACTCGGTTAATCATTTCTAGAACTTCTACTTATATTACTACTCATTTTGCTTTTTATCCTTCGCAAACAAATTGAATACAGGTACTCGTTCAGTTTAGTGTACTTCCGTGATCACAATTCGATTGGTAATTTTGAAAGTACTTTAAAGCCTTTGCCTCTAACACAGACGCAAACTGTTTGTAGCGATTTTTTTAGTGGACTTTCGTGCGCCATTTGCTATATTTGTTCTTGTAAACTGCGGATCTAACATTGAGCTATAACGAACAATTGCCCACTTGTAAACACTACTACGAGCTAATGTCAGTGCGACAAATGTTTTGAAATCATGTTGTGCCAAAGATCTTCCATATAGCCCACATAAAAATGTCAGTAACTGAGAGCTAAATTTGGAATTGCGTCTGTTTTACAGCGCGCAGATTTGCAGTATTGTAGTAACGACTTCTTGTCAACCAATTTTACTCTATAGCAACTAGGTTATGTATGATTGGAAATGAACAGTCATGTAAATCTCCATATATACATGTTGTTGTTACGTTGAAGTGTGGAACCTCAATTGAAGCTAAAGAATATCAATAAAGTGTACCCCATTACTCTGAAACCAGATGGAATTATTGCCATAGGCAGCATTCGATCAATTTGTCGAATTTCAGGCCATAAAAAAAGTCACTTTTTAAACCAAAATTCAATACCAGATATATTTCGGTTACTTCACGGCTAAACAACAGCTGGTAATCGAGCCTAATGTTTTGGTGTCCCTCAGAGGGACACCAACATGGCGTCCCCTTAAAAAGCTCTATAAGGGGTATCGTATGGCCCCATTCAATTTAAAAGTGCTCGAAAAATTTAGCCTTTGCTCGAATTGCTCGCAAAAATTAGATGAGGGCTCATTTTCTCGTGCTCACAAAATTTTTGCAACTGCTCGGATTCTCGTTAAAATGTGCTTGATCAGAAGCATTTCTGGTTTGATTCAAGATTGCAAGATTGGGAAACATTTGAAAAGCATACACGTGCTGTGAATGTTTCTGGAAACATGCTTCCTCGTTTTGCTGACGTTCTATTGAAAATAAGGCGCGTAAGAATTCTTCGCGAAAGGCACCCGCAAAGGTAGAAAGTACTCTATCAGCTAGAGACATGAGCACATGAGGAATATTACTATTCGATCTTTTGTCAGATCTGTATGGATTCAATTGGTCAGATCCTAGAAGCCTCTAAATGAAGCTTCATTGCGTCGAATCTTTTTCATTCAATCAGTTTGCCAAGCATCGAAACCGAAACTCGAAATGCTTGTTGGACTAAATGCCACTCTGTTTACATTTCTTTAGTTCTCCCTGAGCGTCCCACCACTGACTCACGTTTAGCTATGAGACGTAATTTGGCATGACGGCTGTAGGCTGCTGGGACTGGTTGAACTGCGATTGAGCCTATTGTCCTGTTTTGGAGGTGTCAGCCAGATTACTTGGCGCAAGACAAATAAAATAGACGAGATAGAGATTCCGGATTGCGGAAAATTTACGTGTTCACCGCTCACCACCTGTATTTTGTAAAGTGCTCCCTGCTTGCAAGACAAATTTGATCACTGCTCGTGCTCGAAAAAAATAAACGCTCGGCTCGCAAAGACCATTCGATACCCCTTCTATTAATTCGGGTGAAACATTTCACCGAATAATGCGCATATGGAAGGCTGTTTACATACTAATTCCCGTTTTTTTTAATGATACTCGAACTCTTAAAAAATCTAACTCTAGCCTAGCGCACCTGAATTTGAATCGACCAATGAGGATTCAGTACGCGGGAAGAGCTGTACTCTGGTGACGTCAATGAAGTCGGGCAACTTTTCTCAGTGGAGATGACATTGAATTTTCATGAGAAGGGATTTACGATTCAGCAAAATTAACCATTTCAGATTGTAAAAATTGAAAAAATGTGAAACATTTTATGTCTCCAAGCTTTTAATCTAGCGCCAAAACTGGGTCGCCTGCGTCTGGCAACTTGCTCGTACGTTCGTAGTTCGGTCGCCAAGTATAGGATAATAGTTGTGTTCTGTATTCCTCGTCATTTTAAACCAAGGCTTTTCGAGGTAAGTATTAAAACGGGTGGACTAAAGCAATTTTAGTATTGCGTTTATTTTTTGTCAGCTGCGAAGAAAGAGACTTTTATTATCGTGCCGTTTGTGTCGTTTCGAAGACAGCTCGGTATCATGTAGTTCTAGCCCTCTCTCTGTCACGCAACGCTACGCTCTCGGAGAGAGAGGGTCAAGGGGCAATTGTCTGCGCATGTCGTCATGCGCTGTAGGATTAGTTAGTTTCTTGAATGAACTAAAATGGTGTGTTGTCCTCTTGATGAACCATTTTTGCAAAATGATGCTTCCCGTATCTACTGAATTGATCGCGATCGTTTTATCTTTCTCCATATGATGAACGTAACAAGTGCCACCTGAATTCTCGTCTCCTGATGAAGCTGTGTTTGATGCAAGCTTTTTTTGCTTGAGGAGATTCACCGGTTTGCATATGAAAACGTTTGCTCTTTTCTTTCATAAAAAAATTAAATTTTCAAATTACAATAACGCCAACAATACACAGTCTTTGGTTTTTCCTCACCCACATCGATTCCACAGTCTGCTTGAAAATCTTTTCGTAGTTTTACCCCTTCAAATTGGAAACAACGGCTCGTGCATTTCCCAAAGTAACAATTCCACAAACTTTACAGCCCTACACGGTTATCTAAGGTTTATCTTGGGCATGCACCAGCAATTTGTCCCTGAAGAGGACCTGAAGAGGGTAGCGTTGCGTGACAGAGTGGGGACCACTACCTCACGTACTGCGGGCGCAGCTACTGATTTTCTCTGATCACCGAGAAAAGATTGGGAACTAATATTGGGAATGGCTTCCCTCCATTCTGTCGTGTGGTTGTGGAATTCTTTGGAGTGTTGTTGCTCGCTTTATTGATTTGTTTGCTTCGGAAAGTTAAGAGGTAAGTTTAAATACTTTAAATAAAACGCGACAATCTTAGTCCATGTTGTAATCTTCGTTTTGCAGTGTCCATTTAGCCCAGTGGCGAGCAAGAAAAAGCGACGCCATTGTATGAAACAAACTAAGCTGGTACAACATTGTCCTTGTTGATAAGCTTATTTTGCAGCATTATTATTCCTGGGCTCTTGTTATCTCCAAGGTAATTTTTTTAAGTTGAAGTTCTTAGATCTAGAGAAGTGCACTGCGTATAGATGTACACTTACCTTACTTACAATGTAGGAACCGAAAGTTTGTTAGCAATATTGCGTTATAAAACAAAGCAATATCGCTGTGAGAATGGTCAGTTTGTACGCTGGGATCACTTAATTGCACGCAGAAACCTTGTGTAAAAATTCATTCACTCCGTCCAAGTCATGTTTGAAAACTGTGCAGTGATAAAAAAATTGGTAAAAAATAAATGTTGGGCAACACTCACTGAGTCGTGCATCAGCCGGAAAATTAGTAAGCTCTTGAAAACGCTTACTTTTATACCGATCTAATTTTCAGCCTTACATTAGTTCTTTGCACTTTGAGAAAATTTTAAATTTAGAATAGCCTCTATTCAGATGGCTAATAAAGTACATACACTGTAAGTGTGCTAGGGAAAAGCCATAAACGAAGTACATGTAAAGAAGAGAAAGTGGAGATTGATTCTCTTAATTCTGGGAAATGAGATAAACAACTTCTTGAAGAACAAGCAAGTTCAACAGTGAAGTTAACCTTCAGAGTATTTTCTCCATAAAATTCTTACAGCTGTAGTCGCCTTTATCAAGCCAAAAAAACCTTTAATTCCACCACTGATCTATCCCCCCCCCCCCCCATTACAGCAGCTAGTGAGTGATGATTTCTACCTTTGAGAGGGGAATGCTGAAATGAGAGCAATGTCCGTAACCCTAATCTTACGATAGTTTTCGTAGCCTGTCCCTCTAACTTTATTCTTCAGGTAGTTTTTGTAGGCAATCAGGCTACAATTATACACAAAATTTAATCCTTGGATAGTTTTCGGTGGCCAATCAGAGCATCGACGGTGCCAGTCAATCAATGGCTCGCAAACAATGTTTTGAAGCGAAAGGCTGCCAAAGTGATGAACTGATTTTTCAAGTGCTCCCAAATTAACAGCTACATGTATTTGGTATGTAACAAAGGTTGGTGTATAATTGGATCCATGGATCGCTTTGGCAGCAGCTCCTAAGCCAAAAACTTTCATGCTTGAGAAGCGGTTTTCTTCTGCGAACAATTCAAATTTCCATATCATTTCTCATTTTCTTTTATAATTACATTGCTTTATGGCTTGAACATTTTTATTTTCCAGTACCTACATAAATGAAAACCGTCTGCTAGTTAGTACATGTAGCTTGAAGGGAACAAAAAAAGCTAAAAGAGCAGCCCTGCAACAACAACTTCAACCCACCAACTTCTGATCCTCTGACATAAACCTTGTCACTTTGCCAACATGACACTTATGAATTATTCATATCGTAAAACATCTTTATTTATCACAGTTAGGTATAAAGCGCTGTTTGATTGGAGACCCACAGCATGGTAAATACATGTACATGTAGTTCACACAGTGAGCTTTATACAGCAAGCGATTACAGATTCAAATGGCAGTTTTTTATTTCTTCAGGAAATCACTCAGTTTGCTAACCAAAAGACTTGCTTGGATATTTTGTTCGATGCTGGACCGGTTTTTAATTATTTCTCACTCTCCACTGAGGTCAGGAGATGGCTTGGCGCATACATGTACTTTTAAAAGTCATCTGACAAAGCGCATGGTTTGCAGCTCTAAAACCTTTTAGCAATTTGCCATTCTGGTCAGCTTCGGAACTGTTCTCGTGTAATATCGATCCTCTGATTCAAGTAATTTCTTAGTGCAATGAAGGAAAGAAGATGTTTGTAATAACTCAAGTCCTTATGACAGAACCATCGATATCAGTAATTTAAAAGCGAGGAGACTGTAAAAAGAAAATGTGGATTTTGTCTTTTGATAGAAATTAAGTTCTTTAAGAAATCATTGCCCGTTTTCATGTGACGTCACCATTTTCCAAAACTAAAAATTACCAATCCTTATGAAGTTTTAGTTTCATAAGATGTATGTAAGACCCTCTAATGACTTGACGTTTTACAACGTTTCAGCCCGACAGGGCTGGTTAGAGAAGATGTTTGAATTTCAATGTTTTTTGCGTGACAGTGAAATGGCGGCACAAGAGGGCTTTCACATAGGTCTAAAGAGGAATTATCGCTCACGTTTTTGCTACATTGTAACTGGACAGTTCTTGCAATAGAAGAAGTACTACTTTCAATGCGTTGGCGCTCTAGAGGAATAATTTTTCGTTTCAATGGTAAAACTCAGATGTTTTTGTCACTTTACAGCTGCCATGTTGGTGCCCCTTGGAAGGGCACAAACATGGCGTCTCCATACAAAACTCTATAAATTTGGGTGAAATACTTTTCCAAATAACGTGCGAATGAAAAACTGCACAGACCTAAATCTTCACAAGGTTGTTTATGTATGAATCATCATATCCCAGATTCATGACTTAATTTTATGAATGGTTATGATTTTTATTTTTGATTGAGTGACACTGCAAACCAGCCATTGATAGTTCTTTAACTCTGACGTACTGTTTACATGTACATGTATATAACACATTCAGCTTTTTGTTGCAACTCATTTTTTACATGTACTGTATCAGTAGTAACAATCCAAACTGCTCAAGTGTTCTACCTTTAAGCTTAATGATTATTTGTAAATGTATGATAGTTGCAAAATTTGTGCTGTGTCGCAAACATACACTGTACAAAATCTTTTTGATCCTATCAAAACGAGGAGTTCAGCCAATTATTTTCATTATACATCAGACTCGCTATGAAAAATCTGATTGGTCGAGAGCATTCAATCAATTCACAATAGCTTGTGACCTTGACACGATACAGTAAATGCAATATCTGCTGCAGATATTGCATTTATCATGTCAAGTTCAACGTCTGCCTGGTTGCTAAGCCCATTGGAGTGTTCTCCTCAGAAACAAAATGGCTGAGTATGAGTATGAATTATGTGAAAAATGTATAATAAAACAATTATTGAATTCGGTTTTCGCATGATATCATGAATTCTCAAAACCCTGTGTCTGTGTTATCTGCCTCAGTCTTGGCTTTGGCAGATAACACAGACCTCGATTTTGATAATTCATGATATCATGCTCAACCTCATCCAATAATTATTGTTTAATACATGTACATGTAACCAAGGTAGCCACATGCAGTCCTTGACTGGCTTTTTTTTTATATGTTGCCTTATGAATTGTTCATTTGAGCAGGACCTATATCTTGTTTTGGACGCCCACTTTTGAAATCCTGGCTTAAGGTGGCTCAATAGGGTTATGCAAGATCACGAAGCGCGCGCCAGTGACATCAATCGAAAGTTAATTATTCTTGTTATCTTTGCTATTTTCCAAAACAAAGCTACTGAAACAACAAACAAGGGTCAAAATTTGCTGTACAATAGTCAGCTCTGAAAGAAAGGCTTTTAGTCTCAAATTAAAACTACTTAAACATCACTAATTTTCGATGATTTTTTGGCTTTGGTTTCAATTTTCTTCAATTTTCTTCGGTAAAATTTTCCGATATTCTCCGATGGGGTAGAGTCTGACAAGAAGAAACTTTCAAAATCGAAAAAAGTAGGGGTTGTCAAGCTAGTTTTTTCGTTTTTTGCATTTTTGTGTTTTTTTGGCAGAGTGTAAACCTTGTCTTACAATTTTTTCTGATAAATGGACAGCAAGGAAAGCTAAAAAGGTTTAACATCTCTATCAAATTTTAAGAAATTTCACCAAACCAAATTCGAGAAATCTGAGGAGAAACTTTCTGTTTTTTCGTGTCAATAACAATTACGTCATCAGAATAGGAACTCGCCAAGATCGCTATCTGGGCATGCGCGAACTTTCGAACCACGCGGTTTTGTCGAGAAAGAATGTGTGAACGTGGGTAGTCACTTATCTTTGAAGGTTTTATACAAAATGCTTTTGACCTGAAAGTCAGTTGAGGACATACCTTAATTCATTATGTCGCAGAGTCTTTGGAAATCTCTTCGAAGTGCTTCAAAATTGCGGATACTATTCTTGTCGTGTTTGTGACCCTTGAGAGCGTTGAATCTATGCTGGCCCTCAAAAAAGTTAAGAACTGCCTAAGAACTTGCGATAGCTCTAAGGCTTCTACAGTGTACGGGTTGATTATCTTTAAAAAGTCGGCGGATTCCATTGACAGTCTGTTTGGTAGAATATAGCATGAGAATTGTTTGTCTGACCTATCCATGGCTGTTTAGAGATTCATTACGCTGTGAATTTGCTGCAGGTGCAAGTTTGTTAATCACAATGTCTGAGCTATTCATCAAAGAGAGATTTCAGGGCTGACTGAAGGCTATCTCCTTGGAGGTCTATACCATAGGGAAGATCCCTGTGACAGTAATTTGAAGGGTCTTTCTTGTACTGACACCATGTTTCGCTACAACCAGTATGGTGACCAAATGCAGTGAGGCACAATGTTTTGAATTGCAGATTTCATGTTTTTAGCATCCCCTTTGTTTTGTGCAATACAGTATGTAAAGGACTTGACAAATAAAAGGTAATTTATGACTTTCTGTGACAACACTGAACTGTTAGGGAACTTACTTCGTTGGCTCAAGTTGTAAAGGCGTGTTGTAAGGGATCTCTTTATGTGAACAGTGTCACTCCATTTTTCCACACCATAGGGTACCTTTTGCTTTAGGTGAGATTCAGTCATTGAATCATCGTCCCCAGTATAAATTGAAAATTTGACATTTGATTCAGTTACCTTACTGAAAAGTTCAACTGCAGCTACATGTAAAGGCTCCATTGCCTTTGAAGAGCCTGAATGATTTTTTCTACAGTCATGGTCTTTTGGTTGTTTTCCTGTCTTTTTAGCTTCATCACAGGAGCGGCACATTTTATTTTTCGTGGTGTAGTCAAGGACCTTTCCAGTTGAAAGGCCCATGACTGCAGCATGTCCGGTCTTGGAGTTGAAACCTCGCCCCCGTTTCTGCCACCCCATGTCGTAAGAACAGGCAACGGGTACCAAATTGTTCTGGTCAGGCTTGTTACCATTTTCAATTGCCTTCTCTCGCTCAAGGTTTAGGAATTGTTGGCAACTATTTTTTGCTACTAGTTCTATTGCCTTTCCAGCTTCCCTTTCCCGATTTTTAAAAGTTGATGAATTCATTGCAGGTACATTGAGGGTTGAAAGTAAATTGTTTAAATGGGTGTTGCCCACTCCTGTACATGTATGTAAACAACCAAGGGCAGCTCTTGTATTCACATCAAAGGTCAGTGGACCACGTGCACCAGATCTGTGCTCTTTTGATGTTTTAATGGTGTTTTCTGCATTGCATTGGCTGCATAGAACAGTAAACATGCTTGCCAAACCACTTTGTTGTTCTTCAATAACATTGTCAAGAGACAAAGGGCCTAAAAATATTGTAAAATACACTGTGAACTAACAGGGGAAAAAGACTACATCCATAATATTTGTCATGTTTTTTATGTGATAATGGTGTATAATGCATAATTAACTACCTTTAACCATGTGATTTCTGAAGGGGCAAACAACTTCAAATCCGGAAAGGTTAGCCAGGTTTTTTTGTATTGTGATGAGTTTTCCTCGCATTTGCTGTTTGCTTATGCCATTGCACTTCATAGCACACTTGAAAAAAAAAGACTTTTATCGGTTTTAAAATGTAACTCCTTGTGCCACTAACCCATCTACATTGTTTGGCATGCAGAGTAATTGTTCCTAACTTGTAACAAATATTCCATTATAGTTTTCTATTATCTGACACTCCAGTGTTTTTGAAACAAATATGGTAGTGTGAGGATAAGCTAATTTCCCAATAATTTGCATTGTTTGCTCCTTGGAAGACCACATGCGGGCTAATTTTGGGTGTAATATGGGGACCAATATGAAAGCTATTGTGAATGATGCTTTTTGGTGGGATGGCCATGTTATTCTAAGTCCAGTTCAAATTTCACCTAGCCTTGGTTTGAGGAGAGAGCGAATATTGTTTCCTTCTGACCATGAATGGAAAGGTGGCATTCAGCATAACCTCTGAGTTTTAATTTCTCACGAATCAAGAAATTATTCATGAAATAGTGGGCCGATACAGGCAAGTTTTAGGCTGGTGTATGAAGTGGTCCTGGCCCTGAAGCTTTCAACTATAAAAACCAATATTAAAAGCCAGTGCAGGATTTGTCATTTTTTGTAAATTCTTAACATAGGTATTTCTTCCAGGTATGTTCTTGGAAATAAACAAATCATTTGAAGGCATGGATGAATATATTGTCGGATTATACTTGTAGAAGCAAATACATGTAAGTCAACATGTAGAAAAATGGCAAGACGCAGAAAACCCGCCTGAATTAAAAACATTTTTGAGAGACTCGAAGTACGCTATAGTGCAGTGAAAAATAGCGAGTATTTACCGCAATGGCAAAACAAGCATTCCTTCAGACCCTCTGTAAGGGTCTCCTTGTCCACCAGTCTGGATCCTTGCGGCCAGTTCGCCTCCCTCTCAGCTGCATTCTGCTGGGAATTAGGGTTGGAGTCAACAGAACAGGTAGGCTGATAATTAGGACAAGCTGGACAGGAAATTAGTACCAAAAATTCAAGACTTCCGGATAAAGAATGTATTGACCTCTAGTGCTCTCGTCATTCATTTTGCCGGGGGTTCATTTTCCTTTGATATATCATACTGGAGTTTCCTTTTGGCATTCCACTTTTTGAACCCTTCGTGTAACATTTTTGCTTTTGTTTCTTTTCTGGTCTCTATCGCTTGCACTTTCCGAAAGCGACCTGACTTATCATGGATGTTGTGTGGGCGTTGTGTAGGCGTTGTATAAACTTTTGGACTTTGACTGTCATTATTGTGCTCGTTACTGGAAAATACCGATGCTATTTCGCTCTCATTAAGTAAGCTAAGCGTTTATTTGACAAAACTTGTGCGCTCGCATGAAGCCGCCATGTTTGTTTTGATATTTGTTGCATTTAAAGCTCGCGCCTTTTTTCTTACCCATTCTTCGCGCGACCAAAAAACCCTATTGAGCCACCTTAAAGCCTAACTGGAACTACATGTAGCTTGCAATGGAGGCTTCTGGGGGAATATCATTGAAAATAGATTCATGTCGTTTGCATTTGAAAAGACTCCCCTCATTACCCTTAGTTGCCATCTTGTTCCAGTCCAATACCGAGAATACAAATAGGCCTGTTATCATCTCATACATTACACAAACACTGTACAAGATAATAAATACTTTATGATACTTGCTAATAGAGGTGACAGTACAATAAATGAGAATGATATTTGAGCAATATAAAAGCAATATCAAGGTCTGCAAAGTGCAGGCTTTCTGTACTTTACCAATAAAGTATATTTTAATTGGTAGAATATACTTTCATTTGATGAAACTTGTTCAGGCAAAATTAATGGTTGTTCTTCCTACCTAGGAGTTCATCTACACTGTACTTGTAGCTTCATGTTCTGGATCTCATTGTTCTCATTTGCAATGCTATCAGATTTTCTGGGGACTACTCACACTCCTTCATTGGCAAGGAGGCTGGTGTCCTTGATGCTTGCATGTACATGTAGGAATACTTCATTTCAATCTTTCTGGATCTTGTCTGTTTCTGATAGAGTGATGGAGTCTAAAGCTTGGCAATCAAGTGACTCTGCAAAGAGCTTTAAGGTGGTTCCATAAGGCAATCATTATTTTATGGCATTGTGCATGCAAATGCTTACGTATGTTTCGAATGCTGTGTTTGCATTCGTTTCTACACCCAGTCCTCTCAAACTTATTACATGTAATAAGCAGTGATGAAATAGTATTTTACTATCATCTCTGTTAAAATTTTGGCTTTTAGTCTTGAATTATAAATGCCCAAACAAATGTGTCTTTGACTTTTTTAATGGCTTAATTAATTTGTGATTTTCTTGAATATCGTTTAGTGAAATCTTCCAAAAGTTTCACAGTACATCGCATCCTGTGGGATACAAATTTTAAAAAAAGTAGGTTTTTCAATTTACGCAAATTTATGTCTTTCACCGCTGCAAAAAACTTTTCTTGCAGATTTCCCTGAAAAACGAACTCCGACTAAAGTAGAATATTTATGGAATTTCACCTAAGGTAATGCAAGATAATTCATTGTCAGTTTTGCTTTTTGTGCTCATCTTGACATCATAATACATGTACATGTATATAAAAAAAACACTGGCATTTCCCTTTGAGCGCGCACTGATTACTTGAGCTTTCGTCCTTAGCACATGTGCGATCATAAAAGTTTAGGAAGCCACCTTGGGCCAATACCATTTTTCAATTCTGTTTGATACCAAGTACAGTATGATTTTGACTTTTCTTTGATACATGTACTTTACATGTATGGATATTGATATCGATACTGTGACTTTACTTTGGTAAGTCACATGTTCTGCTGGACCAAATGCAAGGCTGTCTTGCACTGTAAATGTTGATTGTTGTTCAGTATTCCATACATGTAGTTGCATCAACAGCACAAACAAGTCAAACAAGTCAAAGATTTCAATTTATTAATGAGGACATTGTTAATAACTGCTTCAGTCACCCTTTTTACCCACATTTCAGCCATTCTCCATTGACAACTACTTAATGAAATTGCCAAAGTCATAGTGAACGTTTGGGAATTTCAAGCAAACTTCGGAAACCTTTTGTCCAAAGTTTTGTGAAATGTACTGTACTGTAAGTCTAAGAAAAGTTACCATTCTTGAAAAATCCATCAATATCACAGTGAATTACAAAGCCCCACTTAATAAGGATATGATTTCAATCTACATGTCACAAGGATTAGGCAAAGGTTCATTGTAACCTTCATTGTAACCTGTGTGCTATAACTGCTGCCTATTGAAGAGCAGTGTTTGTAGGATTTAAGAAAAACTCATGCCATAGGCAGTCAGTCTGGGCTACTTCTTTGTCATCACCATTGTTAAGCTAGGTGAACAGGCCTAAGGTTGCCACAATATCTTAATGTATAATTATATGGGTTATTGACCAAGTGTGAGGTTAAGATGGCTGGATATTGACCGAGTTCTTTCTTTGCGTGTTTATGGACCGAGACTGAGTCGCCGTCCAAAAACTCGCATCCACAATGTCACTGTCTTTCAAGACTGTATTAAAATGTAGTCTTGTATCTCAAACATGTCAAAAGAAACTGACACTTAATATTCTGAGGCATGATTTACTAATCATGGCAGGTGACTTTCATTTGAAAATGCAGGTCTACACACTGTGTAGTAAAATTGGCTGTTACTTCAGCCTCTCCAATGCACATACAGCGTTCATGTTGCACTCGGCATCGATTTAAAATAACATCCAAAAATACTTACAGTTGTAGCTCGTATTAACCAAGAATCTCACATACAGACCAACTAAGCTCGGGTAATACATGTAGGATGTTTATTATCTGGCAAACAAAAAATTACTAAACAACACAATAAATCTAATTCATTTATTGTAACTGGTTTGTACTAGCTGACATTTTGCTTTCTAATGGCAATGAGCTGAACTTAAATTTACCAAAGTCTGCTTGTTGTCTTTACGTTTTTTCTCATCCGGCTTCCAGTCATGTACATGCATACTTGCTATCATGTGATTACCAAATCGTGTCTGGCAAATCATGCCAATAAACATGATTTGCCCAGCATGATTTGTGTGTTTGACCATAATCATGTGACTCTGGCAAATTAACCATAGAAGGCTGCAAATTATGCAATCTCACTGTCATACAAGACTGTCATTTTGCACCCATCATTTATTTAAAATGTCATCTAAAAATACTTACATGTAGCTGTTATTAACCAAGCTTACATTTAGTCGGTCTGTTTGGGAGAATCTCCCATACTGATACAGTCCGACTAAGCTTGGATAATAAGATGTTTATTACATGTATATGGCAAACAAGAAAAATCCAGTTCATTTATGGTAACTAGTTTGTACCACCTGAAATTTTGCTTGCAAATTGCAATGAGCTGAACTTAAATCTGCCAAAGTTTGCTTGTGATCTTTACTTTTTTTTCTCATCAGGCTTACGCTAATATTTTCTAAGAGAAAATGGTCCATATCTTTGTATTTTTAGTTTGCGACTTTTCCACCACAAAATATAACTGGTGTAGATGCTGGTCTAGATGGAAAGATCTAGGTCGTGGTCAATATCGATTTCAGCCAATCAAATTCTTAATTCTGTAGTTCCCAGTCCTTGTGAGACACAGCTATGTAATGATTCAAAATTATAATTAGTTCAGGTGAAATCAGTGTATATTGCTGATTAAAAAAAAGATGTCATTATGTCAATTCCTATGTAGTGAAAATTGATCAGTGACAAACTATTTGGGGGATGTTCAATAAAAATCCAACAGGGCACATAATTTCCTAAATTCTCAAGGACCTAACTAAAAGTAACCACCAGTAAAATAAAGAATGGAAGAAAAAGTTGATTTAAGAGATGTAAAAAGAAATGCTCAATGCAAATTATTCACTCCCGTAAATACAAATCATTTCTCTATTTGCTGGCCTGTAATCATTTTTAGCCCATTTTTGGATTTTTATTCGTCTCTCTTTTTGTATTAGTGCATTTTTGCTCCTAGTCACTGAGTGGTAACTTATGACTGCTTGTTGTCATTGACAGTCACTAATGTCACAACATATGCAGTCCTAATGTATAATCATTGTCATGAAATATCCAATGGGATCCCTGATCTTTAAAATGACAGCACTCTATATAACATTTGGTATGAAATACAAACTGTCATGATCAGAGCATAATTGTTATACCTACCTGCAAGCAGATTGGTTTTTTGAACATGTTTCGAATGCAAGATCCTCTGTAGGAAGCCATTTTAACCTGCACATCCTGATCAGTACTATTCAGGATCTTGATGTGGATCCTACATGTAGTCCTATAAGAGATCCTTTTTCAAGACCATATAGAGGATCATATGCAGGATCCCATTCAAGTTCTTAATTCTTTTCAAGATCCTATTGAAGATCCCTTCAAGATCCTTTTCAAGATCCTAAACCTTTTCAAGATTCTATGGAAGATCCTTTCTTAGATCCTATTAAAGATTCTTTTCAAGATCCTATTCCCCATGCTATTGAAGATCCTATTCCAGATCCTTTACAAGACCCTTTTCAAGATCCTAATCTTATTCCAGATCCTTTACAAGACCTTTTTCAAGATCCAAATCTTCTTCCAGATTCTTTACAAGACCCTTTTCAAGATTCCAATCTTATTCCAGATACTTTACAAAATCCTTTTCAAGATCCAAATCTTATTCCAGATCCTATCCATATTGAATGCCCAGACCTGTAATTTAGTTTTGAAATACATTTCTTACTTTAGACCTAATATTTATTTTGAACACATTATTATTATTATTATTATTTTATTATTATATTATTATTATTACATGTATCTTGCCGTTCGTCTGTTCAGTAATTGTTCACAGATGACGACAAAATGACTTGTGCTAAGAACAAAAAAGTACCATTCGAGCGATAGTCGAGTGTGTCACTGATGATCTTACCATATTTTTATCTTACTGTGATCTATTGCTAACCAGACGTACTGCGACATACTTATGATACTGAATCTTTTTTTAGAAACCAACAAATGTAAGGACGTCATCTATACGTCTGCCCTCTAATTGATCATAAGTAAGAGCCACTTAACATGGGAGAATTATTTCACTTGTCATGTAAATAAAGTCAGTAATCTTTCTTTTTTGTTTTGTTACAAGTTATCGTAGTATACAACAGCGAGTAGAATATTTACGTTTTTGTCTCCTTCAGTTGCTAGGGATGCGGTTCAGTTTCCTACCTGGTAGTTTACAAAGTAGTGTTAAGAAGCAAATTGAAACCAGCAAACCGTGAGAGTTCTTTCATTGGAAAAGTGAACTTTGGAACGATCCAGTGGAGCATAATGAGTGCAACCAGTGTAGTGACAAGCCCTGTAATGAGTTGCTTAGGAATCTCCATCAGTTTCCAATGCAATGAATGTGACGTGTCGTTTACCGAGGAAGAGCATCTTAGGGAACATCAACTAACACATACTGTGGGGAGGCTTTTTGAAAGTAATCTGTGTAAAAAGGGTTTTCCACAGGCGGGAAGAGTGCACGAAGACAAAAGAGTGCATGCCACTGATAAACCTGTTGAATGCAAGGAGTGTGGGAAAAGTTTTAAACACGTAGCAACCCTTAAAGTACACGAAAGATTTCATACAGGAGAGAAAACATATCAATGCGACAAGTGTGATAAGTCGTTCACCCAGGCTGGCAATCTAGAACAACATAAACGAACGCACACAGGAGAGAGGCCTTTCAAATGCATCTACTGTAACAAGTCATTTAGACAGGCGGGACATCTAAAGGAGCATGAACGAATACACACAGGTAAAAAACCGTTTAAGTGTAACCAGTGTAACAAGTGTTTCCGTTGGGTTAACACATTTAAGAAGCATATAAAAGGACACGATGGGGATGCTTCGCTTCAATGTAGTCAATGCGGCAAGCCCTTTAAAGACGCTGAGGCACTAAAGTCATCTAAACAAGTAGACACGGGAGAAGAACGTTTTCTGTGCAACCAGTGCGAAAACAAGTCGATCGAGACAGGACATGTAAAAGAATATAACACGGCAGACGCAGTTGAGAATCCTTTCGAATGCAAACAGTGTGGCAAATGCTTCAGTCACGCGCGCAATCTGAAGGAGCACAAAATTGTGCACACTAAAACTAAGCCCCTTGAATGCGATCAGTGTGGCAAGTCTTTTAAACATGCAGCAACTCTAAGGTCACATAAACGTATGCACACGGGAGAGAATCTGCATCAATGCAATCAGTGTGACAAGGCGTTTACCCAGTCAGGAAATCTGAAAGTACACAAAAGAACGCACACTGGAGAGAGGCCTTTTAAATGTAGCCAGTGTGGCAAGTCGTTTACTCAGGCAGGGCATCTGAAGGAACACGAAGGAACA
Organism: Micromussa lordhowensis; assembly: GCA_964020085.1. NCBI lineage: Eukaryota > Metazoa > Cnidaria > Anthozoa > Scleractinia > Lobophylliidae > Micromussa > Micromussa lordhowensis. The sequence continues at coordinate 16,970,085 of OZ026598.1, forward strand.
CACACAGCAGGAAGACCGTTTGAGTGCACCCAATGTGGACACTTTTTTCGTTCGGCACGAAATCTTAAGGAACACGGAAGACTGCACGATGGCAGCAAACCCATTGATTGTGATCAGTGTGGCAAGCCTTTTAAACATGCGGCAACTTTAAGGCTACATAAACGAATACACACGGGAAAGAATCTGCATCAATGCGACCAGTGTGACAAGTCTTTTACCCAGTCAGGAAATCTCAAACATCATAAAAGAACGCACACTGGAGAGAGGCCTTTTGAATGCAGCCAGTGTAGCAAGTCGTTTACTCAAGCAGGGCATCTGAAGGAGCATATAGGAACACACACAAACGGTAGACCGTTTGAGTGTAATCGATGTGGAAAGTCTTTCCGTCGGGCAAGGTGCTTAAAGCAACATACATGTAAACTGACACATTCAACAGGGAAAGAGCCAATTGAATGTAACAAGTGTGGTAAGCATTTTGAAGATGAACAAAGCCTTATACGACATGAAAAAGAACACAAAGAAGACAAGGACTTTGAAGGCAATCAGCTCGAGACTTCCATTGCTCAGACAGGAGATGTACAGCAGCAGCAAATTGTAGGAGAAATCGCAGTCTGGGAGCGTTTTGAACGCAATCAGTCGCAGCAGTCACTTAGTCAGGTAGTGCAACTAAAGCAACATAAAAGGACACACGCTGGGGAGAAACCTTATGCGTGTACCCAGTGTGGGAAGTGTTTTCTTACGCCAAGCAAACTCAAGGAACATGGTAGAGTGCATGCTGAAAATGAGCCCATTGAATGCGAGGAGTGTGGCAAGTCGTTCAAACATGAAGTAACTTTTAGATTACATAAACGTATACACACGGGAGAGAATCTGCATCAATGCGACCAGTGTGGAAAGTCATTTACCACCTCAGGAAATCTGAAAGTACACAAAAGAACGCACACTGGAGAGAGGCCTTTTAAATGTAGCCAGTGTGACAAGTCGTTTACTCAGGCAGGGCATCTGAAGGAACACGAAGGAACACACTTAAAAGGAAGCCTGTTTAAGTGTAGTCATTGTGGACAGTCTTTCCGTCGGGTTAGGGCCTTAAAGCAACATACATGTAAACTGACACGTTCAACAGAGAAAGAGTCAGTTGAATGTAACAAGTGTGGTAAGCATTTTGAAGATGAACAAAGCTTTATACGACATGAAAAAGAACACAAAGAAGACAAGGACTTTGAAGGCAATCAGCTCGAGACTTCCATTGCTCAGACAGGAGAAGTACAGCAGCAGCAAATTGTAGGAGAAATTGCAGTCGGGGAGCGTTTTAAACGCAATCAGTCGCAGCAGTCACTTATTCAGGTAGTGCAGCTAAAGCAACATAAAAGGACACACACTGGGGAGAAACCTTATGCGTGTACCCAGTGTGGGAAGTGTTTTCTTACGCCAAGCAAACTCAAGGAACATGGTAGAGTGCATGCTGAAAATGAGCCCATTGAATGCGAGGAGTGTGGCAAGTCGTTCAAACATGAAGTAACTTTCAGATTACATAAACGTATACACTCGGGAGAGAATCTACATCAATGCGACCAGTGTGGAAAGTCATTTACCCACTCGGGAAATCTGAAAGTACACAAAAGAACGCACACTGGAGAGAGACCTTTTAAATGCAGCCAATGTGACAAGTCGTTTACTCAGGCAGGGCATCTGAAGGAACACGAAGGAACACACTTAAAAGGAAGCCTGTTTAAGTGTAGTCATTGTGGACAGTCTTTCCGTCGGGCAAGAGCCTTAAAGCAACATACATGTAAACTGGCACGTTCAACAGAGAAAGAGTCAGTGGAATGTAACAAGTGTGGTAAGCGTTTTGAAGATGAACAAAGCCTTGTACGACATGAAAAAGAACACAAAGAAGACAAGGACTTTGAAGGCAATCAGCTCGAGACTTCCATTGCTCAGACAGGAGATGTACAGCAGCAGCAAATTGTAGGAGAAATCGCAGTTGGGGAGCGTTTTGAACGCAATCAGTCGCAGCAGTCACTTAGTCAGGTAGTGCAGTTAAAGCAACATAAAAGGACACACGCTGGGGAGAAACCTTATGCGTGTACCCAGTGTGGGAAGTGTTTTCTTACGCCAAGCAAACTCAAGGAACATGGTAGAGTGCATGCTGAAAATGAGCCCATTGAATGCGAGGAGTGTGGCAAGTCGTTCAAACATGAAGTAACTTTAAGATTACATAAACGTATACACACGGGAGAGAATCTGTATCAATGCGACCAGTGTGGAAAGTCATTTACCAACTCAGGAAATCTGAAAGTACACAAAAGAACGCACACTGGAGAGAGGCCTTTTAAATGTAGCCAGTGTGACAAGTCGTTTACTCAGGCAGGGCATCTGAAGGGACACGAAGGAACACACTTAAAAGGAAGCCTGTTTGAGTGTTGTCATTGTGGACAGTCTTTCCGTCAGGTAAGGGCCTTAAAGCAACATACATGTAAACTGACACGTTCAACAGAGAAGGAGTCAGTGGAATGTACATGTAACAAGTGTGGTAAACGTTTTGAAGATGAACAAAGCCTTGTACAACACGAAGGAGAACACAAAGAAGACCCAGATTTTGAAAGCAATCCGCTCGAGACTTGCATTACTCAAACAGGAGGAGTACAGCAGCAGGAAATGTTAGGAGAAAATGCAGTTGGAGAGCGTTTTGAAGGCAATCAGTCTCGACATTCACTTAGTCGGGTAGTGCAGTTAAAGCAACATAAAAGGACACAGGCTGGGGAGAAACCTTATGCGTGTACCCAGTGTGGGAAGTGTTTTCTAACGCCAAGCAAACTTAAGGAACATGGTAGAGTGCATGCTGAAAATGAGCCCATTGAATGCGAGGAGTGTGGCAAGTCGTTCAAACATGAAGTAACTTTCAGATTACATAAACGTATGCACACGGGAGAGAATCTACATCGATGCGACCAGTGTGGAAAGTCATTTACCCACTCGGGAAATCTGAAAGTACACAAAAGAACGCACACTGGAGAGAGACCTTTTAAATGCAGCCAGTGTGACAAGTCGTTTACTCAGGCAGGGCATCTGAAGGAACACGAAGGAACACACTTAAAAGGAAGCCTGTTTGAGTGTTGTCATTGTGGACAGTCTTTCCGTCGGGCAAGAGCCTTAAAGCAACATACATGTAAACTGACACGTTCAACAGAGAAAGAGTCAGTTGAATGTAACAAGTGTGGTAAGCGTTTTGAAGATGAACAAAGCCTTGTACGACATGAAAGAGAACACGAAGAAGACGCAGATTTTGAAAGCAATCCGCTCGAAACTTCCATTACTCAGACAGCATGCGTACCGCAGCCAATTTCAGGAGAAAATGCAGGTGGGGAGCGTTTTGAACGCAACCAGTCTCAACAGTCACTTAATCAGGTAGAGCAGTCAAAGCAACATGAAAGGACACACACTGGGGAGAAACCTTATGAGTGTACCCAGTGTGGGAAGTGTTTTCGTACGCCCAGCAAACTCAAGGAACATGGTAGAGTGCATGCTGAAAATGAGCCCGTTGAATGCGAGGAGTGTGGCAAGTCGTTCAAACATGAAGTAACTTTAAGATTACATAAACGTATACACACGGGAGAGAATCTGTATCAATGCGACCAGTGTGGAAAGTCATTTACCAACTCAGGAAATCTGAAAGTACACAAAAGAACGCACACTGGAGAGAGGCCTTTTAAATGTAGCCAGTGTGACAAGTCGTTTACTCAGGCAGGGCATCTGAAGGAACACGAAGGAACACACTTAAAAGGAAGCCTGTTTGAGTGTTGTCATTGTGGACAGTCTTTTCGTCGGGTAAGGGCCTTAAAGCAACATACATGTAAACTGACACGTTCAACAGAGAAGGAGTCAGTGGAATGTAACAAGTGTGGTAAACGTTTTGAAGATGAACAAAGCCTTGTACGACATGAAAGAGAACACAAAGAAGACACCGATTTTGAAAGCAATCCGCTGGAGACCGGCAATCCTCAGAAACGAAGTGCACAGCAGGAAATTTCGAGGGAAAATGCAGGTGGGGAGCGTTCTGAATACAGTCAGTCTCAACAGTCATTTATTCAGGTAGTGCAGTTAAAGCAGCATAAAAGGACGCACTCTGGGGAGAAACCTTATGAGTGTACCCAGTGTAGGAAGTGTTTTTGCTCGGCAAGCAAACTTAAGGAACACGGAAGAGTGCATGCTGAAAATGAGCCCATTGAATGCGAGGAGTGTGGCAAGTCGTTCAAACATGAAGTAACTTTAAGGTTACATAAACGTATACACACGGGAGAGAATCTGTATCAATGCACCCAGTGTGACAAGTCGTTTACCCAGTCAGGAAATCTGAAAGTACACAAAAGAACTCACACTGGAGAGAGACCTTTTAAATGCAACCAATGTGGCAAGTCATTTACTCAGGCAGGGCATCTGAAGGAACACGAAGGAACACACACCAGAGGGAGACCGTTTGAGTGTACCCAGTGTGGAAAGTGTTTTTTCTCGGCAAGAAATCTAAGGAAACACGGAAGAGTGCATGCTGGAAATATGCGCTTTGAATGCGAGGAGTGTGGGAAGTCTTTTAAACATGCAGCAACGTTAAGGCTACACAAACGAATACACACGGGAGAGAATCTGCATCAATGGGACCAGTGTGATACGTCGTTGACTCACTTAGGGAATCTAAAACATCACACAAGAACGCACACCGGAGAGAGGCCTTTTAAATGCCGCCAGTGTGGCAAGTCGTTCACTCAGGCAGGAGACCTAAAGGAACATACAGTGACACACACATTAGGAAGATCGCTTGAGTGTAATCAGTGTGGACAGTCTTTCCATCGGGCAAAGGCTTTAAAGCAACATAAAAGTACACATTCAACCGAGAACCCCTTTGAATGTGAGCGGTGCGAGAAGTGTTTTACAGACCAACCTAGTCTAGCACTACATGAAAGACAACACGAGGAAGAAACGTTTGAAAGTGATCTGTGTGAGTCTTCGTTTGATCAAATACCGTGTGTAGACAACGTACAACAACGTGATCGAGCAGATTTAGAGAAAGACAACAAGATACACACCAACAAGAAGTCACTTCAGTGCATTCATTGTGAGAAGGGTTGTAAACATCCTCTAACCCTAAAGTCACATAAACGAATACACACGGGAGAGAATCTGCATCAATGCGACCAGTGTGACAAGTTCTTTACCCACTCGGGAAATCTGAAAGTACACAAAAGAACACACACAGGAGAGAGGCCTTTTGAATGCACTCACTGTGCAAAGTCGTTTACTCAGGCTGGACATCTGAAGGAACATATAAGAACGCACACAGGCGAAAAACCCTTTCAGTGCAAACAATGTGGCAAGTGCTTTAGTCGGGCAAGAACACTGAAACTACACGAATTGGGACACAGTGAAGGAGAATACAGTGAGGAAAATTATGAATGCAACCAAAGTAGGGAACGCTCTACTCCAGAACGACAATTGTCTGAACATAACGAAGTACATATCCCAGGAACGTCTTGTGAGCATGACGAGCAGGAGAATAGCTTCAGCCTCCGTGAACTTTTAAGCAATATTACAGAGCAGCTAATATAGCACGTTTCTTTAATGCAAGGAATGTGCGCCCTTATTACGTAAACTAGTTGATCGTGAGTGGAAGGAACTGTCGTGTACTTGACACTGGGACAAAATGTGCAGGTAGCAATTCAACGTCATTTGAACAATCCGTTTCTGTAAAGAAGTCATCGTACGTGGGTTTTCTCGCCACTGTCATTTTCATCATCTACGATCAAGTCCCAGATACAGTTTCCCGATAACACAGCAAATACCAGCGAACTAATCAAGCAACCGGTTGATTTTCTCGCTATTACTTGTCCCATTGTGTGGAGTGTCTTACACAGTGTGAAAAAAGTTTCACCTAAGAAGTTTAGTAGGTGTAGCACAAATCAAACAACGCCTCCTCGGTTTCGTATTTTACCGTTTGAAGTCCTGTTTTTCATCTAGTTTCTATAGGTTTATCTCTTGTTACAGTTCCCATGTATATTTTTGTATTTCCAACATTTTATACTGCTTAAAGTTTTGAGTAAGATACCGGATCGTTCTGAAAACCACTGATGTGAGTAATGTACGCGGCGTAATTTTTTTTATTAGATGGTTATCACCATCATAGTACAACACAACATACACATGGATTGAAACAAGATACAGTGAAACCTGTATTAAGGTGGCCGAACACAGTTTTTAAGCGTTAGTGCCTAATTCACCATAACTTTTAATCTATTTATGCTTTGGCGCCCATTTTTTGCAAGAGTCAATGTTAACCACAGAAATATTTATTCTCGCATTTTGACTAAGGTGTGTGCTGTTGCCATGGCAACGGGGCTGGTTGAAAACAAGGCTTAAATAATGGTTTTTGTTTATTTAAAAAAAATCCAGTCGTTAGATTATTTTCATATTTTGCACACTAAGAATTGACATTAAATCCCTTCTGTCAACATGGTTCTAATATCATTTTGACATAAGCGATTTTCGTAATTCGCCGTTAATCGTTTTCTGTATTATTACAAATTCCCTATGTCAAAATTCAGATTTTTTCGATAGATAATTCACGTGGTCTCTGGTCTATTTTTCTGCCAAATTTCTTGAAATTCTAACGACTGGATCGTTAGAAATCGGCAGGTTTCTGCTAAAGCATTCGGTCTCAATTTTTCAAGCAACTGCGCATGCGTTGCATTTAACTGGATTCTTTCGGCAACAACCAAAAGCTGAAAATTGCGGGGTTCTTTGCATCGTTACCTTTTCTAACATATCTCTGTAATAAGACTAAAGTCATCAATACACTGCGTTAAATTACAGAGAAAAATAACACAGATAGTGCGGGTGTTGAGTAAATAAAATGACCGCTCTATTGACGGCATGTTTGTTCTTTGAAATCATTGTGCACGTGCTGCAAAAGCACGCGCGAAAACTGTGTTCGGTCACCTTAAGCGGACCCCATATTAAGCGGACACCCTCTATTAAGTGGACACCAGCTTGAGTCCCTTAACTTTCTTCCCACATTTATTGTAAAATAAACCTGCGTTCAGCGGACACCTCTGTTAAGCGGACGTGGACACCAATATTAAGGCATTTTGTTGCACAAAACCTGCAATAAGCGGACACTTCAAGGGCTTTTTACTTCTAAAAGCTCAGATTAGACACCGTTAACATTGTTCAGCGATGTCGTTTTAAAGCTCGGTAGATTATTCCAGATTGATGCATTGACTGTCTGGACATTATGCTAAGAGCAGTCTTTGATCTTACACCGTGTTACAAAATGGTTAATAATTAACTATTATTCTGAACCCGTTTAGAACGGACACCCTGTATTAAGCGGACACTAGCGAGGGTCCCAACGGTGTCCGCTTAATACAGGTTTCACTGTAATACAATTAACGACCGCGAAGTCCATTTACCGGGTTTCGAAATTGTTCCGCGAGACAAATTAACCCAAGGTGGCTGGGTTTGCCCTTTACCCACATAGTAACCTCAATTTCAAAGTGTGCGAGAGGAGGTTATGATTGATAGGCGCCATTGATTAACTATTGAAGTAAGTAAACCCAATTCTCGGCCATTTCTTGTCAGTACCTGGTATAAACCTCTCAATTCCCCTCCTGACCTGTTTAATCGGGAAAATTGATGCTTCTAATCAGGAGCTCTACCTTGTTGGTTAGATGAACACAAACATGTCATCAGTTGTCGCAGATAGCAATTCAATGTTTGTGAGAATTTTGGTCTTAGTTCACTGATTACGAAGCCAACGAGAGTAACAGCTCATTCTCAGTCCCTGATTGACCTAAGAATAACTAACATTTCGGTTAAAATAGTTAGATCAGGAGTAATGTCATTAAATATTAGCGACCGCTCCCTTGTTTATCTAATTCGCAAAACACATTATGCCATCCCTGGGTGTGTCAAGATTTTTAGTACTCGAAGTTAAAAAATTTCAATGAGAAGGGCTAGAGGACGCAGGACTAAGGCAAGAGGATGCCATTTGTCTATACCCTTGCAAAATGTGGGAGTTTTTGAGGAATCTGTTTCTTACCTGTATCAATAACAAGAAGTCCCCGTGGATTACGTATGAGTTAATACGTAAATAAAAGGGACCTGAAAAAGAAGGCTAAACAAACTGAAGATCAGTCTTACTGGGCTGATTTTAAAGCAACGAGAAATGAAAGGGAAAAAGACAACGCCATTAAATATGCCAAACGCAAATACTTCAGCGGTAACCTTGCTGCTAGCAGAAAAGATCCCCTTAAAAGTTGACAGCTAATTAATGAGCTCTTGTCAAAAAAAGAAGAAACAATATTGCTGATATTGAAATTGGGGATGTGAACACATAAGGTCTGCATCTGACATGGCGGAAGCCGTTAACTTTACATGGACTTGGCAAGAGACATTCCTCTAGCTGGTACTGTTCCAGAAAATTATCTCATCTCAACAAGCCATACCTCGTTTTTAAAGTTGAAGCATGCACTAATGTTTGGGGAGTTCGATATTCCTTCTGTGCTGAATGTTCCCTGTTACGGGATTCGAACCCTCGACCTCTGCGATACCGGTGCAGTAGTCTACCGTAATTGAGCTATAAAGCTCAGTATATCAATTTATATCAATATATGATCTTTCATATATTCGCTTGAATTCTTCACCATCTACGGGCCGGGTATATTACAAACTCACATTGTGATCAACTGGGAGGCCGGGTATATTACGAACTCACATTGTAATCAGCTCCCAGTTGACTTAATAGCTCAGTTGGTAGAGCACTGCACCAGTATCGCAGAGGTCATGGGTTCGAATCCCGTTAAGGCCTTAATTTCACAACTGCATAACTTGCGTGTATAACTGCGATGATAAATCAGGTCTTCAAAATTCTCACATCTTCCTTTTTACGAGGGGGCATAAAAAATCGACAAGAAATAGCCTGGGTTCGTTTGAAATATTTAATTCCAGGCATATAAAGAGCTTTTCAAAGTAAATTTGAAAGTTCTCGTTCGCTCATTGGCTAACGTTTATGATCAGCAAGAGAACGGACGCATATGTAGTCTGTGGATCCACAGCTACTTTGACAATGTTATAACACAGCTCATTGAAAACAGGAGGAGAGGCGTATAAAAAGGTGGCATCTAATTGTTCACTTCATCATGCAGTCTCTGCGCGCCATAAGGCGCATAAGGCCGAAATTGTTCACTTAAATAGCCCTTTTATCAGTTAACTCTTATCATTTGCATTATGATCTAAACCAACTGGACGCGAGGTAATTTCGGGCAGGGACTACACAATTACCTTGAAAAGAGCTATCCATGCCCAGCATGTGAAGTCATTTTTCATGCTTGGCATAAAAAAGCCATCTTTCACGCCTGGCGCGACAAAAACTTGTTATGTAGTCCTTTTCATGTCGGGCACGGGGAAACGCTATTAAAAATATGAATCGTATATTTATTTTCTTTGTAAATGAAACAATGCCATCGACAGCCTGTCTAGGAATTAGTGGTTCGTGGAGTGCGTTGTTAGAATTTGGGATCGAATAATAATAGAACGAAGCATTATAAGCTGTTACGCACTTGCAGCACTTTAAAAGACCATAGCGAAGATTGTCGTCATTGTCCTTTCGGTTAGAGAGCGAGGCATCATACAGCAAGTCATATGTCGGTAAGCTTGTCGCGCCCTTGAAAAGTTTATAAAAAAAGGCTACTTGCTTCTGTATGCATTTTCGTCATCCACAGCTAGTAAGTTGAATCCGTTGTGCATATTTTTTAATGCGTATTAATTTCGAGGACCCTTAGCTCTTTAGATAGTTCTTTAATTATTTATTAATAATTATACCTTTTTTCAGAGAGATTCACAGAACAGAGTGTTTCACGGTGAATGTGTGTTTTTCTTTGTGTGTGCGTATCTGCTGCTAGCTAGAACGAAAAAAAACATACAGTTGCAGTTGCGAGATTAATGTGACCGTTCGCCCTAATGTGTGAAAATGGAACACTCTGAGCTCCACAGTTGATCAAGAGTTATAAATTCATCGATTGCTCAAAAACATCGACGGAACTTTTTCTAGCACGTTGAGGGAGTGAAGACATTAAAGAAAACATATGTTATAAACGATTTCAGCATCTCGACCTTAACTCTGTTTCTGACAACTAAGCATGACAAAAACTAGGGACCATCCGGTAAAGCATAAAACACCTTTTCGTTGATGACTGTTATAAATCCTTGTTATAAAGAAAAAAAAGAAAAAGCCAAACATAAATACGTACAGGTTATATAGGGAAAACAGTTTTCTCGTGACAGAGATAAAAATTTTGATAAATTTCAAGGGTAAACGTTTAACGTCATCGTGATATAAATCGCTCTCATGTCACTGCGACGAACAGGAAAAAGAAAAAAAAAAGAAAAGAGAAATAAATAATCCAGTCTTTTCGCGGCAGGAATTGCTGGGTTTCAGCTCTAGAATGCAAGAGCATATACCCACCCGTACCTTCAAGATGCTTTTCCTGCTATCTATTTTCACATTGAATTTCAAAGACGGCACCCATGGATTACCAGGTAAGCAGAAAGTTTTTTCTTTTTCTTTCTTTTTTTTTTTTCCATCGTCTTAAAATGCAGTTCTCTCCAACAGTTCTAAAAAAATAATTCATACAGTAACAGTACTATTGGAGCGATAGGTTTCACTTTCCATAACATTTTTAGCAACCGTGTATTGACAGGCCAACAGACTACATTAAGTTGAGGGTATAACCAGGATGGTACGATATTTCATGGCGATATTTTGCATCGATAAAGGTACCAAGACGACTTTTTCCCTCCCGAAGGGTGTGAACCCAAGCCCACTTTACAGGTTGCGCGTTAACCCAGATTAGGTGTCGGTTTTTGCTTGAACGCCAATCAAAATGTGTGTAAAGTTGATTTCTATTGTTTCTCTGATAGTGTGCGGCTCAGTGGTGGACAACTCTCTGAGAAGTCCCGGATATCCGAACAAGTACCCAAGCAGTATGCATTGCAATTATACGGTGTCTATTCCACATGGAATGGCCCTGAATATTTACTTTGACGATTTCAAAATGGAGTATGAAGATTCTTGCATGTAAGTAGACGCAGCTACTGCTTAATTGTCCTTATTTTGAAGAGTAAGGTCGCAGAAGCTTTGTTACCAATCAATGCGTGTTCAAAACTGCAACAGCAATATTGGGCACTTTCCAATCGAGCAGAAAGTCCGGTTGAACTTTCTTAAATTTCCAGTGGCAAATGGAGCAGCACTTACCAGAACCTCTGGAAAATAAGACGCCCTTGCGAGGCAGGGTCACTCCAATTGTCGAAAGTTTCATGCCAGGAACATCCTAGTTAATGGCTGTGGAGGAGGCTAGGAACATCCGTTCCACTTGATTTTTTCCCGAAACTTCGGTAATATTCGGTAAGCATTTCAAGAATTTAGCATTTTCCGTTCCACTTGCAAGCTTTGTGTAGTTCCAGAACTCTTGGTTGACTGGAAAGCCCAGATGATGTCAGTCATTATCTTGCAACTGTGCATTCTTGTTAACCGGAAAGACCATGAAGTAAACTGAAATGTTGATGAGCAGCGAGATACGTTTTCTTTTCTTTTATGCTTTCCCATCCTTTACAGATAGTTGCAGTAACCAAGATCACCAACACAAAACTGACCAATCGGCTTACAGGGCACAGCCACCGAAATCCAACTACAGTCTAGCGTTTGAACTAATCAGTGTTTAGAGCTAAAACAACCATAAATATATCAAATCAATAAGAAAATTTTCCCGAAAGAGAAACTCGCTGGATTAACTACATTTTGGATATCGAGGATTTATATAAAGAGGCTGCATGCTAAGGCCGGGAAAAACTGTAACACCCTAAAAAGGACAAAAGCATTCATTAAACTTCAGTGGACAATATCATATATTGTTAAAAATTTGAAGTTAACAAGATCTGCATTCGTTGTCGTAGGTCAAGCGGTGATAAAATGAATTGCCTCAGAGACACGGATTTCCGCCAAGGGGACAGAAAAGGCAAACCTCTGACCAAATGTGTCTATGTGATTGTTTCAATAAGGTCGTCAAAAAAACTTACAGGTGTCTATGCCTGGAATCTGTGTTATTTAGGTATGATTACATGAAGATTACAGACGAAAATAGTACAACCGTTGGTGTGTACTGCGGTGAGCAGACTGGACGTGCTGTTGATGTTACTGGAAGCCACATAGTGCTAATATTCCACTCAGACTTCTGGCAAGAAGAAAGGGGATACTTGATTCTTTTCACTGCTGTGTCACTGTGTAAGTCCAATTCGAATAAAGCGCGATGCTTTTAAGTTGAGGCAATCATTATTGGGAAGATTCTTCCTGAACAACGAAAAAAATGAAAAGTGCATGACTAGATTACGTCATTAAATTCAAATCATCTCATCTCTCACAAATTAGAAAGAACAATCTTTCCTCAATATGCATGGACAAGGTGCAGCTTTATCAGCCTTTAGAGTATTTGATTGTTGATGTCCAATGTGCTCTTAACTTCCGCTGGGTTTATTGTGTGATTGAGAAAATAGTTAAAGTTAAATTTATACACGAGAGATCGTGTTTGACCACAACAATAACGGAGAAGAGAGTTGAAAACACGACGCGTAGAGGAGTATTTAATTTTTAACGAGCTTCGAAAAGGGAAAAATGAAATCGTAAGCAATCCGTGCTAATTAAAATCGGATATTCAAACACGATTATGATTAGCTTTGATTAAATTTGATGAATTATTAATGAATTTGAGGATAATATTTTGTCTTCTAGCCTGCGGCTCAGTGGTTTCTGACTCGCTGAAAAGTCCTGGATATCAAAGCAGCTACCCAAGCAACATAGACTGCGTTTATTCGGCTCCTATCCCACAAGACTGGCAGTTAAATGTTTACTTTCACGATTTTCAACTGCAAGATAATCCCTCATGCGAGTAAGAAACGACATCATATATGCTTTTATCATTGTTGGTTTACACACATTAACAATTAGTAACACTAATAGGGAAATTACACTCTGCAAAAGCATAACACTAAAGGCGGAAGAAGATTAAAGAAAATATTATTAGAATAATACTAGACCTTGACCTGATTATTGTATTTTGTAATTTATCGTGTGTATAGTGTTCGATCGTCATATTTTTTTCTTTGTTTAAGCCATGACTATTTAATGATTCTGAATGAGAAGAAGGAAACGTTTGGTGTGTATTGTGGTTTGAAGACTGGAACAACGGTTGTTGTATCTGGAAACTACGCCGTGATGAAATTCCATTCAGACGACAGTGTTGAAGAAAAAGGCTTTCTGATAGTTTTCACTGCTACGCCTGCCAGTAAGTAAAGTTGAAATGTGGCTTGATGTTTGGCAGTTCTGATAATTAATGAGCTTGCGGATTACGAATGTATGGGCGCTCTCCATTTAAACCAAGAATTCCAAAAATTTCGAAACGGAGACAAATGGTAACGAAATTTCTTGGAAAAGTTTCCAGGAAATCTGAAAATTGTTGAATTTCCGAAAAGCAAAATTCAGGGGATTCCGGGAGGAGAGTCAAATGGAACGAAAATTCTTGGTAAGAAATTTCCGAAAATTTCGGAATACCTCCCAAGCTTGTCATGTTTTCGGAAATTCCGGAAAATGCTGTTTCATTCGCCACTGGAAATTTCCGGAAATGCATGCAATCTAGAATTTTTGGTGGAATGGAAAGCGCCCCATGCGTTTTATATTATGATACCAAACAACAAGAAGTTTCATTCATTACCGTACCGAAATTGGCAATCAGCCAATAAGAGGCCGTGTCTACTATCCTGATATCCTACGATATCAAGTCACTGACCTGATATGGTTACGATATCATGGTCGCTTGGTCGAATTTTGGTGCGGTAAATACCTAATCGTGCCATTTTGTACGCTTCGGCGGCACATCAGACTACGTCTTGCCAAAGACCGTGTTTGACTACACTTTCAACTACTGAGAAGAGAGCTGAAACTACTCCATGCGAGCAATGACTCGGCTAAACTCGTCTGATTTGCCGCCGAAGTGTACCAAAAAGAGGCGATTAGGTATCAATACTACACGGCCACAATATTGAGCCATCTCCACGGATAGTACAAATTAAATTACGTCTTGACACATGTATTTCTCTATTTTGTGTTTCTGCTTTGAATAGAGCCCAAAGTCATGCTATCATCTCCTATTGTGCGAACTTTCTCTGGCTACAGTATCTCCACTTGCTCGGCTAGTGGAACTCCCCCCGTGCACACAGCATTAGTAAGAAACTCTTCAACTCTAAGAAATACAACCGACAAGAATGTTCAAGATATCCGATTATTTGAGGAAGGAAAGTACTCTTGCGTGGCCAGCAGCACGTATGGAACAGACGTCAGAGAGTTTAAAGTCATTTTTATAGGTTAGACCTTTAAGACAAACACTCACAAATATTGATATATGCAATTGTGGTATATATGTACATGATAGTGACGCGAAGAGCTCAATTAGCCATGGTGTTGCTATTGACACGGGTTTTCACTGCAAGCTCCTACATTTCTATTGCATATTAGTATAAGTTCCCTAGATTTCTATCACGAATGCCGTTCTTTGATTGGCTACGCTACTCACTATCTATTCTGTTGTAGATGGCGATTAGCCTGGCAATGTATGCTTGTTGACAAAATGACGGCTGCTTCTTTGTGTTGAATGACTAGTAGATTTATACTAATAGGATAAGGCTATTCGCTCTCGATTTTTATGGGTGATACAGTAAAAACCTGGCATAATAGGTTCTTGTATTTTGAGGTAGTTATTGGCAATTTAGGCTAAGTAGGTCCTTTCTATGCAGGAGATGTAGTTGTTGATTATCAGTATTAACAAGTGCATTATGACAAGCCTATGATTACAGAATGTATATCTAGTGTTACCTCTATAACAAGGGTTCATAATTGAACATTAACCCACATATAAGAACCTGCTTGATCTTGCTTGCCTAAACAGGTTCTTACATTTTTGTGTATTAAAATGGCAAATTTCTGCCAGCGAGTTATTAAACCACTAGCTAGGTTCTTACTCGAGGGTTTTCATTGTAGTTGACTCATGCTGCATACTAGTGGTCTAATGGATAGCTTGCTGGACTCCAGATCGAGCTGTCTGGTTTTGAGCTCTGGCCGGGTTCAGTGCGTTGAGTTCTTTACTCTCTCTGTGCCTCTCTCAGCCCGGTTGTAAACGGGTACCAGATAATTTATATTGCCCCCCAAATATAGAAAACTGAACTAAAATAAGAGTAATAACGCCCCAAACAATCACGAGTAGGCTCACCATATTTGTAGAGCATGGTGTAAGGGCTCATTACCCATGATGGCTAAGCCAATGAAAACACTCCAATTGCATTATCCAATGATCCAGATTTTAAATAATTACCAATTATTCCACAAGCGCGCGTTGGATATGAGATGGTAGATGGCCAACGAGGCGCTATAATCATCTCATATCCAACAAGGGCGAGTGGACTAATTGTTTTATTAAAAATGCCCAAAAATATAGCAAACTAAATTAAAAAAAAGAATAAAAACGCCTAAAAAAATCACGCGTACGCTTACCATATTCGTAGAACATGGTATAATCGCTTTTATTAAAAACTGGATCATTGGATAATGCAATTCGACAGTTTTCATTGGCTTAGCCATCACGGGCTATGAGCCATTATACCATGCTCTACGAATATGGTAAGCGTACGCGTGATTTTTTTGAGGCGTATTTATTTATTTTTTTAAGTTTAGTTTGGTATATTTTGGGGCGTTTTTAATAAAACAATTATTCCACTCACCCTTGTTGGATATGAGATGATTATAGCCAACTCGGCGCTATGCGCCTCGTTGGCTATCTAACATCTCATATCCAACGCGCGCTTGTGGAATAATTGTTAAATAGCCCATGATGGCTAAGCCAATGAAAACTCTCGAATTGCATTATCCAATGATCCAGTTTTTTATAACATGGAATATCCCATTTGTCACTTGTATTAATATATTTTTTTGGTATACCGGGAGAGTTGAAGTGACTTGTGGGATATTCCACGGTATACCACTCGAAAGCGTTGTATAACTAGCATTTATTATTCATTCAAAATATTTCCTTCTTTCTGATTGGTTAAAACCACACGCAAAATTCACCATAAGCAGCTGTTGTTGACCAAATTTGCAAAGAATTTTGTCACATTCAACCGATGACGTCAAAAGTGCAGCCCGCTGCAGATTATTGAACCATTGATGTCAAAATGACGTCAGAAGTGTAGCCTGCTGCAGATTATTGAACCATTGACCAAGAAAACCTGGTGCCGATATATATTGTTGGAGGGTGCGAAATTTCTCGACCTGCAGAATTCTTCATATCCTACGAAAGCCGAATTCAATAAATGAAAAATATTCAGTCGTATACGTGCTGGCCCATATTGCTAGTTTACGCATACAGCTAGTGACCTTTGCTTACCTATATAATTTATTGTTGTATCCATTTAGATTGTGGAAATCGGTGTTTGCCTAAACTTCACAAAAATCTCCTCTTAAACACCGTCTACTGCAGCAATTTAACATCATTCACGGAAGTTATTTATTGCGTCCCCAAAATGACTCAAGATATGTAAGTTTTCCCCATTTTTCTTTTTTTTATCCGTAATTTCCCCTTGTTCCGTCACTGAATGATTAAGGTGGCTCATAAAGGTTTCCAGCATTTTGCTGCAAATCTTCTTTAAGGGATCATGTCAACGCTACCCCTCGTGTTTAGTTAATGTTACAATGATAGAATCAAACAATTCCCAATCATTGGTGAATAAATTATGGCCCTAACTCAAAAGGTTACTACAGCAATATAATAACCCACTTAGACAACAACAATTTTAGCTTTCTGGGCTCATTGGTGACCGTCGAACAGTGATCAGCGTGTTAAAATTTAATTTGCCAAGTAAAAAACAAATGTGGGCGTGCTGAAATTTGAATTGACCAATCAGGATTCAGCAGGTGGGAAAAACTTTAATGTCTTGGCGTCAATGTAAGTTAACAGGAAAGGCATTGAAATCAGGCACCTTTTCACACTGGGGATGATACTAAATATTCACGAAAAGAAATTTACAATTCCCAAAACCATATCAGATTGTAAAAAGTGAAAAATATGAAACGTTTTGTGTCTCTAAGCTTCTAATTTGGCGCCAAAAATGGGTCGCCGGCATCTTGCATGGTAACTCGCTCGTAGTTCATCGTGTGTTGCCAGGTAGGCCTATTTGGAACAAAATATGCTGTTCCTCGTCAAATCAAACGCGGAAGTTAACTATTAGAAGAGGCCAAAGCAACTTTAGCATCGTCTTTATTTTTGTTATCTACGAATAAAAAGGCTATTATCGGTAGGACAGCTCTGTTTTGACTGCCGCTCGTACTGCGGGTTCAGCCGCCGCATGCGACTTGCTTGCTCATTTTAATGGACCCGTGATATCGCTTACATTAACATATATCTGGTAAAAGGGTCCTAACGCAAACTGCAGTGTCAAAATCCGCGGCAAACATCCCTAAACAGCGATAGCAAAAACAATAATGAGCAATAAAATGGCCACTGTGGTGCGCTATGAGTATTATTACATTTCTTAGCTGTATTTTCAAAATACGGTCAAAGTTTAAAACTTTTCGTAGTCTTAAAATCGTGACGGCGAATTTTCATCTTTTCATTTTTAAGGGACAGTCTATCTTAAAGTGCCCCTGTGAAATTTTTTTTTTTCCTTTGGATTTCAAAACTATGTTAACTAAACACTAAGTGACCCAAGTTTTAATCCTTGATTTAAAAAAGGCACTTTCCTATTTAATGATCCGTCATTACTAAATTTAAGTTCTTGAGAGAGCTGGATCGAGGAGAAAATGACGTCAAAGGCTCACTAGTTTAAGAATGCAATGCGTGTGTACGCTGGAGAATTAATATGCAGCACGGGAGTTTTGGGCTTTCACACTTTTAAACTCGCACTTTGCATACATAATAAGCTGCGTTCACACGCTGAAATTTTAAGCTGGTGAGAATTTGACATCACTTTTCTCGGATCCAACCCTCTGAGGTCAAATCGGCCAGGTTTGAACGTGAGTGATGGCGGATCGTGAAATACAAAACTTACGCTCAAAATAAACGGCCTTTGGATTAAAATGAAAGGTCAGAATTTTGCCAGTCAAGTGTTAAGAAAACACACTTTCAGAATCTCAAGAAAAAAAGGAAGTGATTTTTTTTTATCACAGGGGCACTTTAAGGGTGCTTGTAGAAAAGAAGAGCTCCACAATGCGTACATATGTGGGCTACATTAGCGTCCAGAGGGCTTGTTGAATGGATGGGAGGTGTTTATTGAGAACGGGGATTTTTTTCAAAACAGGATACCTATTTTATTTGTCCGCTTGTCGGTTAGTAATTTTCTGATTGACTGAAGGAGATAAGACCGTCAAGTAACCGGACGTTAAATGTACAGTGCGTAGTGAGTATACAGGGCTCTAATGGATATAGATTCTTAGTCCTTGCTGCGATTAGTCAAGGTTAATTTTGTTTAGAGGAGAGGAGTATATTGTAAAGGGAAACGATTGGAACCAGCAGGGGTACTCCCTATAAATTAAAAATGCCTTTGGCTTCGGCCGGTTTACTGTTTAAAAGGATCACTGTTGTAACAATCCACGTAAATACCGTCAAAGATCTGGCGGGATACCGTCGGGTTAACACTGAAATTAGGCGGTCATTTCGGAAATTTGGTCTGATGGGATCAGGTGAATTTGTTTCGCTCGTGTTTTTACGCCTACACTGACACCCACTGATTATTGCTATGATTGCCGACAAACAAGCAGCTAAGAGAAGGTTTTACTTTACTTCTCTTCCCCTCCCTCCCTATTCCCTTTGCTGGAGGAGAGAAACCACTAAAGCATATTGTAGACGCGGAAAAAAATTAAATGCGAAAATCCCAAAAGGGTCTTTTAAATTAATTGTAAGTGCTTTGTTTCTCCTGGTAGGTATATCTCTTCAAGCAATCTTTCAGATCTTCTAGCTGAAGTATTCTCTAACTTCTCAATGCTAGAGTCACTGTGAGTGTATTTTTTTTTTTTTTTTGCAGTGGTGGATCCAGGGGAAAATAACTAGATAAGAAAAAATGTAATAAGTAAACTAGGTCTTGGGGCAGGATCCGCGAAGTGTGCCTCTCTTCCCCACTCCACTCCCCCTCAGTTTTTGCCACCTAGGTGTTAACTGGTGAATTTTGGAAATGAAACCTACGCTGCACCTCGCCACCCAAACGGGTCGTTTAGTCGGCAAGGAATGGTTCGAAAGTACCTTTCAGAAATGGTAAGGTAGTGCACTAAATTTGCCGCTGCAGGGAAACCTTATTAACAGTGTTTTGGTCTACTGGTACAGGGGTGGTGTTTTTTTTAGGCTCACTCTGTAACTCTCAGAGTATCAGCGACTTTCATATAACCCACAATGCATTTGGTTTTCCCCACAAAATTTTGCATAAACTATTGTCATCTATTCTCAAGTGTATTTGAAAACAATAGTTTATGCAAAATTTTGTGGGGAAAACAAAATGCATTGCGGGTTATATGAAAGTCGCTAATTAAAGCCAACACAATGAAACTTGAATGATTTATAAGACATCCAAAGCTATTGAAACGATGGAACATGCAAGAATGACGTCACATATGACATAGAAATGACACCATCAGTTCGAAATAATTTTTTGAAACGTCAGACAACCGCCACAAAACGCATAAGAATAATGGAAACCGATAAAGAAATCAAATCTTTATTAAATTCAAAGAAGTACTGCAAGAAATCCATTAAGTGCAACAGAATATAAATTTGAAAAACATGTTTCCAGGAAAAATTCAAGACCCTGGACTGATGACACAAATTTCTTTCCAGATAAGTCTTAGGAAAATTCGCCAAAGTTCTCCATTTATCTATCCGTTGATAATTTATGATTAATACAACCTGTTAAAAAGCTATAAAGCAGTTGCGTATTTGCAGTGGTTCACACGTAGATTTAAGAATGGGGAAAATGCTTGCCGATTTTCCAGAAATCCGAGAAGAGATCCGGAGAGGGTATCAAATTGATCAGGGACCTTTGAATAACTTTTGAACGATTTGTGCTTGGATTCTTTGTAATTATTTGAGATAAAGAGTGAATCTTGTATTGATGAAAACAATTGTCGACGAATTGTTGGAAAGATTACATTACCTCGAAAAGAGAGAGGAGAATTTTTCCTACTTTTTTTGTTCTTACCACAGTTTGGTTTCACATGGGAAAAGAATGTGAAAATGAAAAATATTTTTAAACAAATCGGTCCACCTGTGGGATATTTCTCGTTTAATCCTCACGTTGTATCCTCTCCTTTCGTGTAAAAATTCATTCCAAGCCTGTACTAACCCTGAATATTTGTTACATAGAGCGTGTTCTCCCGGTTCCTTCAGCTATTTCGGGACTGTCTAGAGAAGTCCTATCGGCACTATCTCAAGAAGTCCCAACTGGCAGGGGGGGGGGGGGGGTAGACCAGTTAGCTATTAACGAGCGTGGCAGGGAGTTGAACCAGGGTCTACCGAGAAACAACTCCAGCTTAGTGGTCAGAGCGGGACTTGTATCTCCGTGGCCTCCGTATTTTAAGTCCGGCGCTTTAACCACTCGGCCACGCTGCCTCTACCAAGCTAGATAAAATTCACTCTCTTTGAAATGGACCAGCTACGCTCTCTTTACTGACTAAATTTATCAATCAATCCATCAATCTTAGGGAGTTGTCTTCATGCAGTATCGCATTTCTCCCTGACGGAGTGTTTGCCACACTGACAATTCTTCGTACTCTGTAAGTGATTTCTATCTCATTGAGAGTACAAAAAATGACTAATCGTTTGTGCAGCCTGTTGTTTTATGGGTGTAGAATTAACACTAGGAAACATAAGGGGAAAGTACAAGTTTATCGCTATCATTTAGGAGTAGGAAGCCTAGCTGAGAAGAGAGAACTCGATACACTGTGAAAGTAAGGTATGGTATGTTTATGGAGAACTTGACAGTGCTTACTTCCTAAAAGCGATCGTAAATATTATTTTCGTCAAGACTGTTATTACGCAAT
Source organism: Micromussa lordhowensis (assembly GCA_964020085.1). Classification (NCBI taxonomy): domain Eukaryota; kingdom Metazoa; phylum Cnidaria; class Anthozoa; order Scleractinia; family Lobophylliidae; genus Micromussa; species Micromussa lordhowensis. The sequence goes on from OZ026598.1 coordinate 16,991,254, forward strand.
CGTCTCATAGCTTGGACTGCCTGTGCGTATACCATTCTAAAGAAAAGAAGATAAAAAAGCACAAGCTATCCAAGTGTGGTTACCATAGTAACATAAAGCTGCATAAAAATGACATATACGATCACGATATTGTTGAGGGAAGATCTGATCGGTAAACCAGAAGATTAATTGTATTAGCTGAGATATAAAATAATATATAAAATGCTTGAGTCTTTTGTAAATCTATGCCGACAGACTTACTCAGTTTTCTACCTTCAATCCGCTCCCCTGGCCACAAAAAATTTGGTCTACATATAAAATTTACCAAAAAATTCTTCCTGGGTTTAAAGGTGATGTTACGAGCCGATTTTCAACGCCAGTTTTCAACGCCGATTTTCAACGCCAATTTTTAACGCAACATTGTTGCGTTAAGGACGTTCGCGCCCATTGCTACTGCGCATCTCTATTGCGCACGCTATTCATTGGTCACGCGCGTGCCACGTCATTTTCAAGCGCGCGCACCGAGTCGAAAACTTAACAACATATAGAGCTGATGACCTTTGCGTTAACTTGGTGTGCGAATATTTTTGTTGGAAGCTCGGTGACCCCCACTTTTTTTTCGGCAGATCACTTCCTTTTTTAACTCTCTACATGTACTAAAAAGAACAAAAAAATCTGTGTGTGGGAAGTTGTAATTATTTGTCATATACTATTAAAAAAGGGTCGAATTGGTACATGGAGACAGGTGTGCGTGACTTAGAAGTTGTCTTTTTTAAGGCTAATTCTAGCAGATTTAATGACATATGTAGCAAAGATCTATCAATTAGGCCTATATAAGCCGTTAAACACTCATAGCTTAGAGATGATTCTTCAACTTAAATATATGCCGATAGTAATGAATCCGGCCAGAATCGCCTCGAATGACTGAGAATCGTAGAAATGCTATGGTCTGAGCTACGCTTTATCTTGAAAACGAGTTCGGTGACCCCCGATTTTTTTTTTACGTTTTTTATCTAATCTTATCATTTTCTACCGTCAGTCAAAGTTTTAAAAAAATCTGTGCGTGGGAAGTTTTTGGGCGCGAACGTCCTTAAAAATCGATTTTGCGTAACATGGCGCACAAGGCGACTTTTAACGCAACATTCCGATGCGGTAGGATATTGCAAGTTTTTGAGAGTGATTTAAAAACCTGCAACATTGTTGCCTGAATGTAGAATAGTGCGTTAAAAATCTTCTCGTGTAACATAACGTTGCCGACCGTTGCCACAACAAAGTTCCGTTAAAGTTGTCTCGTGTAACAAAGATTAAACATAGGCACGCAAGGCGTGCAAGAGATATTTTTTTAATTAAAAGGTTATGAAGATTGGAGCATTTAAGGTGGTTCGAAACAGTTTTATGGCGCGCGCAAACTGGGTTCTAATCAACAAGCCTAATCTCGCGCGTGCAGTTGACGCACATGCGCAAATGCTGATCTTGTCGTGTCGAAATTTTGGAGTTTTTATAACTTTAATCGCTCATATTTCCGCTTCCGCTCGGTGGATTTTTTTCATTTTTTCGGTGATAACCAGGATCAATTGGCTGCATACATAGTCTGATTTTTAAAAAAATTCTGTAGGCGGGAAAAAAATAAGAGAACAATAGTCAAAAAGAGGATTTTTTCTTAATCTACCCTACAGATTTTTTTTAAACTGAAATACGTTAAAGGTCATTTCTGGTGACATATAATATTGCAGTTTGAGAAGATTTCACCGACCAATTTAAAAAAAAAAGACAATAGATTTCGATTTTAGGGGCTCAACTGAATGCGTCATATGGTTGCTATGGTAACAGGTTTTCTGAAATGAATGTCATGTAATGAATCTATGATGTTTCTTTTAGTTCTGTGCCAAATTTCATAGTAATACGATGAACCATACATAAATTAGAAAAGAATTTGTGAACTTGTCTCGGGAAAATGAAAACTACTTCGAACCACCTTAAGGGAGTGTTTACAGTGACAATTTAGTTAACCCTTTTTACACAACAACACTAGTTTACCGAAAAAAGAAAGAGAAAAAATACCTCTGACACGTTGACAGTCTAATTTAATTCATTCCCATATGAAAAACAAAAGTGTCAAATTACCATTTGTAACTAAAAATAGCAAGCATCTCGTGGGAACAAGTGGTGATGATTTGCCAGCTCTAATTGAATTTACTCCCTTGTGGAAAACAAGTGTCAAATTACCCTTTGTAACTAAAAAATAAAATATCTCGTTATATTTCCATGCAACAACAACAAAACAATCGTTACCTGTACCTATTGTAAACGTTCGAACTCTTTCAAATCAAAATAGTCTCGTCTCCTCTAAAACATTTCGTAAGAACTAGAAGCAACGATGCGTGACGTCTAATTGAATTTACTCCTTGTGAAAAACAAAAATATCAAGTTACCATTTGTAACTAAAAATAGCAAGCATCTCGTGGGAACAAGTGGTGATGATTTGCCAGCTCTAATTGAATTTACTCCCTTGTGAAAAACAAAAGTGTCAAATTACCCTTTGTAACGAAAAAATAAAAATATCTCGTTATATTTGCACGCAACAAGAACACAGCAACTGTTACCTGTACCTATTGTAAACGTTCAAACTGTTTCAAATCAAAATAGTCTCGTCTCCTCTAAAACATTTCGTAGGAACTAGAAGCAACGATGCGTGACGTCTAATTGAATTTACTCCTTGTGAAAAACAAAAATATCAAGTTACCTTTGTAAGTAAGAATAAAAACATCTCGTCCGTTTGCATACAACTACCTCACGCACTGTTTCATACCTCAAGGCTTATCTCCTCCATAACTAATATCCTAAGCCTAACTCACAGAAAATGCCGAAGTAAACCCAATATATGAATACTTCCTCCTCTTTTATAGAAGAATAAATATGGCAGTTCTGAACTGTATCGGGATCAAATCTTCTCATATACCATTTACTTTTAAAACAAGAAATTTGATTGGCTGTTTATAGTAGATTCGATCTGATTGGTGCGACATACATACATCTCTCACTGATCCATTGACCCGTCCACAACATACTCGTCGCGCCGACTAAGAGATATTTTTTTTACAAAAAAATAACTCAAAAATCAGCGTTAAAAATCGGCGTTTAAAATCGGGTCGTGTAGCATCATCTTAATATTGGACTAAATTTGTTCTTTAAAAGTGGCTTTCAAGTGGCGTAGGTGATTGCAAAGATCAATTTGGATTCATACAGTTTTGCTTAAGTAAATGTTGGTTTTTTTTATGGCGTCCACGACGGTTTTTCAACGCTTATGACGTGACTTGAAAGAGTTTTAAATGAGCTACAAGCTGACTTGTATCTTCGGGTTTTTTTTCCGAAATCTTCTGAATTTTCGGACAATCTTCGAAAAAGTTCGTGTAGCCTTCGGAAAACTTTCGCGCTCACTCATTAGCCATGCATTATTCTCCATTTAAACAATCAGCTACAGCTTCATTGAATTTTCCATTTTGAAACAATTGCTCTGTCACGAACCTTGTAAGCTCGTGAATACGCAGTTTCAATGTTCTCGGATGTTTTTAGATTCTCTGTGAATACCTTCATCAGACTAAACTAGTAATGCACTAGTGAAGGTAGGCTTTCGAGGAAGATACAAGTCAGCTTGTAGCTCATTAAGGAGAGAAACCATTTTCTACACGAATGTAAATTAGAGGAAGTCATATTTTTCTTACGTGCTACCTTTTCACAGGAATTTGTCTTCTAATGCTGTAAAATCTCTGCCTGAAGAAGTTTTTGCTCAAACGACCCTTCTTGAAGACCTGTAAGCTAAAACTTGCACATCCGGCAGACTGTAAGACATGGGTGTATTGATATCCACATAGTTAATAACTAAGACATCGTGCTTGGTACTAAATGACTTCAAAACAGACCCGGCAAATTTTGTTCTGACTGTTCTCTATTTGTCAGTGCCTTGTCACCTCACTGAGGTGTTCTGGAGAGCTAAAGTAAGGTGACTCAGGGAACTCCAAGCAAAAACATCCATCATGGCCTCCAAAGCAGTGGATCTCAGCTGTTTGACAACAGGAGCCCATGGTCATTGGGCTCTTAAGTTTTCTGTTCAGTCAAGCTTTTTTACCAAATAACGAGAATGACAGAGATCATTTTTTAGCCTTAGACGCGCAACTCATCTATTTGTGGAAAGGAAAACGTAACCCGCAAACCTGCTATTGAAGGATCTCAATCAGTTCAAAGATAGGGGTGTTTGTTCGCTTTCTTCCCTACTCGCTTTTAACGAAATGTCTGGTTCTACATTGTTCTTTTCTTTTGCCGGAGAGGCCGTGATGGACAGAGACGGCTCAATTACCAAAGGCTTCAACCATGCACTATTGAAAATGTGTAGCTTGTCCATTCTTAGAAAACTGATCCAAATTTAAATTTTTGTTTGTTGTCAGCTGGAAATTTAGGTTAACTGAGCAGTTTTGAGTTGTTTGTTTGTCCGAAATCGAGAAAACGTAAACTATAAACTGGCCGCGATCCAAGAAAAATGTTGGCGTGTCCTTTTGTCAGATTTTTAAATGAACATTTTCGCGCGGTTTGTCGTGCTTTTGACTTCATGTAAGCAGGATCGATAGGAAAATCCGATAGAAAATCGAGCAATTTCAGTTTTTAGTGGACAAAAATCTGTACTAGAATAATTTTAAGTATTTTACGGTTCTTTTTACGTTTTCTTAAAGATATAAGTAATTGCCTGAAATAACACCGAAAACAATTTCCCAAGGGAACGAGAGAATATAAATTTCAAAGTTCTGAGAAATTGTGCAAACGTAAGTACAATGTCATCGATCATCAGTGTCATTTCTCCAGTACTTTCAAGTCCTTCATACGAAGTTCAACCTTTGTTTTCGACGTTTGGTGTTGCTAGAAATGATTTTTTAAAACAGTCGTAGAGAAGTTTGCAATAAAATGTAAATAACCTTGGTCCTAGGTTTTTGTCCACTCGTTACTCGAACTTCTGGTGGATTCTGTCTTAAGAATATCAGTGTTATAAAAGAAATGGTAAACGTCCAGCAGTGCAACTATCGAGTTATGGATGCACATGGGAGGTTTGCTAAGCACTCAAGAAGCTAGAGTCGCACTCCGCTATCGCCTCGTGCGACTCTTACGCTTCTTTCGTGTTTAGCAGCCTCCCAAGTGCATCCATGACTCGGTAGCTGCACGCTTACCATTTCTTAATTTGTCTTAAGCGGTCAGCAGCCATTTACATGAAAAGCAGCGACAACCCACAGCACAGGGAGCAGAGGAGTTCCTTTTGAACGAATGAATAAAAAAACGACTTACCTCTTTGAAATGCACTGTTGCGTAAATTCTCCCGGCCAAAAAAGCTCATTTCCGAGTCAGTATACATTCATTTTCGCCGGTCCACTGCTCCCGAACCGATTTCTATCGTGCGAACCGCCATTATTTTTGAACTTATTGACCGCTGACTACTGCGACCGCAGTCGTCTAAAGGCTGCGAACGTACTAAAAAAAGGAAAGGGAAGAAACTAATTTGGAGCGTTTTTTCGCAAATCCGTAGCTTCGTTATAAATGCATCAAACCCCCTAATTTTTTATTTTGGGGATGTTTCCTAGATATTCTGTGCGTTAACTCTTAGTTTTGCTACAAAGGTTGAGGGAAAGCGGTATTTTCGTGGACCGAAATGTGGTTCTCGATGAACCGCCTTCGTGCAATGTGCACCGCAACAGCTGGTGACGGAAATGACGTGAACCTCGGGATGGCAGCATGACTGCGCAAGACAGGAAGTGGTTTGGGCGAGTTGAGGCTCAGGTCCAGGCCTCGGAAGAGCAATGGACCGTTACTAATTTCACTTCCGTCACCAGCTGTCGCGGTCCACATCAAACTAGTCACGTGGTATTAGTTTCTTCCCTTTCCTTTTTTTAGTACGTTCGCAGCCTTTAGACGACTGCGGTCGCAGTAGTCAGCGGTCAATAGTTCAAAAATAATGGCGGTTCGCACGATAGAAATCGGTTCGGGAGCAGTGGACCGGCGAAAATGAATGTATACTGACTCGGAAATGAGCTTTTTTGGCCGGGAGAATTTACGCAACAGTGCATTTCAAAGAGGTAAGTCGTTTTTTTATTCATTCGTTCAAAAGGAACTCCTCTGCTCCCTGTGCCCACAGCACGATTTCAGTGCGATTCATAGAAATAGGAACGAGCAAGGCATTAAGGGAACTGCCAGTCGCATTTGTTTGAGGTTTGGTGCGAACAAAATCTGCAATGTAGTGCATTCTCCTTCTTCGGCCAGGTAACATTTGTTTCACAACGATGAACGAGCTGTCAAACGTGATTTAAGGTTGTAAAATAGAGCAATTTAGTTAAAATTACGTTTCCATCATGTCACGCAATTAAATTTGTATCTTCAGTGTTTCTATTTTAATTTCCATATTCAACAATTATCTTGTGAATTAGTGTGGCTAGAGTCCCGTAATATTAGTTTCTTTCATTACCCAAGAAATTGCCAACGAAACCCAATTTTTAAACTTCATTAACTGCCGTTATGCCGCACTATGCAAGACGTCAGATGAGTCGTATAGAAAACTATGTATATCGCAAGACAGTTGTTATGTTGCAATGATGATAGATAAGAAGGACTATCTGATCCATAGACCCTTTGCATAAATGGCGCCTAAATTTGAATAACAATACTTATACATCCTAAGCCTCACATTCATGTGAAAAATCCCTTGTTTGAAAACATGAGCCCGAGGCTAAGGATGTATCAAGTATTGTTATTCAAATTTAGGCGCCATTTATGCAAAGGGTCTATAGATAAACTTAGTGGCAAGTAGCTAAATGTTATTACGTACCTATACCGAGCTTGCCATTCCAACATAACCATGCCATACTCACTGGGAGCTTTTGCAAGCTCTTTTTAAAATTCAGTTACTGATATGAACGTTTTGGTCCGCAGAGATCTTTCCGTTAACAAAATCCAATACCTGCCAAAAAACGTATTCGCTTCTTTGACTATGTTACTACACCTGTAAGTTTTTAAAAACACTACTGATGAACACCAATGTCACTACACACTAGCAACTAACAACGGCTGATTAGTAACACCTAACTACTGACTACTACCTGCCAACAGGACAGGCTGAAATTAAAGAGTGAATTCCCATGTAGGCGCGTTACAGAAGCTGTTAGATAACGGAAAGGATCGAAACATCAACGGCCAAAACCTATCACTCTGAATGCGTGCATACCTTTACATGCACTCGACAGTATCGATTCTATCAATAATTAGTATAAATCTACTAGCGTTCTATCACGAAGGCCGTTCTCTGATTGGCTACGCTACTCACTATCTATTCTGTGATAGATAGTGAGTAGCGTAACAGTGTGCACTTGTTAACAAAATGACGGCCGTTTCTTGGCGTTTTCGAAGTGTTGAGAAGAGGATTTAGATTAAGTTTTGAACGACTAGTAGATTTATACTAAAACAATTAGATTATTCGCTCTCGATTTCTATCGTGCGATAGAAATCTCGACCTCATAATCTAATTGTTAAATAGATAAATGCTGCAACTGTAGTTACGCAAGATGCTCTGCTAAAGTAAACGCTTTTAATTGATCACCCAATAACAAAAAAGAGCTAGAGAAAGCTTATACTATTGCACAACAATAACAGTAAGCTCACGAAAGTCCTTTTCTATTTATATAAAACAAGAAAATCCCAAATTTGTGAAATGTTGCTCTCAGAATGCATTGCTATGGAAATATGTATATTTTTAGGAAAAATCACCGAATTTGTAGTACATAGAGCTTTTAAAGTTGGAAGTTATAAGCCTAACCCCCCCCCCCCCCCTCCCCCTTCTCCGTAAATTCCACACATTTAGGAATATCCGGGCTTGTCCCATCTACTTGCGTTCTAGAATAAACCTAATCCAGCGAACTCGTCAGTGTTCTGCATTAAAACTCTTTCATTTCCTGACAATTGCTCTTTAGAATGATACGTACTTTTTTGCAGGGATTTGTCTTTGAACGGTATTGAACTTCTACCTCCAGGAGTACTTGCCAATAACGAAAATCTACAGAAATTGTTGGTGAAATATAACACATTATATTTAGTTTGCTTCATTTATCCATGAGTTGATAGATGCTGCGAGAATTTTATAAAGCTACTTAAGTGTATACTGCTTTTTCAAACATACAGTTTTAGAAGGTATTATTCAATAGGCATTGAAAAATGAATCTGTTTCAATTATTTACCTCTTCCGTTTGTAGCGGAATATCTATAACGTGGAAACAACACGCGGGAACTTATTGAAATTTGTAACACTATCTGGTGCTTGGAACTTTCGAAGTTTAAAAATACAAAAAGAAATTTCGCACGAATTTGCCAGGTACATTCGTACAAAGCATGATATCCAATTAAGCTTTTCTCACAATTGTTTAAAACCGCTTGTTACGTATACAATAACATCGATTGATGATTTATGGCATTTATTGATATTAAACATCATTGTTAACAAATAAAGAGAAGCCTAAGCCGTGTATTACACTGTGATAAAACACAACTGGCATTAGGAAACACGAGGAAAATGTACAAAAAACGAGCCACAGGCGAGATTTTTTTTCATTTCTCGAGTGTTCTGAAATGCCCGAAGTGTTTTATCAAAGTGTAATACACGGCTTAGGCTTTTTCATTTGCTTTATGGTATAGATCTAGAGGTAATGTGGCGAAAAACAATAAAGCACGCTTTTTCTATGTTTTATACTCTGATAAGACATGGGCTTTCCACGAATCAGAGCGTGCACAGGGTCCTATTAGTTTATTACATGGCCTGTTAATTCTTTTTCAAAAGCAAAGACGATTGAATACCACATGTTCCTGATAAATACTAATTTCATGGCTTGTAAAGTCGCACCCAAGTCCAACAACGAGTAGCTGCGAGTTTTGCTTATGACAGCTTTTTACTTTCTACCTACCATTCTATTTGAAGGATACTTTTAAAATCACTCGGAAAAAGGTAACCTCCATTTTTATCTCTTATTGTTGCTATTATTATTTATTTTTGTTTACTTGTTTTCTTTTTTTTGGCAGATTTGTTCATTCCAACAATATTCAGAACTTATCTGAGGATGTCTTTTCCGCTCTTCAGATTTTGCGCATTTTGTACGTTTTATGAAATTCCTTAGTAGCTGTCACTGATGTTTTGCAGTCCCCGACCATATCAATTTTTTCAAACAGTCACCCAATCCAGCATTAAGAACATTTGTTATATGGCTAGCTCCGCGAGCGGCTAAGATGAACTAAATTATGCATTGTGATTGGCTACACGAACTGGAAAGATGGCGTTATCTTGCCCGCTCGGGATTACCCGCTGGGTCCCGCGGGAAAATTGTGTTTTTTTTTCCATATAATAAACCGTTATTGATCAGGCTTGTTCGGTCAAGATGGCTGGAGATTGGCCTCGTTCTTTATTCGCGCGTTTATAGACCTAGACGGAGTCGAGGCCCATGATACGCACAAACAAAGACCGCCTTTCTAGAAAGTCAAGTACTTTTATATGAATGTTTTGCTCCGCAGAGATCTTTCCTTCAACAAAATCCAACATCTGCCAAAGGACGTATTCGCTTCTATGACCTCGTTACGACACCTGTAAGTTGTTAGGAAAACGAATGAAAAACAGTGTTTCTGGCTGGTTCATTTACCAACGGCTAATTAGAAACAGATGCCGAAATTTCAATGTTTTATTTCGAGTTTAAGCTGGTTTTCTTTTCATCATGCTATGCTTTATGATGCTCTTGGTTTTATTTGCTTTAAGTTGTGTTGTCCTCATTGGCAGATTCATGGACACTATAGCTATGGGTTGAGCTAAATAGACCACCCTGTCATAGCTTGTGTTATTTTTTTTTTACTTTGTTATCTGCTAGCTACCCACCTACCTATATGCCTTCTCACCTTGCAGCTGATGGACTGACGGACTGACGGACTGAGGGAGTAAGGGACTCACGGGCTGACCGACTCACGGATTTACTTACCTATTCCGAGTTACTGAGATATTCAATTACTTATGCACTCAATAAATTAAAGGATTACGACACCACTTCTACTCAATTTGTTAGATTTCTGCAAAATAACATGCTGACTGTGGTATCAAGTGGAACGTTTACCAAATTTAGGCAACTGAAGACTCTGTAAGTACTACGATTTAAGTTGTGCACTCAAGCTGCACAAAAGTAGCAAAAGTATACCCCCATCGATAGTTTGTTTACTGTTGTTTGACGCTACGTTGACTGAACGCAATTCATTCTAATGAGAGTAATTCACAACGAGTATCGTCGTCGAGCGAAAAGAATTTCGCATTGTCATCAGTACCGTGTGATACGAAATTTTTGCAGGAATTAATATTGGGGATCCTCGATTTTATATATTTTTTTTAAGCAAACTATTTTGTTTTTCGATTGTGAAGGCAATTGTGAGTATAAATTTTTTTCTCATCCGCTACACAGAATGCGTTGTCGGAAAACATGAAGTGTTTCATTCAGCTTTTGAACATTAATTTTTTCGATTTTCAGGGAGTCGCGTTTAATTTTCATTATAACATTATGTTTTATTGATTTTTAACGCTACAAGGCAAACGAGAGGTGAAACAATAGACAGAAAAACACGGTAATCGGCGTCACTCTATTTCAATTACATCTTGTGTGGTTTATAGTACCTTCAGATGATACTTTTTCTCTTACCTTTTTAGTAGCTACAGCTGTAGTGTACCAAGGGCAATTTCACCATTTTCTTTCTGAAGGTTTTGTTACTAATTTCATCGTTTTCTTTCTGAACGAAAGAGACCGGTTTTAAATTAAAACGTTACAAATAAATGGCATCAACAAGGTTCTACATGTAATGTTTCTATGTATAATTTTGCCAGTGGAGTATTTTTTTTTACGGAGAACATTTTTGTGGGAGCCCTTTTTTTTCGGAACCTGTAAATCGCAAAAATTAGGCCCTGTCCACACGTATCCGGACATTCTTGAATCCGCAACTTTTTCTCTTCGAATGCGGCTTCCGTCCACGCATCCGGCGAATTCGGTTTCGAATTCGGATATTTTTTAATCCGCTCTCCATGAATACGCTACGTGTGGACGGTGAAATTTTTGAATCCGGAAAGAGAACTAAGTTGCGGATTCAGAAATATCCGGATACGTGTGGTTAGGGCCTAATTAGATCCTGCAAAAATTTCGTGCAAATCCTGCAAAAATTATAAGTGCGAAACGGACATTGCCGAATAGCTCGTTATCAACATTTGGCTGACAGATTGGGGTCCACTCCCTGACGCTGTTGATGATATGTTGATGATATTAATTTTCCATTCAATACCAAGGATGATTTCCGATAATCCTATAGCGGCAATGGAACCAAATGCAATCAAAATTCTATACACAAGAAGGACTGACATGTAAGTTTTAATTTTGCTTCACAAGTCTTAGGATTTGGTAGCCTAATTAAATTGGTAGCCTTATTAAAACACGAAGTGTCCTAAATTAAGGCTAACATTTACAGGCCTCGCGTAGGCTTTCTATAATAACAGCAAACATTAGGGATACTTGTTCATTGGATAATTGTGGTTAGTATATAGACACTCAGTGATGTTTCAAGATTAGTTCGCTGGCTAATTAACAATTATCCCACAAGCGCGCGTTGGATATGAGATGGTAGACAGCCAACGAGGCGCATAGCGCCGAGTTGGCTATAATCATCTCGTATCCAACAAGGGCGAGTGGAATAATTGTTTTATTAAAAACGCCCCAAAAACATAGCAAACTAAGCTTAGAAAAAGAGCATGGTATAATGGCTCATAGCCCATGATGGCTAAGCCAATGAAAACTCTCGAATTGCATTATCCAATGATCCAGTTTTTAATAATGAGTATTATTCACTCCCTGTCAGGTGAATAATGCGTGATCCAAACAAAAATTAAACGAAATGGCGGGCAAACTTTTTGAATCGGAAAATCCTGTTTCTGAATCGCAAATCCTGAGAATTCAAGACGTTGCTGTATCAGAAAATACAAAGATTGCTTTGAAATTTGGCCTGAAGTTTTCAAAGGATAGGAAGATTAAAGACTTACTGACATTCGACTTTCGACCAGCTTCAGGACATGTCCTTGGCAATCACAGATTTCATCAATCTAAGCAAACCCCGGCAACCGCCAAGTCGCTCTTCACCCGGCATTAGCAGAAATAAATATCGCATACATGGTTCTTCGGCAAAAACATCAAGTGCTATTCAACGAAGCACCACCAGAATTATTCAGGCGATCGTCTATGTGTAAGAAAACATTCGGTTTTCACCACAATCCTGAGCACAAGGCATAATTTCAGGTTTATCCTTCGCCAACTGCTCTTTCGATTTTCATTTCAAGAGAAAGAGAAAACTTTGATTGAACGGTGGATTTGCTGTGCAGGCAGACAAAAGCTGCAGCCCCATTGGCCTAAGCCATTTATAACGATGTACTTGATTGGACATCGGGGAAGTGATAGCGCTATCATTCCACAGAAATTATATAGTATCACCCTGATATTATGGATTTTACTTGTATTATCGATATAGTTATTAGTTTCCGCTGTCCCAGTCTCTGCTCTCTAGCACTTTTCATTTAATCATTTATCTTTATCATTAAAGTTTTCGATGTCATTTTTGGCCCTTTATAACTTGTGACTGAGATAGTAAATTATGAGTTGTAGTAGGTGTTGGGATTATACGAATGATATTGAAACGGGGGGTCGGACATTTATCCTTCATGATCAGTGGGTTATTAACGAGTGATAGCGTAGCTTGGAGTGACCAGATTATTTGAATGAACAGGACTTGCTTTGCAGGCTAAGACTCCATCAAAAATCATGCAGAGTGAAACCAAATTTCCTAGTCTGCCTAATTCCCTGTAGCACTGAAGAATCAAAATTTTAGTAACGCAAATTAACCAAGTTTTATTGTTCCTGAATACACTCGGAAATATTACAACAATAGATCGATTCACCACTGCGGGCTCAAATGATTCGTGCAGTTGTTATCTACCAGAAATCACTCAATTTGCTCAGCAAGAGATTTGTTTTACTTTACTGCTAAAAAAAGAACAAAACAAAACAAAACAAAGGAAAAACAATTTGCTCCCCAAATAATGACTAGATTTAAAGTCCATGTAATCTATTCATGGTATCGCGGGTTGGCTTAAAAGGAGAGGGGAGTGCCATACTTTTACTTTTCTTCTTATTACAGATACATGCTACGAACGAAGTTGAAAAGATTCAGCTTGGAGTCGCTTAGTATACCGAGTTCTGCAGTTCTCAATTCAAATCTGTAACGTATATAGTTTCTATGAACACGGACGCGTAGGTCACCATTAAACACCTAAATTAACAACACTACTTTTGTGGGGAGTAAGAAGAACTTCTAATTTCACTAGTGTCGGTACAATAATTTGACTCACCATGCAAGGGTATCATGATTCCTCTATTAATTTTTCCCCGCCAACGTCACCGAGAGTTTCAGTTTGCATTGAGCTGAGAAAGTTCACACGTACCCAAGGAATTCAAGGCGGTGCATCTTCCGGATGAATGAGTTTCGCAACAGAAACCATTTCGAATCAATCAATATTTGTGCTTCTCTGTGTAAATGAAGATTATTTCATAGCTATTGAGCGTAGTCGTACGAGCTGGGGTGAGGGGAGGGGGGAGGTTGGCGAAGAGGGCAGCAGCCCCCCCTGCCAACAGCTACGGAAATTATGTGATTTTTCGGGCAAAACGCTCATGATTCGGGCAACGACACTTGAGAGATAACATTACAACATTATGCTGTTCATTGGCCTGATTTCCGAAAGTCGTATATATAGTTTCTAGTTAGTTACCTCTTTTAATACGTTTTAAGATTTTACTAGATTGAGACTGTTGATAGAGGTCATTGAGTACGGATTTATAGCAGTTTCATTAGATTTGGGAATTGTAAACGTGTTGTTTTTCATGCATTTTGAGTGCGTTTGCATCCCGTTTCAACACTCACCCATTCGGGCATTGCGTAAATCTTTCGGTCAAGAAGATCACCGTCCCCCCGCCCGGTGCCCGTACGCCTATGCTAGTGAACGTGCGCAATTTACCTTGAAACATTTGTGGAGAGAAAAACAATGAGTACCCTGTAGCAATACCCTTGGTGCGTTGCAGGGACGATTTATTTCCCTAGCTTCCAATGAGAAGTTTGTGGACAGTACACATTGACATCGACTACCTGTCGACCCATAGCACACACACATAGATAACTTGGCCGATATCCCAAAATCTTCACCTCACGCTTGGTCAACAACCCAGATGTGTCGAAAATTGTATTTCTTTTTTATTCTCGCGAATCATTTAGACTGCGAGAACTTGAAAAAAATATGAGCTGACAGCGCATTCTTTGGAAACGGTGTTGTCGTCTTCTTATGCCTTTGAATTATCTCATCATAATATAAGATACAATGACAAGGTAGCAAAGCACCAATGTCTCCGCTTATTTACGTCTATCAAACTCCCATATGAGATCTCCTAGCCGGAAAATGTACGCCTTCGAATTCCTTAGGTACGCATGACTCTAATGAGGTTGTAAACAGGGCAAATGAATTCAAACCACTTCTAATGCTAAAATCGTTATTAGACACAAGTGCATCGCTAACTGCGAATAGATTGATTCAAACTGTACCTTGAATTCTTCCTTTCAATATATTTGGTTGTTTTTCTCATTAGGTTAATTAGAAATCGAACTCTTAGAACTCTGACATATTCTTCCAACGCTATCTTTTACAGCAGGATATTCCTGTAAGTCGCTACATACGAAAGCACTTTGCCAAATATGCATGGGTTACACTTTCCCATGAAACCAGCGAAGCTCGTGGGATTTCGAGTTCTAGTGTTGTATTTAGTGGCGGGGCCAGTAACAATAGCAGCGAAGCTGCTACTGAGTATATGGCGTATGGCGCGCCATTTGTAGCAAAATTACTTTACGACTCGTCATATGTCGAAATGACATGAAAAAGGTCGAAATAGGTCGAAATAAGTAATGTGATACTGAGTATGGTTAGTATGGCGAGCAGTCAGGTTGACTGAGATCCCGCCAGTTTCTGACGATATTTACTAACTTGGATGGTAATCGGTAGTGTCGCATTATGCGCCAAAATGTTTCTCTGTGGATACTGTGGAATGATTTTTCAAAATGTTTAATCTGGTATAGAATGTGATTTTCCATTCCCTCGCCTGTTCCAAGACTGGTAAAGATGTAGTTACCGCAGGATCTTCCTTAATTTTTTTGATGTCAACTTGCTCTTAACGAATGTCCTTCAGGTTAGAAGTTAAACACTCTTCTATCATCGTACCGAACACTTCAGGGCTTCTGAAACTGAAGAATGGAATCCCTTTTTTGCAAACAAGATCAAGCCAGCACTCCAATCGACACGCATATTCAAACTCGAAAAGCCAGTTTTCGTGGAAAATGTTCGGGTGGATAATGAGTGTCAGTTAGTGGTCTGGTCCAGGCAATTTGCCAATCTTCTTCTGGCGGATGGCCTCGAAATTGTTTGGATTTACGGTTTCTCGGTGTTTATGTCACTTTCTTGAGTGGACCTCAAGTGTCCAGTTTGTGTTTTCGGGCTCTAGCCAGTTGAGGTTACCATAGAAATGTTCTTGCCATTCATCTCCTCAGGCTGTCTTCTACTTGAGATAACATTTTATCGTTCTCATATTTCACAGGTATGTTTCCACTGCTCTATCCATACGTGAGCGTTTCTGCGTCTTCATGTATTGCCGTGCTGCAGCCTCTTCTGCTTTCTCAGCCATCACTTCGGTATCCCGGTCTGAATATTTTTATCTGGAGTGGTCCTTCACTCTTTCTGTTTTCCTTGGGTTTGTATTTTCCATTTGGTTTCTTTCTTTAATCTTGTCCCATGTCCACTGCTGTATCCATTCTTCTTTCTTCTTGCATCAGAATCCTCGGATCATCTTGGTTGCTTTTCTCACTGTCCGGTGAAAACCATTGAGGTCGATTCTACCAATTCTTTCCTTCTCCATAAGGACAAAGTGTCACATTTCTTGGCTTAATACAATGCTTTAACAGCATGGATTGTTCGAAGGGGTTAAATGCTCGGGGGTACTCTCAGAAAA
The DNA here is from genome assembly GCA_964020085.1 of Micromussa lordhowensis. Lineage (NCBI taxonomy): Eukaryota > Metazoa > Cnidaria > Anthozoa > Scleractinia > Lobophylliidae > Micromussa > Micromussa lordhowensis. The sequence goes on from OZ026598.1 coordinate 17,007,411, forward strand.
ATTGGGAGGGGATATGAGGCCAGCTTTCCAAAACCCTTACTCTATTTATGACCAAAATCTGCGATTTTCCCAGCCCTATTTATAACCTGACCAAAAATTCGATATTTTATTTGTGACTGTTGCGGCTGTCACAGTTGCCCTAAACATAATTTGTGAAGGGCTTTTGTTCTTGGTCTTATCGATAATGATTAAAAAGTAGCTTTTTTGAAAAAAAAACAACATACCCAATTCAAGACTAGAGTACAAAGTCCATACCCTATTTCTGACCCAAACAGCTTAAAACCATACCCTTTGTAGCCACACATACCTATATAGGCCATATAAGGACTATAAGGGAGTACCCCTTGCGGGGGTAGAACAGCGTTCAGCGATACTTATAAAGACAGGCTTGATTCTAGTATGGTATGGTATATTGCGCATTCCTCCTGGTGGTGGTGCGGAATGCAGAGGAAAGGGTAAAAAGGTTTGATTAGAGTGGTTTTCGTAAAGTAAATCGCTCATCAGAGCCTTCTGACTGATTTTTGCCAGCAAAACTATACGACCCCAGGACTTATAAACGGGTATTTTAATGTTTTCTTAAAATGGCTTGTAAGTGGCCTTGAAATTATCTCGTTGCAAAAAGTATGGTGTCATTCTGGCATCCTCCCAAAGCAGAGTAATAACAGCTAATGATGGTCAAATTTATTCCCTTTGTAAACAAACATTTTTTCTCCTAGAAATCCGCTCGATTCCGAAGATGGAGCTATCTTGTTTGATCCTTCATTTGAATGGTACTTAGGCGAAACCTTCAAAGACGTCATTTTGGGTGCAGGATTCAAACAAGTACCTTTCAATCACCCTTCTAACATAAAATTTCTGCCATGTTCTGTGGGAACGTACTCCAATTCATCCTCTAGAGGTGTTGAAGGATGTATTCAATGCCCTCCAGGTAATCCAAGATAATCATCAAAATAATAACACTATCTTAAAAACACCCTTGTACGTAATTGCATTACTCAGTGTATTACAACCACGTCAGCTTTGTAAGCTGTATATAGCCCTCTACTTGACCGTATTATAATAAAACTCTTTCAGTATTGTAGATTTGGCTCTTGTTCATGTTGAGATGACTAGATTGTTGCCTTCGAAGTTAACATTATGATATGGCAAGGGGTACAGTTGAACCTCTATTAAGCCGCCAGTTATCAAAGTGCTGAAATTATTAGTAAAATGCTGTAAATAAAACCCCTAACCGGTCACCCCTACTAAGCGGCCGCGGCCACCTTTTGGTCGTCCCGATGAGGGTTTTTCTATTGTATTTATCCCTTTTAAACGGCCACCCAAAATTTAATACATCTAAGTTAACTTTGCTTTGGAAATGGCGATGGTACATAAGAGTCCGAAATAGAAACTGGCGAGTGATGAAACATTCAAACACATGTTAATCACACATGTTATTCATAATTGTCTTGTCTAATCTAAACTAAGTGTCCTCGAAGACGAAGATTCTTTCATTGAGGTACACAAGATCATTTCTAAATTATTAAATTAAACCTATTAACCTCTTAGTTCTTTTCATTCTTTTCCCACTTATTTTATTCACTTGTTTCCTAACTTTCTAGTTAATAATAATAAAAACAATAATATATATAGATATACTCAAGAAATGTAGAAATGTAGAAACATTTCCCCCCGTGTTCTCAAATGCCCGGAGTGTTTTATCACAGTGCAATCAATACACGGCTTAGGCTTCTTTATTTGCTAAATAAAAACATTTGTAACTATTGATAGACTGGCCCGCCTAGACTAGCATAGCTATCCGCGGGCCAGTCCAACTGCAAAATGTAGATTAAGAAATAATGATTGATGGAGTGAGTGAGTGACTCCACTTTAACTAAGAAATTCATTCGAAAGTGAAAAATATTCAAGGTACACCATCCTCTATTAAGAGGGGTTCGACTGTATCTGAAGATTCCACTGGTAATCTAGTATAGCCCCCGGGGGTACTCGCTTGTATGGGCTATATAAATTTGTGTGGCCCCAAAGGGTATCGATTTTCAGCCGTTTTGGTCATAAATAGGGTATAAAATTTGCGCTCTAGTCTTGATTTGGGTATGCTTTTTAGCGAATGAAGTTTTAGCGAATGAAGTGAATGTCAAAACTAGTGAAACGCACAAATTTTTTTAATCCAAAAAAGGCGTGGGTGTATCAGGCATTGTTTTTTTGCATATCAAGGTTGAAGCCATCCTGCCGAAACCCAAAAGACATGTAAAAAGTCCCTGCACTAAAGTACGGATACCAGTTTGAAAACGGCAGAAGACACTCTTATGACGCAGGCAGTTGGCGCCTGCTGTTCGATTCGTCTATCTTGTTTCTTAGATTCCACTGTTTGTTGGAAATCCCGCCCACAGTAGCACGGAGATTATATGGCTGACTTACTCTAAGGTTTCTCGACATTTCTGCATCCTCTCTTCTGCTTCCTGTTGACGACAGAGGTGGTTTAAAGTCATCGTGTTAGCATTATTCTTAGAAGAGGTGTGGGATGATGAAGTGAAGAAAAAAACAACATCAACAACCACACAAACAAATTACATCTGAGTTTTCAGCAATGAAAAATTTGGCCAAAAAGTTCTATTCAATAAGGTTTAGCCAAAACAGCTTGTTTGAATGTTCATAGGTCGGCTTTGACAAGCAATAGTCGTTCTTTCTCTCTTTCAGTGTCAAGAGCCATCATAACCATTGGATGACCTTATAACTGAAGAGTTGATCCTGCTCTTAAGGAGGCTCCAAACATTTCCCAGCACTTCCAAGACTTACATTTTAATTTTAACCACTCTATCAATTAATGCTACAATCATGGTATCAAAAAAAAAGCTTCAAAACTTTCAAACGTTTAAGGTGGCTTTGAGCGCCACGTGCAGATTTTTTTCAAAACTCTGCTAAAATTTCCATCTTATCCTGCTAGTCAAATACTGATAATATAAAACACTTTTGCCATGCCGTTTTTGAATTATAAGTCCTTAAAACGATAATTGTTCTTAGCACGTTATACTGTTGCTATGATAACCTATTGTGTCACGAATGATAACAACGTGATCACCAACGATTGCGCAGATTTTTTATATCAATTGATACAGAGTGGTTATAATAACCAATCAAAATCTTAAGTCTTGGAAAATGCTTGAGACTACTTTGAGTCGCCTTAAGCGAGTTCAATTAACATAATTAATCCTTTTGATTTGAATGCATCCCTTAGAAATCGGAGCCATATTCTCTAAGCAAATAAATTAAAGTCTAAAATTAATTTGGGGATATGGAAGCACCTATTTAAAAGTGTTTTTTCTCTTTTCTTGAACCTGGGCTGACACACGTTCGTGTCCTTTTCCTTAGGTGGATTTTACTCTGACGATGTAGGTTACGTTGCCGAAACCTGCAAGGAATGTCCAAATGGTTCCTTTGTTGCATTTGATGAAGCACCCGGAACTCAACCACAAGATTGCAAGTCTTGTCCACTAGGTATAAAGCAATCATATGCCATTGACCTGATAATGTACACAACCTTGCTTTGTACAGAGAGATTTTGGACTTTTGTTTCAGCTCGAGGGTTATTCATTCTTCGAGTTAACATTTCTTGCTTTACTTGAACATAGCGTTACCGATTTGATTTGCTCTGCGTATGCGGCAGAATAATGCCTACGGTTGCACGTTATCGTGCAACTTTGTCAAGCTTTTGGTCAAACCATGTGCCATTCAATAATACAGAGTACAAGGTTATTGAAAAGCGGTTGAGCAGATTTTTTTAAGGAGATATTAAAGTAAATACTAAACTCGCGCAACAACCAAGCCGTATTAGACACATTTCTTGAGCCAGGTGCATCTAGACTATCTCCTTTTGACGAAACTTATTACACTTTCATTTTCCAGATATGATACTGTACAACATACAACTTATATTTCTTGTCCAAACCGTGAGTTAATACCAAAATGTTTCGCATTTCGCTGACAATTGTCATGTATGCCGTGAAAAATGCGTCAGTGGTTCAGTTGTTTCCTTACTAGCAAGTGTATTCTAACATCCATTGCAGGAGTATTTTCGATAGATCTTTCCATATAATGATTGGTTTAGGATTGTTTAAGGCGGAAGGGGAATGAAACCACGGGGTCTAAGGACAGGGCTCAGCCCAATTATTTTTTGTTTTTGCCTGCTCCGTCGTTGCCCTCGCGCTTCGCGCTAGGTCTGTCGCTGGCTTTTTACTAGGAAAGAATTAAAAGAAACGGCTGCTTAGAGACCGTAGATACATTAACTAACGTGATATCGTAAGTTTTGATATTGTAATATTCTAAAATTAAAACTATTATATCATGTGGAAACTCTTTCTGACATGTAGCTGTGTGCCACTTGCACACTGCGCCTGAAACTTTCAGTGCGCTTCAAGCTTCAGACTACATTAGAGGACGGTCTTGGTCGCAAAGATCAAATAGGAGTGAAATGAACAGACTTTGAATGCAATGATTACATCATATTTCACATTAAGGTCCTCGCTAGACTTAAGTAATTAATAACTAAAAAGTCAGTGTGTAAAGTACATTATCCATAGCAAACTTTAACAATTCATTGAAAACTTTTACTTTAAAACGAAAACAAACAACAGTTATCGATAACTAATTCATTGTTTAGATTATTTGTAATAGTTTCAACGCCAAAACATGTTCTATTACTTTGCCCTCTATTATGTCGAAAACCCCATTGGGTACTACCGCTTGTCAACTATGGACTATAGAACCCACTAACATGCTTAAAATGTAATCGTTTTAAATAATGAATGCTTGGAGGCAAACATTGATGATTCGAAACGTCACACTCAATACCTTACATAACTTCAAAGTGTATTTCAAACCATATTTCAAATATATAGCTACTGCGTATTCCGAGAGAGGTTAAATTTGTTTACAGCCTTATGTGGCCGGTCAAGAATGAGATATCCAACTTATATCACATAGCTATTTTTTAACTCCTTCACAGGTACGGAGACTGACTTCTTCGCTGGTTACCGTGCTTGTAAATGCTTGCAAGGATTTTATCGCTTACACATGTTTGAGAAATGCTACAAATGTGGACTAGGTGGATTGGAATGCAAAGATGACTATGCTACGCTGAAATCTGGTTATTGGTGGGAATGGCGAAACGAGACACATAAACATCGCTACAGGAATTTCATTAAAAACATGCTAGCGTCTTCACCAGCTCTGGATTCTTTTAGCGTGCAATTCCCGCTTGCTATACCAACACCTTATAAATGCCCAGTTGAAGACTCGTGCAATGGTGGTTTAGATTCCCCTTGTAAGAACGGGTACGAAGGACCTCTTTGCGGAGTATGCAGCTCAGGGTACTACAAACAATTACAAAACTGTGCACAGTGTCCATCCAAGAAGTGGATGGCTGTACAGTTGTTTGTCGTTGCAGTCATTTTATTGATAGTCCTAGTAGTTTTGGTGTGGATAACCAAACGAAAAGTTAAGAAGGCGCAGGGACTTAATCAAATCGATCTCTTTCTTTCCAAACTTAAGATCGTTATCGGCTTTTACCAAGTCACAAATGGTTTACTGGAAACGTTCTCGTACATAAAATGGCCTGATTCCTTGGAGGCCATTGCCAAGTACTCAGGAATACTGCAGCTGAATGTGCTTCAGATAGCACCCTTTCAGTGCCTTTACCGTGGATTACAAATAGATGCATTTGGGAGCCTGCTTGCTTTGGTAGCAATAAATGCTGGGGTCATTGGCTTTTGCTGCATTGTTTACCAAGTCCGCAAAGTGATCACCTTACGAAGCCGAAGCTTCGACGAGAATGAAAAGTCAAGACGGCTCTCGCAAACAAAGGAAGTAGTCTACAGAAATTTGTTTTTCTTCTTGTACGTCACCTACCTGAGCACGTGTTCTAAGACAGCTACTGTCCTACCATTTTCATGCCGAAAACTTTGCCGAGACGACAACGATGAACAGTGTTTCAAGTATCTGAAGGGAGATTACAGCATACAATGTCAAGGGTCAAAGTACCACCAGTTTCTTATCCTGGCGTACATCTCCAGTGCCTATATCGTGGCCCTGCCTACAGCTTCATTTCTTATCCTTTGGAGAAACCATAGGCTGCCCTTAGCCGACAGCGATACCCAGAAACCTCAAGAACATGGCCGTCAGGTTGAATTAATCACAGGATTGCGTTTTCTTTTCGAAAACTATAAACAACGTTCGTGGTACTGGGAACTAGTTGAAATGTCTCGTAAAGTAATCCTTACTTCTGTCCTGATTCTGGTGGGACAAGAGAGCAGATCATACATTGGCTTAACACTAGTCATCGCTGGAATGTACGGAATGCTGTTCTCTTGGATCCGTCCCATGCAAGACGCATTCGAAAACAGGATGATGTTTACGTCTCTCGCCGTTACCCTTTTGAACCTGGCTATTGGCGGTGTCAGTAAAATTCCGTCAGAGAATGTACCTGGCTCGTTCGACCCATACATCGACACGGTCGTCTTTAAGATTTTGGTATTTGGAGCAAACACTCTGGTGATAGGCTTACTTGTTGGTGAGAAAATACTCTTTAGAGTAAAGTATCTAAATTTATAGTCATTCAGGCGCAGCTCGACTGTAAGTAGATACCCACTGCACAACGCAATGTTTTCACTTGCAAGATGGAAAGTTGTTCGATTATGAAAGGCTAAAAATGTATCCTATGCAAGTGCTTCTAGCCATGACCAAGCGTCTGCGAGGTGTCCTTTCGTAAAGGTTTGACGGCGGTAACCCGTTTTCAAAATGATTTGTTTGAAATAGCAATGAGCTAAATCCGTGGCCAACAAATTAAACAATATTTTTCTTTGATGCATTGCTAGCTGTTGATAAATAATCCAAGTTGTGGAGAGTACATGAAATCAGATATTCTCACTTAAGCCTGTCTGCATGAAACGGAAGTGGAAGCAGTTGTTTATTCTTTATCAGCACAAAAGTTATACATCTCTCCGTTCGAAGATATTTGTTCATGGTGACTACATTTTTCGTTTTACGCCCTACGACCCCTTCACTTAAACCAAATTACATGGCTAGGATATTCTGTGGAAGCTTTGTGAAAACTGAAAATGATTTTGTTCCGTATGGGAGGGGAAGCGGATAGGAGAATAAATTGTATTAAGCCTTCTCACTTCACGGCCTTTATCTTTCTAAAGACAATTCGTTCTTTCCTTTTTCTACCTCCAGTTCAGTACGGAATGTTTTTGTATGGTTATCTTAAGGAATGGCGTAAAAATCCGCATTGGTCTCTCTCTTGTTGTCTCGCTTTGCTTCTTCCTCTCAACGATTTACAAGGAGAAATAAGTGGCTTGGTGGGGTCTAGCACAAACATACTCGACAACCAGCTGCAAACGGGACAAACAGAAGATACCACTATTTTCGCCGCTGTTAAAGACAGCGGAGCTATTGATGTGAGCCTTGACGAAGGTCAGCAAGATGACGACAGCAGCATGGAAGATCAGCGTGAAAAGTGTCCAGAAGCAGAGCGCGGCGAAACGAAATGCCATAAAGGGTCACAGACGGACTTATTTGTGCTTCCAACGATTCAGAAGTAGTATGTGTATAGTATGTGTAAAACAAAACAAACAAACCAAAAAACAGGAGCAATCTCTATAAGCACAACACACAGAAACTACTGAGATACTGTATGAAATCAGGGTAAGAATTTCAAGAATTCCCAGGATTTCACCGGTTCAAAAATAACAGTAGACTAGAAGAGACCGTGAATTTTTCCAATAGTCTAGTTCAAATATGTATCTTGCCTAACTTGGTGTGATCAGCAGGGTAATGTCTATAGTCACTGCCCTAAAACAGAGAAATAAATTGAAATAAAATCGCAGGCAAGCTTACTGACTTTTATCTGGAATTAACAGTCTAGTAACGGGACGCTCAATAGGCCAAATCGACGATCCTCTCCTAAAAAAACTTGTCATGCATGAGTTCGTTACACAGAAAACATTTCCTTTCCTTGCAGGGGTCGTCGCACCTGTCCAACTTAGGAGAAGCAGCGGCACAGAAGTTCGATGAAGCTCGTATGGTTGGCGGAAAGACAAAGGCTGTTTAAGAAAAGTTTGGCTGGTTAGATTGAGACGTAAATTGCTGTTCATGTTTGCAGCAGTTGATTACATTAACTTTAATGATCTGTCTGAAAGAAACCATGTAACACGTTCGATTTTATGTCCTTGATTACAATTAATGACTGCAAAAGGAAAAAATAGTTATAAGATATATTAGTCATGTCTTGTCTGTGAACAAGGCAAAAGAATACTAATAACAAGCATATTTAGTGGCTTACAAGCGTGTCAGAACCAAAACGTTGATTGGTTGGAGTCTAAAATCTTTAGATATCCAACGAATGTGCCCAGAAAATTAAAGACGTTTTTGAATTTCCTGCTAACGTCGAGGAAAGGCAAAGAAAGATGCATTGGCTTGATTTTAGCTAATTGAATACATATCAGTTGTGCTTGCCGAAATAATATAGATGTAGATACAGACATTCCGTCGTCGACATTGATTTAAAGCAAAGATCGCCAAGCCGTTGAGTGATCTAATTAAACTAAAACATTTGCCGAGTATACTAGCATACTCTTTCCTTGCATTACTCAGCTATAAGAAAAGAATCTTTTTTAGATCTTCTGTATACTTAAGGAGAAAGCAAATGCAATGAAATAATCCAACTACATGCATTTCAGTATTATATTGTAATCGTTTAAAGCCTGTGTCAAGATTAGTATTAAATTTGTTTCTTGTGTTTGATTCTTTGCTTTGTTGAGCTTTCGCTTTGCAAAACTGGTTTTCAATGTTGAGACTCAGAGAATAATTATATTTTCCAGTCTTAATGATGGCTCATCAAGTTGTAAATGAACACGGGAAGTTAACTGAGAAAGCACGAAAGAATAAAATGTAAGGGAAGACTAACCATTTTGCTTGTCACCTTCCCATGCCTGGAAACTTAAGGCATAGATTTCAAGCTATTTAACTTGAGTTTTCAAATTGTTATTCCTGATGACTAACATACTAATGAGGTTTATTTTACAGTATAAATCATTTCTTTCATCAGTTCTCTCTCGATCTAGGAGACCTACAAAACGTTAAAAGTTCCTCCTAAATTAGCTCAAAAATTGTCACATAGAGAAAGCTAAATTCATGTCGAGGAAAAGGTTGTTGTTATTCATCGTGGAAGATGCAGTAATAAGGTGCGTTGTCGTTTGTCTCACGATGTAGTCACTTGAGATGTAGATCGCGACGTTTCGACTGCTTACTGCCATTCTTCTTCAGGCGATGAGCAACGGATTGCACGGCATCATTTATATCACAAGGTCGGCTGTGATTCGTTCATTGGTTCCCTTAGTGGTCTACTGTTGTACCGTTCTCGCCTTGTTGTGTATTTTGATCGCGGGCATCCATGCTTCAGGAATTTCAATTCCACTGTCCCTGCATGTTGATGTTATTAGGTTTTGTTTTGTCAACAAAAGATGCAAGTGAAACAGAAGGCTGTTTCTCTCGCAAACGTTTATCAAACTTGCTCTGTTGACAAAACAAACTGCGTTATCAACATGTCATCCAGGACCCTTAGCGAAGCTGAGGTGTCCTTATTGAAGAAAGTTCTGAATTTCGCCGTGACTCCTACGAGCGTTCCAGCCACCAAGATTATCGCCATGGTTGAGTCAGCAGTCAGGCCACTGGATGGGGAACCAGCAGACACAGTTAGGAGAGCTGTTACCACCATCCTTCAACACGCACAACCACCCACGCCCAACATCACGAAGGAACAGCAGGAATCTTTCAAAAGCCTAAAACTCCATCATGGTCCTTCCGGCTGATAAAGGTCGCGCCGGCGTAACCCTGGACTCTGACAAATACCACGCCAAAATGCCATCGCTAATTGATTCCGGACCGTACCAGCTGCTCAACATATCATGGGCTGTCTATAACACGATCAGATCCCAACATAAACAACTACCTAGAATCTATGGTTTGCCTAAGATCCTCAACGCCGACACGCCGCTTACGCCAATTGTGTCATGTGTATATCAACACTTTTGCATATGATTTGTCTGCTTTCTTGGCTAACTCTCCTCCCTGGAGAGGAACTGTTGAGCGACGCAGACCTGGCTGGCTGCACGACGCAAACACCAGTTCAAATCGCGGACCTATTGGATTTCGTATTAAGATCTACGTATTTCCAGTACAACGGATAGATTTACGAACAACTAGACGGCGCGGCTATTGTGAGCCCTCTATCTGCGGTTATTGCTAATCTCTACATGGAGATATTTGAAGAAAAAGCCATAGAGTCCGCACCTTACAAGCCTAAGCTCTGGAAGCGCTACGTAGACGATACTTTCACCATCCTGGATCGGGATAGAGTCCACGTCTTCCTGCAACCCCTAAACAGTCAACAACCATCAATCCGTTTCACCATGGAGATCGAAAATTTTTTGACACGTCAGTTTAAAGAGAAATAGATGGCCGCCTTACCACCAATGTCTACGGGAAACCAACACATACTGATCAGTACCTAGCGTATGATTAGCACTACCCTCAGTCAGTAAAGCGCGGTATTGTGAAGTGTCTGTACGACCTGGCTAAACGTCTCATGACCAAACCATCGGTAATCGCTGGGGAGAACAAACATCTGCCATCTGTACTTGTTTCTAACGGAGATCCCTTCTCGTTTCTACAAAAGATCGCAAAGAGCAAGAACAGCCCCTAGAAGAGAGCCCGTAGCGGAATCGAAATCCACCGCCGCTGCCTGGATCAACAAGGCATTCGCACTGTCTTCGAATCTGACACGACACATCGGTCACAGAGGATTGGAACCAAAGGATACCGTCGACCCGGCTAAACAATATGGCCTTGTCTACAGGATTCCCTGCGAGTACGGCAAAATCTACATCAGAGAAACAGGGAGGCCTATGCAGGAGAGGATCAAGGAACACGACAGGGATATACGACTCGCCCGTAACCAGACTTCCGCGGTTTCTGAACATGCCCACGAGACCGGCCACTATCCTATCTGGAACGAGGTCAAGTTTATCGAGATCCCAACTGGTACACACGTAGGGTCAAGGAAACTATCCACATAAGACTTCACGCTATAACATCAACAGGGATAGTAAAATTGAAATTCCTGAAGCCTGAATGCCCACGATCAAAAAAACACAACAACAACAACAGGAGAATGGTACAACAGCGGACCACTGAGGGAACAGCGACTCGTCGAAACAATGGGAGGCTTGAAATGCACCAATCACAGCCGACCTTGTGATGTAAATGATGCCGTGCAATTTGTCGACCTTTGCTACTTACACCGATGGTCCTGGTCACGATATTTCGCGTATCAACAGGTTACTGCAAATGAAATTGGCCTGAACGTTGGATGGGCGCATTACGTATGGATAATTGACCAAGCTTCTTCGGTCAAGATGGTTGGATATTGGCCGAGTTCTTTTTCGGCGTGTTTATTGGCCGAGACAGAGTCGAGGTCCAAAAAATTTAGGATTTATTATATGGCTTTTGGGGAAATTTTTCTTGTGGGACAACGCGGGTAGTCCCGAGCGGGCAAGATGGCTCCATCTTGCCCGCTCGGGTAGCCAATCACAGCGCAGGATTTGATTCATCTTGCCCGCTCGCGGAGCTAGCCATATAATAATGGCTATTATTTGATTGATAGTGATGACTGGCTTATACTCCGGAGTCATTTACAGATTGTGGTTTAAACTGATTGACGAAAACGAACTTGCTATTCAACAAAACGTAGGAATTATCAGGAAAAAATGTCAATTTATAAAAATAAATATCTATTTCGAATTCTGCTCATACAGGCAACAAAGCGTCTCGAAGCGTCTCAAGGAGGAGGTGGCAAACACTGTTACTGACTGCCAAAAACAAATGGAAATTGACCAAGCAACAGAGAGGCTTCTACATGATGACCAGTCTTCTATTAACAGTAACGGGCCTCATCACCGCCGACAGTCTTTATCTTCAACATCTTTTTGTTCATCCAGAAAAGAAAAACTAAGAGTTGTACTGATAGCCCGCAAGAAACTTGAACTTGCGAAGACAAGAGCGAGCTGAAGAAGAAGCAGAATCAGCCAGGTTATTACATGTGCAGAATACTAAGAGGGAGCTGAGACGGCTAGAGGATGAAACCGCGTTGGCAGAATTGGAAGATCGAAACAGAGTAGGATAGCTTGCCCGATGTGGATAATCCTCTGATTTACCTGAAATGAAGGGTTGACAAACAGCAACACAGCCCACCTCAAGACCCCTTGGTCGGGGATTCAGAACCCAAGGAAACAGGCCCTCTGCCAATCCCAAAAAGCAGAAGTTTGTTTAGCCCAGTGACAGTTCTTAACCGCATCCCTTCGAAAAATGGGCATGCTAATCATGCTGAACGTCATGCAACTGGTGAAGCAAATAATTATTGTTCTAGGAGTATGGGGCACCGAAGTGCCTTGCCAAAGGGCCCTCAGACCAATGCATGCAATGTGAGGTTCGAAAGGGATGACAATGGTGCACACACCCCCAAGGACAATGTCGCAGCCATGTGAAAGGTCTAGTTTTGACCGGAGTCCCGCCTACCCAGCTTAGCGGTCACCCTGCAGATTTCTCTTTCTTTAGACATCAAGTCCGGGCTCACTTCGAAAGCCAATTACTAACAGATGCTTAACGGTTTATGTACCTTCCCCTGGTGAAGCACTTGAAGTTCGTAATCGAAACAGAGATTGTTCATATTAAGAACTTTTAAAAACCCTAGAGGAGCGTTTTGGACAAGCGGTCCAGGTAACACAAGCCTGCCTAGAATAGTTGGTTACCAACCCTAAGCTTGAAAGTGGGTACAACGTGAGACTCCTCAACTTTCCAGAAAAACTGAACACAGCTACAAAGATTCGAACACGAAGTCAATGTAGCCACTAATTTAAAACGAATTTTAAACCGGCTCCCACACGACCTAATCATCAAGTGGCAAAGCATGGATTATAATATTATGCAGTTTGGTCGAACTTCAAGACATCACCAGCTTTGTGAAGAAACAAGCCACAAACGAGAGATAACAAAGAAAGTAAGGATTCTTCCGATATAGAAATGATCAGAATCAGAGACTGTCCCCCCAAAATGCCTCAATCTCAGCCACATCGGTTGAAAACGTCTCCGGTCATCTGCCCGATGATTTGATAGAAAGATTCTGGAAGATAGATGACTACGGGACAACGAAACCAGGAGGGAAGCCGCTCTCAGATAAAAGAGCCTCACAGATCATAAAGGCCGCCAGTACCTTCGTAGATGGACCTTATGAGATTGCTTTGTTATGGAAATGTGACAACCCACAGCTGCCTAATAATCGTCCACTGGGCGATAAACGACCAGAATCCCTTAGGCGACGGCTGACTAAGAAATGAAGTGAAGAACTGCCGGCCAAATATCGAGATGTCATAAACGACTACATTACTAAGGTGGGTACGTCCACCGCTTGACCCAAGAAGAAGCAGCTGAAGTGAGTTCCAAAACGTTAACTTGGTATCTGCATCATCATCCCGTCATTTATCCGCACAAGCCTAGAAAGCTCCTTATTGTGTTCGATGCTGCCGCTGAATTCGAGGGAACCTCGCTAAACAAAAACCTTGTGCAAGGACCAGACATGACCAATAGTCTAATCGGCGTACTCCTTCGCTCCCGACAAGGCAACGTTGGACTTGCTGCCAAGATGTACTACGATTTCTCTGGTGGACGGACAGTTATGGTGATCCTTCCGATGTTTATGCCAAGAATGTGCACATCTTCGGAGCGACTCCATCCGGCCTTGCGTTACGAACTCCACCTTAAGACAAGCTGCAGATGATAATTCCCACAGTTTCAACCCAAATGTTGTTGAGGCCAGTCCTTCCCTCAGCGACAAGCCTTTCGCAGTCAGCTTAGCCGCAGATTTGGCCAACATCCTGGATCATGGTGGTTTCCATCTTACAATAATGTCAAATACCAAGAATGTCCTACCCACAATTCCGATCGAGAGAAAGGCCGTACCCGAGCTGAACCTCGAGCTTGATGAACTACGCTATACCACTGGAGAGAGCATCAGGTGTCCGCTGGTTCGTGGAATCAGATGAACTTGGATTTGAAATCAAGAGGTTGCATCGCCCAGAAGCAAAACGGGGAATCTTATCCGAGTGGCAACCCGAATCTTCATGGCCAAATGTTGGACTCGGAGAAATCCCTGACGAAAACCTTGAGTTAAAAAAAGAAACTAGCGCCAATTGTACCGATGTAAACACCATTCCTGAGTCCTCTCAAGGAAAGGCGATGCCTGAGTTTGTGTCCCTAGGTTAGTACGGGATGTTTCTCAGCTATGTGGCTCTGACACATAAATAAAGTTTCTAATACAATCTAAGGCGTAAAGTGGCCTGGCTCATCCGATTTACTCATTTTGTTCGCGACCCGAAGGAAGTTCGTATAGGCTGTCTCACTGTTGACGATAACGAGGCTGCGACTTTAGCTGTTGCCAGAATCATCCAACGTTTTAGCATACAAGCAAGAAATTAAAGACCTTGAGATCAAAAGAACAGTCATGCAAGTCAACCAGTCATTTTGCCAATATGAACCCAGTTCTTGACAGCGACGGGGTACTGAGAGCCAAAGGTCGCGTGCAAAGGGCTCCAGTTACTAATACAGCCAGACAACAAATAATCTTATTGAGGGAACACTCATCAGCTTCCCTGACAGTCCGCCATACTCACAAAATGATCGGACACTTAAGACGTAAACACGTCATAGCGAAATGACTTGTAGCGCATGGTCGTTCACTCCAAGGTTTTTATCACTTTTTAGTTAGTCCTTGCTTGTTACTCCAAGCTTCTTTGTTACAGCCGCTTTCATTTTGCCCTTTATCGTAGTTTTCACCGTTGTAAAGGTTTGATTACGTTTAATACATCTGTATAGTTCGAGTAAAACGAACAAGCACGACACGAGTCGAATACCTGTGCACTGTGTATTGATTTCGGTGACAGCAAACCCCATTGTCGCCACGTACCACACAATGCTATGTATGAGCGTACAGTATGATGGAAGCGACGACAGAAAAGATCGTGGATTTTTCCCATGTGAAGATATCTGAAGTTGTTAACTCCAACGCTATGGAGAAGAAGGGGATGAAAAGGTGACTTGAATTCTTAGAAAGAGATGGTGAAGTGATCGACTTGCTAGCAACAGACAGGCATTTAACTTTGACTAATGGCAGGTGCCTAAATATAGCTAAAAACTATCCAAAGCGCAGATCTACCAATCAAGAAAGCATGCGGTCAAACAATCTAAAATAGTTAACTTGCGATTTAACTTGCGTAAATCGATCAATATACCGCACTTTCTATGGGTTTACCGCCGTAATAACCCTACGTGAGATGCTGGGAGATTACTCGAAAAGTATATAAATCACGAGCCCAAGGCGAGTGATTTACAATATTTTTTGACTGTTTTTCCAACATCCCAAGTATGTTATTGCGCCGGTAAATCCATAGAAAGTGCGGTCTATGTTTCGAAGATAATTTAACATAACTACATGTATATGTTAACCATACACGTCATTTTTTTTGCTTTGTTCAGTGCGCTGTGCTTCCAAATTGTATTATCTATCGCGACCTGTAAACTGAACTAAATTACATAAAACGTTAATATGATTCTCCTTCCGTGTTCATGTAATCTTTATCCGAAGGAATACTACATTAAAAGCGTAGGAAAACGTCACTGCCACTATAATAGACTCGTTAAATCTGACATGGCGTTAACTGCACTGGTGTAGCATAACACTTAATATAGCAGATAGTATGTCCAAGCTGTTAAGTACCTATGTCGTTTAGTCTTACAAAGGCTTAGGAAAAAAATTACTTTCAGTCTTCGCAATCACTATCAATACCTTCTTACTCCCTGCAAGTGCTATTATCTCCATAACTCACCTTAATACCTGTAATGGAGAACAGCAGCATCCTCGAGGTTGTTACTTTCGCCAACAACTTTTTTATCCTCTGATTTTTCTGCTTGGAAAATATCAAATAGAGATTTTTGCCCCTTGAGGAAGTTTTTTGGGGGTTTTTGAGCTTTTTTTCATATTTTGCAGAGGCCTTTGATTGTACCTTTCTTACTTCCAGTACTGATAGAATGTTAAATGTGCACTCTCTTTCATCTTCATGGAAATAGGTGTTCTCTAGCAAGTACTTCAGGGGCTCATAATGCTTTCTGGGAGTCAGGGTACTTGTATTTGATGCTGTAAGCTCTGCCTTTCTTATTTTAGATTGATTGAGAACTGAGAACCTATGTTCGGCTGCACCCTCAGTTCAAAAAGCCTGCTAATGCTTAAATCCTTTCTCACCAGAGTTTCTTGTTTTCTCTTTTTGGATTTACGCTTATTTTCCTTCTTTCTCCTCTTTCTAATTCTATCTGCTGCATTATCAGATGCTACAGAATAGTACCGCTTTTTAAATTATAATGGCAATAATAATAATAATAATATAATAATAATAATAATAATATTAAAAATAATAACAATAATAACAATAATAATAAGTATAGGTAACCGTTTCGAGTTCAATTTGGAATTAATTTACACGAGTGAGCTTTTTGAAAAACTCACAAGTGCAATTTAATTTCAAATTGAATGAGAAAAAACATGAAAAAATTCGCGCATAAAAATTGCCGGAAGATGCTTCTTGAAGCTAATTTTTCAGAGTTTCCGTACGCCTAGCTGCTGAGTTACTTCAAGATGGCCGCGTTGTTTTTCGATTTTCCAGCTACTTTAGACGAGGATGATTTTACATAGTAAAAGTAAATGATTATTGTTCCGCAAAGGACGCTTAATGGCGGTATAAATAAACCGACGTTTCGGCATTACTGCCTTCTTCAGGGTGTTTAGCTGCCAAGTCAACTTACTTAGTATAAAAGACGCTACGCAGTCTCGTTAATATTATTGAGGATTTTACATAGTTTGAAAGCGTTTTGGAAGCCGAAATTTAGGTGAGTGACCAATAATTGTACTAGCTTTCCGCTGGCCAAAAGAAAAAAAAGTGGGACATCTATTTACCCTTTAGGCCTAAAATTGGAACATTTTAATCGTTAGCCCTAAAAAGTATTATCCGTAGATCAATTTTAGCTACGGAAGTGATAGTCCCATAATCTCTTGTCAAGACTTTTTTGTGTTTTGTGTTCTGACTTGAAAGCTATATTGGATTACTATTCTTAAAGAAATATTTTCTTGTTTCCCGAAATGGTCCTGAGACGCTAAATACGTTTTACAAAATAAAATCAGAATAAACTTTTGTGAACAATGAAACCTGATTTCTACCTTTTCAAAACTACCCCATTAAGATTGTAATCTCTTTTTTTACTCCCGACCAGTGTATTTTTCCTTTTTAAAATTTAGGCCCCGTCGACACGTATCCGGAAATTTGTGAAAACGCGATTTTTTTTACGAATACGGCTTGCGTCCACACGTATCCAGCGTATTTTCCGGCCGTATCCGGAAATTTTTGAAAACGCTCTCCAGAGTGGAAATTTTTTTATCCGATACGAATACGTATACGTGTGGACGGTCGTATCCGAAAATTTTCGAATACGCTTACGTCATTCTCTTGGATCCAGTGTTCACGGCGAGCATTAAACAAACATGGCGTACAGCCTTCTTTGTTAATTGCTCTGATTTCTAGCTTGATGTCATGCGTTCAGATAAATGCAGCTGTGATAAATTTCACAACCGATACTTTAGAGATCGACAGGATCAATGAACAGTGGGCATCATAAACCGTCAGCAGTAGTTCAACTTCATCATCGGTCCATTTATATGTATCAGCATACTTTCTCTTGAATTTTTCAGAAGATTTAGACATTTTTTGAGTGATAAACTACAAGCTTCGACTGTTTACACCTTGCAGTAGCTATGTCGCGGAAGAAATGATGCCAAAATCGCAATTATACGCATGCTCATTTCACGATTCTCTCCAGTAAAAGAACTGGGCACTAGAGCAAATCAGAAAATTTCCGGATACAATCGGATACGTGTGGACGGCTGAAAACGATTCGAATACGCTACGTGTGGACGCGGAAATTTTCGCATCCGCAAACAAATATTTACGGAAAAAAAATTTGTTTATTTTTGTAATCGAAATGCATCGCGTGCCACGCTTTAAGAACGAGGAATACTCACGTCGATGGAATCGCAGACCAACGTCGTCTACAAAATCCCTGTACAAATTGTTCGTGGTGCTACATTGGGGAAACCGGCAGAGCTTTTAACACCCGAAAAAAGGAACATTTGAGAAACACCAAAACTGCAGCCAGGTTCTAGAATCGCTAATCATGCCTGGTCCAACAACCACGCCATTGATTTTGAAAACGCGTCAATTATTGACAAAGGCACTTTTAGAACCCGAAAAACATTAGAAGCGTGGCATACCAAAGTGACACCTAACGCAGATAACAATTCTTGTCCGTTACCCGCGCAATACAACATTCTTTTTAACAAACATCCATAATTATTTACATTCTCATTATTTCGTAACTCGCGCTTTTTATTCAAACTTTCTCATCGCTTTCTCTTGATTCATTTTACCCGTCGAAGACTGCAGGTCGGGCAGTCGAAAGCTCGTAGTTTTTAAGCATTTTAGCCAGAGATCGTTTTTAGATTTTAATAATAATTTGCTTAGTTTGAGGTATGTCGAAGTCAAAACAGAAAAACAAACGAAAACTCATTCAGGGATTTAACTAGAAAACCTTCGTGTTCTTATGGATTGATCTGGCAGAAACAAAAGAACTGATGCATGACTATCAAGTCGTTCTCGGATATCTCGAAGTCCCCAGTCCCAGCTGACGGTAAGGACAACCAACCATGAACACTTCACTTTGAATTTCCATGATTGCCCAACAAAAAGAGCTATACGTCATTTTTAACGTACCAATGTAAATCATGATTTAGTTTACGTGAAGATCGAAGTTCAGTTCATACTACCATGACACTACAACTGGCCTAACGCCCCCAAAACCGATGCATTGATAGTATTTTTAGTACAACTCTTTAACAGCTAATTAAAAATAAAAAAGAAGGAAAAGCACACAGATATTGAAACGTTGCAACTATTTTATTGACTTATTTGAAGAAATTCATCAACAAAGCAATAGTTTTTTGTTTTCGTTCTACTTCGGGAATGCTGAGCAGTGAAATAGAAGTGCACTCCCAAAACGATCTGATTAACCTGCAGTTAAGAAGAATTAACAAAACAGCATTGTGTAGTAAGGAGAAAATAAATTACATTAAATCAAGTTATAGCTGTAAAGGAATTAATTTAAAATCAAAGGGTTAAAAACGTTCAGTGTAGTGACATAGACAATGAATTTCTATTTATATATAATTCGAACAAAACCATATTTCATAATCTAAGCTTTGCTTTTTCTGTACCAAGTGGAAGTGAAATTTTCACAATCAAATAGTTGATTACGTTTATGCTCATAATTTGTTTCTCTTTGATAGTAAAGTGGCGTATCAGCGTGTATGGATACTCATATATGAACACATTTTGCTGAGACGTTCGTTATAGAAAGTCACCGAGACCCATTAACTGTATGTTAGGAGCATAATTACTTACACGAATACAGGGCGTTTATCCCATTGACGTCATCAGAATCCAATGTAGGATTCCCAAGTCTTGCTGTAGGCCACATGACCGAACCGCTGTCATCAGAGTGCCCCAGGCCTAACGCGTGCCCAATCTCATGGGTAGCGACAGAGACCATTGATTGTGAATCCGTAAAAGTCCACAACCACCACCCAGCAGTGCTTCCTGAAAAAGACCATTTCTCGTCTTCGTCGAAATGGATTCGTCCATCACTTGGATAATACGCATGCGCTACGACACCGCCATTTCCATCAAACTCTGCTGAATCTGTTTGTTCGCCAGGGATACCGGCATGAGTCCCGCTACCAAAGCTACGAAAACATAATTGTTGTTGGGTAAATGTTGCACAAGATCTGGTCTAGAAAAACATAAGTGTTGTTGCAAAGCGATTTAAACATTAAATCACTTTCAAGGGCTAGGGTTTTTTTAATCAACTTTATTGGGTTTCAATTACATTACATATATATTCTATCCTAAAGAAAAAAAGAAACGAAAGAAAAGGTATAGCACCCAAAGGGACAAGCACGAACGAGAACGAAGGTCCCATGCGAGGTGCTGCCCAAATAGAAAATTTGGTTAAAAAAGCTAAACATTTACATAGGTTGAAGGACATCGCTTCATTTCATATCATTGAAATGGAATTGCAAAATAGCAAGCAAAGCCGCGCGGCCTAAGAATGTGTGATAAATCAATGACCCAGTCAAAGTCCTAGAACTGCTCTCGGCCTCGCCCCTATAAACTCAAACACTTCTTTCGTGATCTTCTAACTGAAAGACTTGTGACAAAATAACGACAGGGAAACATTTCAAACCTCTTAAGCGCGTACAATGGTTGCTTTCAATCTTAAATGGCTGATACTTGGTTCATAACCCAGTAAGCCGTTTGGGTGACAACAAGAGTAAAGTTTCTTTAGCCTCGCTTTTAGGAAAGTAAATGTTTGCAATCTTTTTAATGTACGAGTATAAATGTCATTACGAACTTGAATGATGAAGTTCAAAACTTGTAAAACACCTTTATAACACTGTTAATTCTCATACCAAAAGAAAACAAATAAACAAAAAACAAAACAAAAAAGAAAAGAAAAGTCTACTCTAACCTGATCTTAAAGTCGGGGCTGCTATAGTTAGTTGTTTGAGTAAAGGTAAGCACACTGCAGGCATCTTCCCACTTTTGAAAAGCTTCAGAGATGGCACTCTGCTGGTCTTCCGAAGACATGTCTTCTTCATCAGAATATTGGACATAATACGTAAAACTTGTCTTGGACCAAGACGTCACAGCATCGTATCTTCTGAAGCGACTTGCTTCTTCTTCCACGTCTGGGTCTCCACAGCGCGGTTTCTTCATTTGTCGCATCGTGTCCTCGTCCACTTCACCCGTCTCTGGTAGATGGAAAAACGTCTGAAACTTCTTAACTGCTGCACCAACTTCATGGTTTCCTGATTTGGTTGGTGATATGTAATGGTACTCAGTCAAATATTTCTGCAACAATCGATGGAAAAGTAAAGCTTCATGTTAACCGAGTCACAATTTTGTTGTCTTATGATGTTTAGGATAGCAACTATGTCTTTCTACTTTAGGCCGTCCGTTTCTGTTTTCGTATCTGCTTTATTTTATTTATGTGTAGTTTTTAGTGTGTACATTTCATTTCTTAGTGTGTAGTCTCTTTTTTTTCACTGTTTGTCCTGGCCCGCCTCGATTAGCGACGCTATCTGCGGAGCCAGGGGATTAACCCTTGATTATGAAAAATAAAAATATAGTTGTTGTTGTTGTTGTTTGTTGGTGGCCATTCAGTTTAACATCCTGTGAGTGTTTTAAGTTTTAGGAAAAACTATAACAACAGCAACAATAACCCCGATAACTAATTACCAATTATTCCACAAGCGCGCGTTGGATATGAGATGGTAGATAGCCAACGAGGCGCATAGCGCCGAGTTGGCTATAATCATCTTATATCCAACAAGGGCCAGTGGAATAACTGTTTTATTAAAAACGCCCCCAAAATAGAGCAAACTAAACTTAAAAAAAAATAAAAACGCCTCCAAAAAATCACGCGTACGCTTACCATATTCGTAGAGCATGGTATAATGACTCATAGCCCATGATGGCTAAGCCAATGAAAACTTTCGAATTGCATTATCCAGTGGTCCAGTTTTTGATAATCGCAAATATTTGTCACTTATTTGTGCGGTTGCCTGAATGGAAAAATAATTTACTTAATTTGAAAGCTAAAATCGAAGGAAATGACTTTTTCAGTCTATTATTTCTTTGCTTTTAAGGAGAATAACCAAGACCAATAATTCGAGTTAATTGCCCTCGTATCTAATGAGAAACAAGTGAATTCAGGTATAGTGAAGGAGTATGGATCAGTAACAGTACGTTTCTCTAAAATGAAACAGGAAGGTTTAGTTACCAGAATTATAGTACTCGTTGAACAAAAAGCTTGAAATAATAACTTAACCTCGACCTTGCTCCTTTTACTAAAGAAAGTTCATTTCACTACCGTTGTTGATGTTTTTTTAATTAAAAATTAAAAAAAAAAAAAATTAAAAATAAAAATAAAAAAAAAGTTAAAAAAATTAAAAAAAAGTTAAAAAAAACGTTCTTTATGTTATCCTCGTTACTATATTGCCGCTATTAAGAGTTAAAATTTAAACTAACCACTGCATACGCCATCTCATCTTCCCCTTCAACATCGAGATCAAGATCGTCAGCAGCTTCACCTGCGAGAATAAGAAGCGAGACAACAACCAAAGAGAAAAACATGGTCGAACTTTTCAGCTTGAAGCACAATACAATTGCTGTTAGCATCGAATGAGAGAGTTCCTTATCTAGCTGTTGGCCGAGACATTAGATCCGGTATTTACTCAGCCGAAGAGAAAGCTATCACAAAATTCTATGCTTCTGTAACTGAAGATAATTTAAAGGTGTCAGTGCTGACGTTTCTGTTTAGTTTTGTCTTGAATGCCGGCAAATGTTGGTTATTGTATAGGTTTTTGGCTCCAAAGAACGACCAATTACGATCTACTTGTTTGATGTAAACACCTGACAATAGTGTACTTGCACATATTTGCTTACATGTTTATTCAGACGGTATTCGAAGAAAACTGTAAATCATCCCATCTCTTATTTTCATTTGTGGAAAAAAATTGTTGAAGTACATCCAATGCCGAATGCCCAATGCGCCACAAGTAAGATGATTTTCTGCACTGATAATGATCAACTAGATTCTAAAAACCTTAAAAGTTGTTATTTAGAAGCAGAGGAGGCATGTATGCTCCAAGATTATATTTAGCATAGTCGTTAATCCGCCGCCTGTCGTTGTATTATAAAATGCATACTCGTGGTGCTGAAATACAACCCACGATACTAGCTGTAAGGACTGTTTGAACACGAAGATATTAAACAAACAATAGCCCATGGATTTCTGGTACTTTAGGGATATTGTTGCATGTTACATGTAAGCTTTGTGGAATTCATTATACGTGTGAATAAAATCCTCTGAATATACTCGACTACCATGAATCCACATTTGAGCGAGGATGTCCTTGATTGTACAAGATTAAAGTGGATTAACAAAGAGATTGACTTGCGTTAACCGCCAGTGCAGCATGGACGTAGTTCTCTGGCCCCAGGTGTTCAGAGGCTAGAAAACACTATCCCCCGGATAAATCGCAATCCAGTGGAAAGGTTTAACAAAACAAAAACAATCGGGTGGGTAGCGTTATCCAACTTGCGAACAACCCGAGCTTGAACTCGAATCTCTTCGAAGGAAAATGCGATCCATGCAAGATATGAAAATTCTCCCTGTTGCATTTCATCGCTTAGAAACTGGAGGGTATTTTTGTTGTATTTTGTAACAAACTCAAAAATTTGCCTCTTGCTTGTAATGCATTTCAAGGATAGTTAAAACGTACTTTATGTCATTGGAAAGATTTTCTAGGAGCAGGAAGAGGAGGAGGAGGAGGAGGAGGTTGAGGAGGAGGAGGTGGAGGAGGAGGAGGAGGAGGAGGTGGAGGAGGAGGAGGAGGAGGAGGAGGAGGAGGAGGAGGAGGAGGAGGAGGAGGAGGAGGAGGAGGAGGAGGAGGAGGAGAAGGGTAAACAATAGAATTGTGGTGGTGGTGGTGGTGGTGGTAGTAGAAAACAATAGAATTGTGGTGGTGGTGGTGGTAGAGGAGGGAAAACAATAGAATTGTGGTGGTGGTGGTGGAAAACAATAGAATTGTGGTGATGATGGTGGTGGTGGTAGTAGGACTTTAACATTTCGTAGTTGGTGTACTACGGTGTATTCATTTCAAATCTCTACGTATTATTTTTGCATTCGCGAATGAAAGTAATGCTCAATTCAAAAAACGTGTTGTTAAAAACTGTTTATTGTCGCGTGTTTAAATTGACGGCTCCGAACTTCTGTTGTTGTTATAATTTTGGTGTTTAATGTTATAATTTTTAATTCATTTCAAATTTCTGTGTATTAATTTTTTGATATTCACTATTAACAAGCAATATTAATTAGTCTCTAAAGAAAACGTGTTGTTCAAAAATATCTATTGTCGCGTGTTGACAACTAATTAGCGCTCTGAACTTCTCTTGTTGTCATTTCAATTAGGGTATAGCTGTCCCATGGGCTTTTCCGTTAGAGTATGTATACAAATCTAGGGTTGAAAATGGAGTTCAGTGAGTGACTAAAGCCTGGTTCTCATATGCCACCGACATACCTGGGACATGGCCGCCGGCACGGCCTGGGACAACGCTGCGGCATATGTGAACATTTGTCGCCGACACATAATCTGTCCCAGGCATTGACCGCCGGCTTGCCTGGCACTGCGAAGTCGAGCTGAGTTCAACTTCGCAGGCAAGCCGGCGGTTGTCGGCGATGAAAATATTCTATGTGAACATCATCGATGGAGATCTGCGGACGCAAATTTTTGGGTTACAATTCCATTTTTCCCACAATTCTTATTTTCAAAGTGACGCATGAAGCATTTCGCGCCAGTTTGAGTACGTCGGCAATCCATCGCAGATGCGCCGGGGACCCACTGGAACAGATGGCCGAACGTTGTCAGTTGTAACCGGCGACTACGTCACAGGTAGGTCTGCGGGATATGAGAACCAGGCTTAACGGAGCGGAAAACTCGAGCAGTTAGCTAAGCCGAATATATTCACTCTCTCTTCTCTTGTCCGCAAAGCAGAGAGTTCAGATAAAAACAGATATTTCCATGAAGCAATCGGGATTAAATGAGCCCGGTTTCGAAAATCTGAAAACGTTTTCAAAGAAAGCTAGAGAACCTCAGAAATAATTACGCTTTCAAACATTTGCGCTTTTCAACGTTTCCGAATCACGGACAGTTAAACAAGCGTTCAAAGCCGTTTGAAAATCATCGACGCTAGTGAAAAAAGTCATCTTCACGATTAACGTTTCGAAAATATAACAAAGTTTTCAAGTTTCCTGTGGGTTCAAGTTGAATGAAGGAATGACGCGTTCGTTAAAATTCGTGCAATTGAGAGGTCAGTGTGGTAAATCACTTGATAGCCACAGATCGATTCTTTTGTCTCTTCCAGATCTATCTATCAAAACAAAAAGGTTTTCTGGTTATGTCCCTGGATGAACAAAAACAGACAAAAACACAATAGCAACCCTGTGTCTACTGTTCCTAAGAAAGATATCATTATCTTACTTCCCTACTTAGGTTTGCAAAGCAACCAAGTCGCTAAACGCCTGAAATCTTGTGTGTACAAATTCTACTCTTTCGTTAACCTTAAGATTGTTTTTCAGAGCACTCGATGCATAAAATCTTTCTTTCCTTACAAGGACCGTATTAATCGTTCACAACAATCCAGAGTTATTTACAAAGCTAATTGCTGGGATTGTAATGGTTTTTACATCGGCAAAACTAAACGACGGCTTCACGATAGAAAAACCGAACATTTCAAGGCCCTCGCTAAAAATGGCGTCAATACTTCAGCCATTTCTGACCACGTCAAGGCCACTGGACATAACATCAAGTGGGATCATTTTGATATTTTTAGCGAAGGGCAAAACAGACTATCATTGTAAAATAAAAGAGACCTTATTTATTCAAGAACTTGAGCCAGCTTTCAACGTTAACATCGGAAGTGAGAAGCTGATGCTTTATTAATCTGTTCTGTTTTTGTTTTCTTTTTTCATATTTTTATATATAGTTTTTTGCTTAATCTAGGTTCCAGTCCCCTCACCTTTATTATATATAAATAGCTGTTTTAAATTTCAACGGTTACTTTTGAAAATGTATGTAGAGTACATACGAAACGTCAAGTCTTAATCAAAATGAACAAGTTCAATATGTTTATCACTGCTGTTTGTGTCTTATTTTTGATCAAATTACGATGGCCCAAGAACAAAAGTATTTACTAAAGGTTCTTAATTTAAGCCAACAGGATTCAGAGAATCCTCAATTAAAGGCCCTTAACTCATAGACGTAACGCTGGTTTCCATGATCTGCGCTACAATAGCAAGGCACTGAAAAAGTTTTTTTTTTTGGAATACCACACTTTATTTACATTTACATTTTTAAATTTACATTTTTTGTTTGTTTGTTTGTTTGTTTTTTACAACAAGAATTAATTCTAACTTAACTCTAACAAAAGCACTCCAAGTAAATACTGCCACTGACCTCTGACAGATCTCATACTACTTGACAATAATAATGTCAAATAACAATACTAAGCTATTACTGCTAGAACGGTGTTCAATTAGCTATGTAATTGGCGAGTCACTCTGGTTTTATTTCTGTTTTTTTTTCTGGTTTTAATACGGTTTGAGATTGGCTGAGTAGTCTACTTGGCAAGTAATTGGTTCGGCTTGGGTTTACGACACTCAATTGAAAACCGCCTTATTGTTACGCAAAACTAATAAATGTACAAAATTAAAGACAAGGAACGCGAAATACATATAGAGTCATGAAATACAGGACTGAAGCTCTTTCTTTTGTAAAAAAAGAACCCATTCAAGTACAATTGTCTGTTTTATGAATAGTTCAATGGAGAGATCAAGGAGTTATGATGACTGGAGTATTTTGTGCTAGTTCTGTTGGAATGCGTTTTGTGTCCCTGTAACAATTAAAACGTGTTTCTCTATTTTTTAGATTGCATCTAACCTGATTTACTTATTCTATTGAGAATAGTTTAACA
>OZ026598.1:17039271-17056771 GCA_964020085.1 Micromussa lordhowensis
GGTCAGTCAGTCATGTGATATATATGTATTCCGTCTAAAACAAAATCTTAAGCAGTTGTGAAATTAAAGCCTGAAAAGCTCCCAGTTGGCTTGACAGCTCAGTTGATAGAGCACTGCACCGGTATCGCAGAGGGAATTGGTTCGAATCCCGTTCAGGGCTGAATTTTTTTAGGCTTTAATTTCACAACTGCTTAAGTTGTGTGTACAACTGCGATGATCAGTCATGTCTTTATATCTTTCTCCGCAGTTCAGATGTATGATCTTTCATATATTCACTTGTAAACACAAAATTAGAGAACAGTTTATTCATCCTGAAGAGAGAATATAACACATTAACTAGAAATACAAAAGATTTAGCATACCTCATATCTTTATTTTTCTTTATGACAAAGATCACGAGGAGGTTAGAAGTGATGTCCATGATGATCAAAATGGTAAGTACTGTAGTTAAGGTAATGTCACCTGTCTCACTCATGACTGAAGAGTATCCAGCTACCATTTATACTATCTAGTAAACAAAACAAATAATGATATGCAATGCGCGTAGAGTCTTAGTCGTTTAAAAGCTTAAGGTGATTCCCGGGTAAAAGAACCCGCCATAGATTTCCGAGGAAACTTGGTATGGTGTCATTACAGTACAAGGAGATGTTAAAAACGTAATAAAAAGAGGGGGTCACCGTGCTTGTTTTCATGCCACGATGCTGACAAATATGGTTATTTTGGTGACTTTTGGTTATCTCAGTGCGCAACAAATAAGCTCGATTAGTTTTCAATGCGGCGTGTTATATCACACAGAATTCGTCTGTCTTTGATTGCTTATTCATCTACGTCCCAGAAGAAATGGCTTCAAATAGCCTGCATCATTAACTGATATTTTTATCCTTTAAAGGAAACATAATTTGGACTTGCTCTAATGGGCCCGTTACGTCTCTATCTGTAGCATTTATTTCATTTGCCAAAAAAGTAGCCATAGATTTCTGCCAAATTTTTTCTCAGTTATTGCGGATATTGTTCTCATTGAATTTATAAAATAAAAAGTGGGGGTCACCGTGCTCGTTTAAGAGGAAATTAGCTTTTATCTCGCTATCGAGCTTAGTTTGAAGGAAATCTCTTATGTTTTGTACGCGCGCGCGCTTATGTGCGCGCGCTGATGACGCAAAATTCGTGCGCAGTAGGAATGCGCAATGCAAAACTCGGGAATCACGTTAAGTAAAAATGTCAAGCTTACCAAATGTACAAGGACAAAAAAACATTGTTTTCTTAGCTTCTTGTTAACGGCCTGTTGTCTTTATTTTTTTATTGTTAGGAGTAGTTCTTTCCGTGAAACATGTGTTGTTTATCCAGTGTACCTATAAAATCCCACATGCAGTATGCTGGACATGTCAAAGTATTGAGCTTTGAACAACGTGGATAAAGTTTTTTTTTACCATGCAATCCTGGCAATTTTTTACATCTATCTCATTTAAAGAGTCTCCCATTTCTCATCAAGGAGTTCTTTTATATGGGCATTTACCAAGTTTGGAGATCATACTGCATGTAGAAGTTAAATTGTGTTGAACACTAATCGTGACCGGAAGGCTAAACAGCGAGTCGTGAACCGACATAAATTTCCATAGGACAGGGAATTGATTCCTGGGACTGAACAGTAGAAGTTTGCACAAAAATGCAAAGATATCAAAGAGTATTTTGATCTTTTATGTAACCGTATGGTTACTTGAAGAGTGACAGTAAACTGCAAAATCTAAGCCATGTGATATGCGTTCTACTGTGTTCCTACAAGGTCATTTTCACATTTAGTCATTTGTATTCGTTTATCTGTATTCAGATTGCAGAATTATGTTCATACCAATCTGTCAGTATTAGTCAACGAACAAACTTGTCACCCATTAAGGACATAGGAGCCAAAAAAATTAGTCTGTAAAGAGCAAAATTCGGTCGAAAAATTTCGCACGAAAAAAGTTGTAACCATTGTGAATAAAAGTGTCGAAAACACTTCACCTGTTTTGTCTTCCGGTATCGCTTCAGGGGGACTCCTAGTGCTTGTTTTTTTGGGTTCGATCGTTTCTCTTCAACAACCAAAAATGCTACTGTGGCAAGAAGGTTCTTGCGCCTTTCCTCTGTGAGGATGAGGAGTTTTTTCGGCAGATTTTAGTCAAAACAAACCCTTGTAACCCGCTTTGGCAACTTGTCGTTAGACCTTAAAATGAATCATGGGCTATTTCTTTGCTACTGCTGTTTAAGAAAGTAATTGCTTGAACTTTGCTAAATATTTATAGTTTGGTAATCTTTCTTTTTAATTTGTTTTCGGAAACTTACCACCATATCAATTCTTTTTAATTTATCAAATTAAAACTATTGTGGATTTCGGAGCGAAAAAAGAAAGAAAGAAGAAACATATAGAGATTCAATCCTTTAAATTTATGGATCATTTAACTTATTTTAGCTGTTTTCGTCTCCAATGCTTCGCGTTCAACTATACACGAAGTTATATATTCCTCTTATATTGCAATATCAGTTTGACTTTCACGAACACCAAATTGCTTTTCGCATTTGCTTTTGAATAATTTTTTTTTGTTTTTATTTTTTTTTTAATTTCCAGTAAATTTTGTTATTGAAATTATGTTCAGAAAATGAAACTGCAATTTGAATTTCGTTGTGCTTTTCTTCTTTTTGCATTTCACTTTCGGTTGTTTATAAACACATGTGCAGTATATGCATATGTGGTACTTCAAAACCACAAAGTTTTATAAATCGTAGCCTATATCACCAATTCCATGTTCAGATTTATTAAAAACACTGTCAGCCTCAAGATGTATCCTTCTTGGCGTGCGCAGAAAATTTCACAGCAGTAGCTTTCTTATAAAGAGGGAAAAAAGTGTCTTTCCACCTGCTAGGTGGTGCTGTTCAGGCAAATCTCATTTCATTAGCTGGTTTTCGTGTGAGATCGGCCACTGTGTTCCCAGGCTGTCAATTTATTCCAAAACATTTTCTTCCCAGCAGAAATACCTATCATTACAGATTCTTCGCTAAGTTTAACAATTTATATAGTTTTGTCATTCGTACTTTCGGCTTTCAATTTTAAATTTATGATTCACGCCAAACCATTTTAAGTTAAACTGACAACGGAAAGTTTGGACCATGTAAGTAAGTTTTCCAAACCCGAGAAAACCCGCACTCCAGGCCACACTCAGACCTAAAACCAGACGGGCGATTTTCTTTTTTCGTAGCATGATACTTTTTTTGTAACTCACTGCAAAAATCAAATCCACTGCAATGCGCACTGTAAGATGCTTTATTTTATTTGTTTACAGAAAAAAATTCAAGCTTAGTTAGGTTTAATGCTATGCACGACGATCATATCTTTCGTATTCGAACAATCAATCATTGAATCTGTACTGATATGGATCTAGTTCACCTTTGTAAACTGTTTTTGTGTTTGACAATGAGACTGAAGACCACAAGTGCCTTATTCACTTACAGTGAGCAGACCGCTTCTGCTTTGGACTGTATTATTTCTCAACGTATTTTCGCCGCCATAACAAAAACGCGTTCATGCAAAGAACGACGCTTGGTCGCTATTCGCAAAAGAGACAATCATTTGCACGTGAAAGTTTTCACCAGTGTGAATCAGTGGCGAGTTTGAGCAAACGTACAGTTCAAAAGACGGCGAATTATCCCTATATACATACTTTATACTCGAGGAATTAGGGCTTAGTAGCTCAAGAATCACACCAGCTGTCGACAAAAGTTCCTGCGAAGTAGATAATTCAGTACAGCTGTATTTTGAATTCATGTGTCTTAACAAATTATCATACCAATATTTTTTCTTGATATTTGTTCTTCACAGATAAAAATAGCGAAATAATGTTAACGTCCGCGCTGATCCAACCTTTTAATATTGAATCAAAAGGAACGTGAAAAAAAATTACAGCAAGTGCTTTACGAAAATAATTCTTATTTAGATGCTGCAGAACCTGTCGACTGACATGTTTGTTTTCTTAGTCGTAGCTCTTCAGCTGTAATCGATTTTTGCGAAACATGTAGATATTAAAAACATTTGTTTCAGTTTACAGTGTACGAGGTGAGCGCTGTTATGTGACTACTACGCCAGTATCTGAACATGAAAATGAACGGCAAATCAGATAAGAAGCGAGTAAAAGCTCTTGTCAGGTTCCGCAAAATAGTCTTCCTAAAAGGCTTCGACGACGAGATAACTTCGTAACGTTGACTGTGACACAATTAAACTTGAAAACTTGAAATTAAATTTGTGATTGCAAACTTGAAATCGTAAAACGTACGTGTTCGTTGCAAAATCTTCAGTTAAGGTCAGTTAATGCTTTAAAAACTGATGAGGTTACAATCACGTAATAAATAAAAATTGCTGATCGTGTGGAAGTCGAATATTTAAAGGAAGAGTTAACGAAAGCATTGTTGCACTGAAAAACGCGACATAGTCCCATTACTATAACTTCGTGCTCGTATTTTCTCCAAATCGAAACGGCCCGTAAATTTTCTGCTAACCGACAGGCCAGATTTTTAATAAACGAGAAACATTGCCTAAGGACCCTGCCGCAAATTGAAGAAATCATGAAGACGATGTTGTTTTGCATTTGTGCAGATCGTTTTCTCGCCTCAGTGGTGCGTTACAAAAGGAGTAATCACATGAAATGTAGCTGACACTCCCAGGGAACACAGGGAAAATGGTTTGTCATAACAGAGTTGAGAGAAATGTTGCCAGAGAAACTGCGCGTACAAGCACCTTAAATTAGGTAGATTTTAAAACCACGAGGTAAAGACGACGACAACATCACCAAGAGCCAGTGAATGGCATTGCACGTGCGTTATAAATCTATTTCTTAGCCCTCCTCTTCAGACAGCAGCATGGTACAACCAAGTTCTCCCTATTTTGGATCATGTGGCGCACGACGGCTAATTTTTCGTATCTCCTATTGAAACTGAACACTGTCATTATGTACCTAGACTACCGAAGTTTTTAGACTGATCCGGCCACACGAAACAGATCTAGAACACTAGCAAGTTCGAAGGCAAAATATAACTTCATTATTTTAGCAGGCGTTGTCTTCAATTCGGTGTCGCCGCTTTCGTTACTAAAGCTTTCTAATGATAACCAGTGGTGCGATATATACCAAATAGCAACCTACCTAAATTGCCAGCCAAGGCCGACAGTCCACAGGTGATATGAAATGCTTCTCTCGTACTTTGAATTGACGGTTTGAGCTTTAAATTTGGTATGCATGCACTATTGCATTTGCCGCTTAATAAGCTCTCATTTTAACTTTTCAGTATTTAAAAGTCTTGACAGGCCAAATAAACCAACAATAGCGTATTAACTCAGTAGGCATTCTGCTGTCAAGTAGTCAACTTCATCAGTTTATTTTACTGTTGCTTTTATTCAACGACTTCTAAAAGCGAACCTTCTTTTCCAGAAATTTCCGGTTAATTCTTGTCTTAAATCGCGTGTTTTTTGGTCATCGTTCTTTTTATTTCGTGACAAAAAATTAATGCACCTAATGGTAAGCATATACATTAGCGAACTTGGTTGGTTATTCTCAACGTATTGTTAGATTCATTGTTTGAAAAGCTGAAAATGTGAAATATGCAGGACATAAAAACATGTCCGTTTATTTAAGATTAAAATGCTGAAGAAAACAATTTTCGCTAGTCGAAGTACATCCATTAAATTTATCCTTCCTATTTCAGTTGTACACGTCTTTGCCTTTCAATTTATCTTATTCGTATTTCGTATAGTAGATTTAAATCTGCACGGATGAGAAGGTCTCAATGCGGTGGACTGTTAGTCGTAGAACGGGCCGGAAATTAAGCCATTAGTCGTAAAAAGTGTGTTTCTATCATGCGGGTTGAAAGTTACATTAGCCTACAATTCCTAAAATTAAATAATACTTGTCCGTCCCCGAATATGGTCCTAAGACCTTAAATATGCATATTTTATAGATGTCAACATAAATTGAAAACAATAGTTAGTACTTTCTAAGTTTTCTGTTAAGCGTAATGCAAATAAATTAACTGTTAGCCGTAAAAAAGCTACAATATTAATAGTAAGTCGTAAGAGCCAGAACCCCATTAAGGAGGGGGTAAGCATGAATAGGCGTGAAATTTGAAGTGATATGAAAAAGGACATTGTTAGGATTAAGATGGGTTGAAAACACTACCAGACAGTTGATCCCCGCAAAAGAGAGCCCCAGGTTGCTAGGGGACTGTTTGGTATCCGTCTACTAATTCTTCACTTCAAAATCCATCAAATCTTCAGCATTTCATATTTTCCTCAATTTAACCTATCCTTTGAGAAAAAATATCTCTTTCCAAAAATCACCCAAAAATTTACACAAAACTGCCAAACAGTGGTTAATGAGATAAGCAGAGAGATTTAGAGTCGCTAGAATCGTGACCGAGAAAACAGCTTTCACGTTTACCCCCGCCTTAAGACCCTTGAATGAACTTAGCGCTTAATTACTGATAAAGGAGTATTGTGTACATACATCTTTGAATGAAACAGGAACTCGCTTCAGTCACGTACTAACGTTCCGGCAAACGGTCTTTGATTTGTTCCCTTGGCAACGCTGTAAACTTTGTATGTTGAAGAGTGGCCTTTAGTTCAAGTTGTTATTCGCAGCGCGTTTTCTAGGTCTTAGATAATGTTTTCCTTGTTCAATATTGTAACGAGTGATGGTTTTCTTTTTGTGTATTCGTGTCCTGTGTCTACCAGACTCTATAACTAATTATATAATCATTATTCTCACATTTTGATTGGTTCTCACGCATGATCCATCAGAAAGAACAAAGAAAAACGCGCTTCTTTGAAGAAAACTACTCGGAAAAATAGTCAAGGAGTTTCAGTCGATCGAAACACAAAATGGTTCTTGAAATTATTTCAAGGTAAAAACCATTGCTTTGATTCGAATTTAACAAACACAATTAATCAGAGATTAGTTTATTTTGAAAATAACTTTTCTCAGTCTCAAAATAATTGTTTACACAGGTTGGTGTCAGGACTTCTAAAGAAACATCACAATACTACTTTTTTGAAATCAACACATAACCTTGTTCCCGACGCGAATGTCCCAGCTCATTTCTTTTCAGGGGACAGCAGTGGGCAGGGCACTGCAGCTCACGGCCACTTGTATCGCAGCTAGAATGTGTCTCGGACACTATCTCATATGCACTTGACAATTTCCAACTACATGCCGAGGACACAAAATTTCCACCGTCACTAACGCTACTTTCATTCAAAGCACGAATGGGATGGCCTCCCACGTATCGACGTTGACCGTAACAACAAGTTTTCCCAGCGGTTTTATAAACTCCAAAGCAACGTGCACGTATTTTCAGCTCACAGTAGAGCTCTGATGACAAATGTGAATTTCGCTGCTCAATTCTGATTTCGGCTGATTATAACCATATGTACAGTATATGTGATATTTCAAAAACACAAAGTTATAAAAATCGTAGGTAAGTTCTGTGATAACATAAAAAAAGTGTCGACCGCAAGATCATGAAGATGTCTCCTTGTTGGTGGCCGCAGAAGTTTTCACAGCAGTAGCTCTCTTATATCGGGAAATTGTCTTTCCATCTGCTAAGTGGTGCTACTCAGGCAAATCCCATTTCATTAGCTTGCATTCGTGTGAGATCCGCCGCTGTGTTCCCAGGCTGTCTATTTATTCCAAAACCTTTTCTTCCAAGCAGAAAGACTTATCGTCACAGATTCTTCGCTTAGGTTAATATTTAGTCTTACTTTTCCAAAAACATATCTACATTTCAGTTCAATTCGATTTAAAATTCATGATTCACGCCAAACCATTTCAAATTATACTGGTAATAAAAGTTTTGGATACGAGAGTGATTTATTTGTATTTGTAAGGTTTTCAAATCCGGCTATTGATTGAAATCAGAAAACCCGCCGCACTCCAGTCACTACCATCTTAAACCACTAACTGTTAAACCACACGGGTAATATTCTTTCTCGTAGTATGATATTTCTTCGTAACTCACTGCAAAAATCAAATCCACTACAATGCGCACTGCCGTATGATTCATTAGATTTGTTTGCAGGAAAAAAATGTTTCCAGGCTAAGTTAGGTTTCCTTCAAGTGCCATGCGGGAGGATCATATTGTTCGTGTTAGATGTCTTTGAATCTGTACTGGCATGGTTCTAACTCACCTTTGTAAACTGTTTTTGTGTTTGACAATGAGAATGAAGACCAAAATTGCTTTATTCACTTGCAGTGAGCAGACCGCAGACTGTATTTCTCAACGTTTTTTCGCCGCAATAACACAAGCCGCATTCCTGAAAAAGAACGAGGCTTGGTCGCCATTTGGATAAGAGATTTGTTTCAACTTGTAGCATGCATAATACAGGCAAAGTGTTTCTGATTTCAAGCTATTTAACGTATATTTCTCGCGTGGAACGAGTTCTTTGGGTTATCAGGAATCATCTAAAACTGAGCTTACAACGACATCAAAAGTCATTGTAAATGAGCTGATACAAAATCAATATACATACATAATTCGACCTTGAACTTCAAATCCGGCTGATTCAGAATTGACGAAGGTTAACGGCCAAGTATTCATAACAGTTGTAAAGAAACCAGAATCGTCATCTTTTGTCGTAAAAAGGTAGGCGAGACCGAGGCCTCTGACTTAGAGTCTCAATATCAATACTTTTTTCCTTCGTGTATCTGAATATCGCGACAAGTGGCTTTGAACAGAAATTGAAAATAGCAGTTGGAGACAAAATTTCAATAGCAGTTGGTGTTAAGGTTACTATGCACCTTCAGGGGTGTCTCGCGTGCAAGCGATGTAGCGCGTCCAGTTTAAACTGTAGATATCTAAAACGCTATATCAAATTAAAGCTTATAGGACTGGCTATCAGACTATACCAAAAATTTTGAAAAAAAATGAATTGTCGAATTTTTCACGACTCCTAAATGCGAGCGCCCAAATCACCTTTTGAGCGCTCCCTGTCAAAGCGAATTTTGTTTTTCGCTTATTTAATGTGTTCCTCCGCTTCCGGGGCCAAAGCGCTAAAAAAACGTGTCTCCGATTTGCCAAATTCAATTTCAGTGAAAAGTTACAGAACATTTTTGAAATAGGATAAAGAACTGATGTGGATTGATCGTACAAAAATCGGTCTCGAAAAAAAAGTATTTTGAAATAAAAAATTCGGAGACATCTTTTTGTTGTTTATATGTAAAACTAGCTACTGCCTAAATTTGAGAGCAATCGAACAAATTCCCGTTGACTTGT
This sequence comes from Micromussa lordhowensis, assembly GCA_964020085.1. Taxonomy (NCBI): domain Eukaryota; kingdom Metazoa; phylum Cnidaria; class Anthozoa; order Scleractinia; family Lobophylliidae; genus Micromussa; species Micromussa lordhowensis. The sequence continues at coordinate 17,048,554 of OZ026598.1, forward strand.
AGCTCTTTAAAGTGTCCCCTTTTGGTGAAAAAATTGTTTCGAGAAAACAGCGCTGAAAAATTTTCCTGCTTCGCAAACAAACTCCGCCCACAAACACAGTCAACTGGGTTCTCAGATAACTGAGCCAATCAGCGCTTGGAAAGTTTACCTCCGTTGGCTTCCCGGTGAAATTTTCCCGCGTAATCTTCAATCAACCCTTAGTGTTTAGTGTCACGGTTGACTGCATATACGTCAACAGGTTTCCTACAGCCTGTCAATCAGACACGAAAGTTTTATTTCCGGTAAAAACGAAAAACCGTATTTTCTCCGCCATCATCAAGAGAAAATGAGGTGAGAGAACACATCCTCGTGCCCCATGATAATCTTTTTAAATCTATTTTAAGCTTCGCGGCACGTTGTCAAAGTTATTTTTAGTCTAGGTCCCCGATCACGCAAGCAATGGCCACCGGTCATCAGGCTAAGAGAAAAAAAAAATCAGTTTGTTCAGTTGTACTGCCGCACTGTTAGCATTGGAAATCATTTTCAGAGCTGGGCATGAATATTTATACGTGCTTCTCCGAAGCCGTAAAATGGAAGTCGTGCCATTCCCCAGCATGAATAAACAATGATTAACACAAAGTGCCAAGACTCGAATTTCTACCCTGCTTTGAAGTTGTTTCTCGGAAAGTGCCGAAAGGATATTGAAGCGAAAAGTATCTCTTTCGAAAGGTATTTTAAAGCGCACGACAGCAAAAATATTTGTTTCCCGTTTATTAGAACTTTCGGTCCGAAAGTCCCGGTGCAAATGTTTGCATATTTAATTCGAAATTGCTTTGTAATATTTACAGGGATGTCCGCGCCGAAAAAAGTGCTTCTCTGGAACGAACTAAAACATCGTTTGGATCGGTAGAGACCCTGAGAGAGACCTATCTGGAAAGCCTTTTGAAACTACTGGTCGGGAAAATAATCTTCTACGTGTTTATCGTGATTTTTACGTCGGAAATTAGTCTTGTCATTTCTCTGCATGACTGGTTCACATTCGGCGCTCTAGCTGCTGACAAGAATTGCATTCATAAAACGCTCTAAAGTCGCATCTCGAAAAGTACTGAACGGCCTACACAGAAAAAGATCTCTTTCAAAGCGTCGGAGAGTTAGAATTATTCTTCCTCTGCCCTTAATAAATGCACTTCGAAAATCTCGACGAAAAGTTCTTTGCGTTAATTGATCTGTTAAAATTAAACCTCGATGTTCTTAAGTCATTTAAATTGGCCAATCAGGTGTCTTTCCTAAAATAGCCTCGCAGCTTGACCACGCGCTAAAATTAGATTAAAAAAGATTATCATGGGAAGAGGCCCATGTATGGGGGATGTGTTCTCTTAGATCATGGTCTCTTGGCCATCATTTAATATTTTTGAGAATTTTTTTTTTTGGATGAAAGTTCATGCGTAGACCTATACATTAACCTAAAAATCAAAATTTCGAAAAAATGGTCGGTCTGAAGGTGCATAGTAACCTTAAAATCCGAGTACAATAGGTTAATTTGGAAAGGGCAACCTGCGTGTGAATAAGCGGTTGCTAAAATTGTGAAGAATATTTATAAACTTTGGTATTTCTTGGCTGAGTGCTTTTTAAGTTGGCAGGTAATTTTCAACGGTTCACAGAGACCTGCTAGTTTTCGAGGATGAGCCGTGGTGAAGACTATAGCGGCAAAGCGTTGACTGTTAAATGCATTCAGAAAAAAATGACACAAACTTAGTTTTCGATTCCTTCTGGAGATCAGTCCTCAAAAGGAGGCAAAACAGCTAAAGTCGTTGGAAGAGGTAAAAAGCCTAATATAGCCGATCGGTCCATGCACTAACAGATGAAGAGATATATGTGTTTTCCTGGGTCTGAAATAAACCAGAAAAAAAAAGGTTCAGATGAAAATGGCCGCATACCCGCGCTTTTTCTTCAGAGAAGAAAAAAGAAGGCAAGTCACACTAATAGAATGTATCTCGTCCAGAAAAGTATGGATAATAACATTCCATGCAATAAAGTTTTGCAAATAACTAGGCACAAAAACGTTAACATTAACTCGCTGAATAACTATTTGGCTATTTCCCAGAAACTGACAACAAAATGTGACCTCGGCCGTTTATCCTGATCTGGACGATAGCAATCCTCTGGGTGTACGATGATTTCGTCTTCGCAATAAATAAATAAATATTTCCTCGCTGGGAATGAATACACTCAGATGAAAATGGCCGCATAGCCGCGCTTTTTCTTCAGAGAAAAAAAGAAGGCAAGCCACACTAATAGAATGTATCTCGTCCAGTTTTTTGGGTTAACCGTATCCAGCATTTGAAAGTGCCGTTTCACCCTTTCGCCATTTCGTGTTTTAAACACGTGCGATTGTGCGTTCAGCTGGAGCAAGTGTTGTAGCTTTGAATCAATTTGCGTTTTTGTTTTTACATTTTTTGTTTTTCTACATAATAAAAATAAATAAAAATAAATAAATAAAATTACATAGTGGCTTCAAGATATGAATTTTGCCCTAAAAACAATATTTTACCCACTCGCTGCGCTGGTTCGTAAAATGTCGTTTTAACTGTCCGGAAAATAACATTTACACGGCTTCTTCGTGCCACTCCGTATATTTTCCTCTCTATACATAAATATATCACGCATCTTACATCACACCAGCTGTCGAAAAACGCCTCTGTTTAGTAAGTAGCTTTATACAGCTGCATTTTGGTTCTTGAAACATTAACATTCTAATTATTGTTCGTATACCAGCCACTTGACAGTTGGAACAATTTGAAAACTTAAACGGAATAATATATCAGAGCAGCTTTTATGAAAATGTTAACTTTTTAATGAATCGATTCAAAAGGAAACGAAAACAAAATTTATAACGAACATGCTATTTAGATGCTGCAGTCCCTGAGTGTCAAGTGATATGTTTGTTTTGTTCGCGGTAATTCAAAAGCCGTTGCGAATTAACATGTACACATATATTTCTTTTTTAATTTACGCGGGGTAAACGCTGTCAGTTATGCGACCTACTACGCCAGTATCTGAGCAAGAAAATAAACGGCAAATCAGACCAGAAACGAGCAAAAACATTTTGTAGGTCACGGAAAGCTGTTTCCCAACAGTCTATTGCTTTGGACGAGATAATAAAACTTGTTATGGCTGATGAATGATGAATGAGTGCGGCCTCAATGTGGTTGACTGTGGCGCAATTTAAACGGACAAATACAATTTTTCATTTCAAAACTTGACATGGTTAGACTTCTTCGTTGCACGTTGCAAAATTCTCAGTTAAAGCTCAGAAATTCAATTAAATGGTCGAGTTATAACCATTTAATACATAAAAATTGCCGATCTTGTGGAAATTAAACATAATAAAGGAAATGATAACCAAAACATTGTCCCTCAAACGCGACATATAGTAGGTCCATCATTATAACTTCGTGCTCGAATATTTTCTTCAAATCAAAACAGTGTGTAATTTTTTTCTAACTGGAGACCAGACTTGTCGTAAACGAGAAACACTAGCCGAATGTTATATAAAACGCGTACGGGCCCTGCCGCAACTTAAAGAAATTATGAAGAAGATGTTGATTTGCATTTGTGCGAATAGGTCCCTTCTGGCGCCGGTGTAAAAGGAGTATCACATAAAATGTACCTGACACTCCCAGATAACAAAATTTGTTTGTCTCCACAGAGTTGAAAAAAGGTGCAAGTGTCGTACAAGCACCTCAAGCACCTCAAATTAGAGAGCGTTAACAAACCACGACGGTAAAGAAGAGGAGAACCTTACTAAGCGCATAATGGAATTGCACGTGCGTTAGACATCTCTATCTGTCTATTTCTTAACCGTCGTCTTCCAACAACAGAAGGTAATAATGAAGTTTTCCCTATTTTGGATTATATGAGCACGACGGCTAATTTTCCGTAATTCCTTTTGAAACTAAACAGTCATTATATATTTACCTTGAGCAAGAAGATTGCCACACGGAATTAACAGATCTAGAATATTGTTAAGTTCGAAGGCAATATACAATTTCATTCCTAATGATAACCAATAGTGAGATACATAAAAATAGCAACCTACCTAAATTGCCGGCTTAGGATTTTCCGTCCTGACTGTGCAATTCCGTCGACAGATGATATTAGATGCTTCTCGTGTACTTTAAATTGACGAAAATGAATTTCGTCACTAAATGATCTTCATTACGATTCTCTAGCTCAACGAAATACTGAGCAGACGGTTTGAGGTTTACATTTGGTATGCCCTTTTGCATTTGCAACTTAAAAGGCTCTAATTGTAATTTTTCAATATTTAAAAGTTTTGACAGGCAAAATAAACCAACAATACGGCCAGCTGCGTATTAACACCGCAGGCGATCTACTGTTATTTCATGTAGTTTACTTCATCAGTTTATTTCATTGTATGCTTTTGTTCAACGATTCCGAAAAACCATCGTTAATAGAGGGGAATTGTTATCAAAAATGAAAAACGGTATGCTTTTTGTTCGCATTTTTTGGCCTTCACCGTGCACCAAACACAATAGTTGTTTGCACCGTACTGAGGAACCAACCAATAGAAACGTTTTGGTTACGTAATTCATGCATAGTGTATGAGTGCAAAACAAAAGATTACGCACGGTCGTGGACCTTCTAACCTAAATCTTGGCATCTTTGTTTCCTCCATTGAGGTTTTGCTGGGCTTCATAACCATTTCCCCCCATAAACTATGGAAAAACGACCCTTCTTTTTTTCAGTATTCTCGTCGGTTAATTCTTGGCTTAAATCGCGTGTTTTTTTTTTAATTTCGTGACAATAAATTAATGCACGTAATGTTAAGCATACAGTTAGCGAAATGTGGTTAATTTGTTCTCAGCGTATTATTAGGTTAATTGTTGAAAAAGCTGAAAACTTCAAATAATTATGCATGTCCGTTAATTAAGATTACAATGTTAAAGAAAACAATTTTTTGCTAGTCGAAATATTCGCCCCTAAATCTATCCTTACTATTTCGGGTGTAAGAGTTTTTGCCTTTCAATTTATCTCTCATTCATATTTCGTTTAGTTAATTAAAACCTACACTGTACTGGCGAATTAACGAGTTTTAATGCGGTTAACCGTTAGCCGTAAAATGGGTCAAAAATTAAGCCATTAGGCGTAAAAATTGTGTTTTTATCTTGCGGGTGGAAAGTTATCAAGAAATTATGATCCTCTTTAATTTATATTAGTCTACAGTTCTTGTAATTAAACTATGCCTTTTCCCGTCCCGGAATGGTCCTGAGACCTTAAATGTGTTTCGCAGATGTCAGCATAAATTTAAAACAATGCGTGGTAATTACTTTCTAACACTTCTGTTTACCGTAATGAAATGAATGAACCGTTAGCCGTAAAAAAAGCTAAAATATTGACAGTAAGTCGTAAAAGTCACTATCCCACTGAGGCACTCGAATGAACAGAGCGTTTATTTACTGATAAAGGAACATTGACTGTAACTCACTTAAATTATGCATCTATGAATGAAACATGAACTCGCTTTACACATCACGTACTGACGCCTTTTTATATGTTCCCTAGAAAACGAATAAAACTCTGTAACGGAGAGGCCTTAATTATATAATTTCAGATTGCTTCACACAGCACGTTTTCTAAATCCTAGATAACGTTTTCCTACTTCGTGCGGTTTGTTCAATATAGTAGTGCGTGTTCCTTGTCGTTTTGTGTGATGCGTGTGTTTTGAATGTACCTGACTCTATCACTAACTATCTGGTTCTCTTAACTTGGTTCCCCAGGCCTGTTTTATCTGTCCCATTGGTTTACTTCTCCCCTTATTTTACAACCTATTTTATTATACGTTCGGCTGTGAAGCTGTCTTCATTGTTATACGTCGACATCAGGCAAATTTATCTGATTAATTTTTAATTTGGACTTATTTGGCGCATTCGTAATTTTCGCAACAGTATGATAAATGAATAATCGTTTGAAGCCTCGAGCAACGAAATTCATTTAAAAAGTCTTGCGAAGAGGACCAAGTAGTGGTAGATGTTCGAAATTAATCCTATTATTTGCGGTAGATTCTCGTCACGTTAAGGTGGAATACAATGTTACTGTAGACCTTCAAGGACCGATTTTTTTCCAAAATATTTTCTCCATGCCAATTCAAGACTACCACAGTTATCTGAAGTTTCTAAAAAGAAATATTTGAAAAACATTAAACACGTATACCAGTTGTCCCCAAAAACGTGACTTTTTAAATAAGTCAACGATCCGAAAGAGAAGGAAGTGTATGTATGAAATTAGGCGGGTTCATCCGGTCCAATACTTGGAAAATATCGCACCAATCAATAGAATAATCCGATTGGTTCGTTTCAGTTATTGGCCCTTTGAACTAACGTTGTGCAGGAGGTATAGGCATAATTTCGAGCTCAATTTGGAATTAGTAAGAACGAGTAAAAAGGCTGAAATAAATATTCAAAAAAAAAAAACATTTCAAGTGCTTATTTATTCCAAGTTGAACGAAAAAAGAACATTTAATTACTTGTAAACGCAGTTGAAAAAATATTTTTCGACATTTTTCGACGGGGAAATGAGTATAATGTGGAGAAACCTTTTAAGTTTTGAAGTTTCCTAATCCAGTTCCTTCAATTTAGGAATTGGCATTTATGGCTCCCTCGGTAATCCCAACGCAACATGAATGCGTCATACTGTTTTAACAAAGTGTTTTGTTTCTTAACTTCCCTTTAAGAAGTAAATAAAGAAAGAAAGGTAATATTTACGATATTTCAGGAACCCATTTGAAACCGATTAAATGGTATCTAGTTAAACAAAGCTCGTTCATTGTTAGTCAACTCATGCAAGTAAATCCCGATAATTCACTCGCTGAGTGCGTAAGCCGGTAACTAATCCACTTTGGTTTTCAGATGTCCTTTATTATATACATGGCGTCTGCGCACTGAGGGAATTACAAGAAAACTCACGGCGAGGTTTTTTTTTTTCTTTTATTAAATCTACACATTATATACAACAAACGGCGAAGCTTTGAAAAACAATATAAACAACCGCAGTTCCTCCTCAGCAAAAAGAAAAAGAAAAAAGGAAAATGTGCCTTTGTACAGGCCGGATTTTAACCCAATAAGAAAAGATGAAATTATCACCATTGCTCAATCTTTTGCCTCTGGAAAGGCAACTGGCTATGATAGTATCCCAATGTCTATAATTAAAGAATCCATCCAAATTATTTCTGAACCCCTGGCTCACATTTGTCAATTGCTTATGATATTGCCGCATGCAGAGAAGGAAAACTCTGTCAATAATCTCCGCTGCCTTGCGGCTAATATCTCTTTAGAGAAAGCGCTTCAGGAGTTAACGTCGAGGAAAAATCTGGAGCTGGAGTCCTATAGGCAGTTCGTCGTTGTAATCAATCTCGTTCTGGCAACTCCTGCGACGTCAATGGCCCCGGACTGTACCGGCCGTGCCGTTCGGTCCGGACCAGTCATCGCCGTGGAGAGGGGGGTCCTGCTAACTGGGCAAGAGCTGGTCCTCCATATCCCCCTGCCATGGCCTGTGCCCTGGAGAGGACACTCCAGCTTCGCTTCACAGCGTCGAACCAACACAGCAGTTACCGGAAATGAAATTATCACCATTGCTCAATTTTTAATTGGCTTAGAGCGTGGCGCCAGGGGTCGCTTTCGTAGGTGGGAGGGATCTTCGGATCTCACTGGACAGATACCGCCCGGGCAGCCCCCGGTCAATAAGCTGCTGTCCCGCCACGGTCTGTCTTCCTCATTGTGTGCATGGGGATTAGGTAACAACCGACAAGCAGACCGTAACATCCGCACCAAGCAAGAGAACAAGAGCGAGCAAAAGTAAGAGACCAGCTCTTAAACTGGAACCCTGGGACGTCCGTACCATGACTACCGGACTTGATGATCGCCAAAACATTAGTGATGCAAGAAGACAGCCTTCATCAACAATGAGCTTCTGCGATTGAAGATAGACATCGCCGCCTTGCAGGAGACTCGTTTAGCAGACTCTGGGTCGCTGAAAGAAAAGGACTACACCTTTTTTGGCAAGGAAAGAGCGCTGAGCATCGCAGAGAACATGTGGTGGGCTTCGGAGTCAGGAACACCTTGTTAAAGATGGTTGAACCAGGCGACAAGGGATGTGAACAATTGCTGACTCTCCGCCTGTACACCTCTGACGATCCAATCTCCCTCATCAGTACCTACGC
>OZ026598.1:17061771-17066771 GCA_964020085.1 Micromussa lordhowensis
ACTAAAATGGCAGCCATTTTGGAATAAGGTGTATAGGCAACAGCGCTACAGACACAAATTTCCAGTTTCTGTACTTAATTGGCTTGAGGTCGAATCGCCTAATGCGTTTGACTCTCCAACGTGTAGCTTTCTTTAGTGGAAGATTTTAGTTTGGCAAATGTGAAGAGCTCAAACAAAAGAGCCCTGTACTCTCTGTTGGTCATCCAGTAAATCAAAGGATTGACACAAGAGTTAAACAACGCAAGTATTCCCCCGGTTCTGTGTAAAGGACTTCCAATCTTAGTGATGCCAAATGGTGAAAGAATATAAATGGTTTGAGCTGGAAGCCAACACAGTGTCAGAGTTACTGACGTCACAGCGCACATGCGCAGTATAGCTTTCTGTTGAGCTCTTTGTCGCTCACCGTACCATCTTGCCATTGGCGATGTCTTAAACAGGAGTGCAATATGGCCAAACGAAGCCCAGGCAATCAAACACGGAACATAAAACCCCATCAGGCTGTAGATAATTACCATGGCTTGACTTCCCTTTTCTCCATACGGTGCTTCTACTTTAGAACATTTACTCCCCGACAATTTCCACTCGAAAAACTTGTTTATCTGCAGAAGACAGGTACAAACCCAAATGACTAGAATGTACAAAGAGAGCTTTTTTCGGGTAAAATAGCGCCTGTGTGTCATTGGTCGAAAAATACAATACCATCTGTCAATAGCCAGGCACATGGCGTTCAAAATGGAGACTTTTCCCATTGCGAAGAGTGCGTATCTGCTCGAGAGAACACGGCAGAAGACTTCTCCAGCTAAACCACGCGGAACTGGAAATGAGGCGATGCTGATGATATAGCCGGGTGTAAGAGGTAGGAAGATTCCTGATGATAAAAAACAACGGCGCTCATTTGCTTATCGATCCTTTATGCATTGTTACAATAATTATGACCATGCAGTTATCCAAACGACATATGCTATCTCTTTTTATAAATAGTAATGTGTAAAGATCTTCCTGACAGCGAAAGGTAACAACTAATAATCTCCTGAAAAAACCTGCCAAATTGAATTGCGAAACGGGCGACGTAAATTGAAACCTGAAGGTTGCCTGCAACAGTTTCCAGCACGTTTCAGCCCTTTTACTTTGATAGCCATTCATTACAGTTCAGTTCACAGAACAGTAATGGCATCACACAAATTCCCAACAATTGGTGTCTTTCCCTAACTTGCAAGTGTTCGTTAAAAAAGAGTACAGAAAAGAAAAGAAAGAAAGTATGGGTATTTGGAACAATAAACATGCACTGGCAGTAACTGACTCCAGTGTTGATAGGTAAATAGTCAAACCTCAAGATTGAAGAGAATGTCAATAAGAATTTTTTTTCACTTCTACAAAAAAATGTCACATTTTAGCATGCGAGCCATAACGTCACCTGACTCGTTTTTAAGTTATATTCCCAAAGAGCTCAAATTAAGGTAGCCTGCAGTGCAGGCAAATTTTGGACGCACCAAGGCACATTCTCGTTTTAGACCGCCATCTTAGATGGGGTAACTGTGGTCTTGCATTCGGCGGCAGCGCCCGCAGTACGAGCAGCAGTCAAAACCGAACTGTCCTAGCAAAACGACACGATAATAGGAAATTTCCGAGTTGACCTGTGCCTCTCTTTCAAAACGAGTCTAAAGGCGAAACCATTCAAATGAAGATGAGTTTGATTTGCATGAAAATGAACCTGTACGCTAAACTCATTTTCAAATGAATGATTTCCCACTTAGACTCGTTTTGACACCGAGGCAAAAGGGAACTAGGAAATGACCTCTGGACTTTTTCTTCGGAGCTAACACAAATTAAGGCAATGTTAATGTTGCTTTGGCCTCATGTAAAAGTTAACTTGAGAATTCTTGGTTTAATTTGATGAGGGACGACATATTTTGTTCACAATAACACAACTTTAATCCCACCCGCACACTCGACGAACTACGAGCGAGTTGCCGGACATTAGCGCCAAATTAGAAGCTTGAAGACACAAAATGTTTCATAATTTTCACTTTTTATCATCTGATACGGTTTTTTTGGAATTATAAGTTCCTTTTCGTAATCATTTGATGCCGTCTCCAGTGAGAAACATTGGCAGACTTCAACGCTTTTCCTATTAACATACTTTGAATTTCAGGACAGTAGAGTTTTCCCGCCTGTTGAATCCTGATTGGTCAATTCAAATTTCAGGCTCAAATTTCTACCGGTCAGGCATCCAAATACAATCCAAGATGGCGGCATCGAAAACCTGGTTTATCGAGTGCTCTGTTCAAAAACAACCCTTGAAAGCCTTCTCCAAAATAATGCCAAACAAAATGACGGCAGGAATATAAAATCGTAAAAATAACTCGTCGCGGTTCACGTTCTCCAGACAATGCAGAATTAGTTGATTTTGCGTCGTTGTTTAGGAGAGCACAGCATAATTATCATGCACTTGGTCAGCCATTGTCCTGCCCATTAAACTTTTTGTTCAGCGACGTTCACGATGCTGTTGCCGTCGTAGTTTTTCTTAAACTCCCTAGTAGGTCGACAGTACTAAATTAAAATCAAAGTACGTGTAGCGATATTATGATAAATGCACATTCACAAAGGGGCTCTGAGATTTTCAATGGACAATCACATAATCGTTACACATCAAGCAGATAAGCGTAGGTACAGGAAATTCTAAGTCCCTTGTAGCCCCGTGAGGGTTTAGAAAGACAGTCAGCTTGCCCCGCTTTGCCTTAGTTAACTTTACATATTAAAACCTAGTTTTAAATCTCTCGTCCAGTGCATGAACATTAAGGATTATGAAATTTACATCGTTGGTCCTGTTAACTTTCCGTTTGTCTTGGTTTTTTTTTTTTAGTTTTATGTCCAAACGAATATCAGAGGCTAGCGAGGTTGAGAAAATGGCAGCAAGCGGCGAAAATTCCACTGACAGCGTGCGGCTTCATTGAGCTGATGAGCCCTGCCAAGCCACTTAGGTATATAAACGGTCTAGGAACGACTGGAACAAATAAATTTTATTTTGGGGTTTATCGGCCGTCAGTCCTTTTTTTAATCTTTTAACCGGCAAGAATCAAAACCTGACCGAGCTAAAATTTCTTTGCCACATCAACATGAACGAAAATCCTTTGAAGCTGACAAAAGATTCCATGACGTTGGAGTAGTTACGTTTGGGCCAATAATAAAAATACCCTAACGCACTTAATTCAGGCAACATTTTAAGATTAACAACCTATCCTAAAGATGGGAACAAAGAGTACTAACTCAATCTAGATACCAAGTTATACCCCCGGATTCGCCGTCACAGCACATCTTCGGGCGAGTTTTGCCGCTGTTTTAATTGCAGGGCTACCTCTGATGAAACTCAATGATTCATCAGTCAAGTAAAAAATCAGAAAAATTTATGTTGAAAAAAGTGACTATACCATCTCTTTTTCACCATTTTTCGCTTATAGGATTATTTTTCATTTTTTTAATCGTTTTGATTTTTTTAGAAAGATTTTAGGACCAAAAGTAATAGAGTCACCTACAATAGATGTATGTATGACTTATATTTATATGCATTATGTCGGCTGTTGACTGAGAAGACAGATATTAATGAAAAAGGTTAAGGTGAAGCTCAGTTCTTTACAAACCTGTGAGTAGATCTGTGATGGCCAACGAAAACATGAGAATGTTGTGTGGTCTTTTCAGCATTTTTGGTTTTCTCGTCATAATCGCACAGAACAGAAAGTTCAGCAAAAACGACAAAGCTGCTATTACTGCAAACATCGCCTCCCTAGCCTTCAACGGAGAGTTCTCTTCATTGTTGCCTGGCTTTAGTGTTGAAATGTTCGGCATCTCGGAAAACGTTGCAGTTTTGTTGGGGTGCGCTACACAAACTAGGAGAAACCTCTACATCCTTTTTGAAGGAGTATAATTTTTTCTATATAATAGCAAGAGAGGAACACACTGAAAAAGCGACTGGTCTTCGAATTAGGAGATCTATACTCCAAAGAGAATTCCGAAATTCAATTCATTTTTTGTCCTGGTCGAATAGCCACCTGATCGGGCTTATTGCCCACCACATAAATTTCGTCGAATAAATTAAAGTTGCCATTAATTAATTAATATGACCCGTGTTAAATAATTCAAATAATCGGTATTTTTTGGTAATTACAGGGCAAGTGCTTGCGACTTTGGAATTTCTAAATATTATGCTATTTAAAATACATCTTAAAAGTGAAGAAAAAACGACTTCATGGACCCGATGTGGTCGGTATCTTGAATTCACCATTGCTTCAGTCTAAAATGTTGAAATTTATAGTTTTTACGTTACCACCCACTTATCACACCTGCGGAATTATTTGGATTCACACTGCGATTCGATGTCTTTGTGATAGGAAAAGCTCAGTTGGAGATGAAATTATCAGAATGTATATACATAAGAATGATTCCCATAAACGACAACGTTTTTAATAGCGACGACGTGCTGCTGTGCTAAAGGCCATTATGAAACAATGGGGCAAAAAAATATCTTACCATAAAGTCATCTTCAAAGAAAGTTAACGGTCATAGAATCTTCCTTTCTAAATCATGCTCCGTTAATATATACTCCAGCACTGTTCAGACAGATTACGTCCTTATTTTATTTCCCATCGTGCATGCTTTTATAAGCATTGTTTTTTATTCGACGATATAACTTGTTGTCTGATTGGTGTAATGATAACGACAATGATAATTGCCACACAGTCAGATAATTGCAATTGATGCTTTAGAGCGAAGAGAAAAATCCCTTAAAGTGACACTATGATGAAATTCTCGATATCCATTTTTTTACGTTTACGGACACAATAGATCTTGCCTAGATATCTTGCCAAATTTCAATCTGTAACGAACATTAGAAGTCGCGTTTTTTGGACCTTTATTTCAGAGAATTTACGGACGCCATTAATTTTACTTGTTCCAAGTCTTGCTTGAGAATTTGAGAAAATGATGTCATATTCTCAAAAATACCG
>OZ026598.1:17071771-17104271 GCA_964020085.1 Micromussa lordhowensis
CTGGATGTACAAGAAATTGAAGAAAGTTGTAATGGACATTTTCTAAAAATTAAATACCTCTTCTTTAGCTAGGTCTAATCATTATGTCGACGATGACTAGTAAGGAATTGCCCAACTGGTTAAAACATGGCACATGAAAATGGGACTGGCTTAAAACTTAAGATCAAAACGATGTTAACAAAGTATTCAAGACAGTTATCAAGAGACCAACAAGGAAGAACATTGACCGTCACGGGGAAAGCTTCAATCAATTACAGGTCGTATTTAAAGCAATGTAGTCCATAAATGATAATTTTTCTTTGTGTAACTGGAAACGTCGTTCCGCTTAACTCTGGACCGGTGATAAGCATCACTTCATTTCCAGTTCCTCGCGGGGTTACCAGGGGAATCCTCTGCCCCCTTCCCGATGGGAAGTCTCCATTTCGTAGCTCACGTATTTGAATTGGCTGTCGATGAGTGCTATTGCACGTTTCGACCAATGACGTGTGTATAAACGTTGGTATCCTCTTAAAACGGGTCCTTTCTCAAGATTTTGGTTTGCAGGTTTTCCGAGTGGGATATTCGTTTTTTTTTCAGATGTTTTTATCAACATTGCAATCCAAATACATTACCTACTATACAATATTTAAAAAAAGCCATTACGCGCCCTCTCGTTGGTCGATAGCTGTGTTTTAGATGACTGTATGTAATAAACACGGTTGTGACGTTTTAGATTCGCGCTTATTTTTGAGAATTATTTTATAAAACCGATAGAAAAATTTTTTTCCGTGTTTTTACATAGCCTTATCTAGACACTCGTAGGGTTGGGAAGATTCGATACAGATCTGCAAACCCGAGACGTAAAACCCTCCTCGTTTTTAGATCAGGCATTAAACACAGAAAAAGTCCTCTATTGCTTAAAGTGTCTATAACCCCGAAAAAAATGTTTTTCGCTGACGTTTCGAGCGTTAGTCCTTTGTCACAGCAAAGTGGGGGATTGTGAGTGTGTGCTTATCTACCAAGACACAGTTCTGAGCTTTACGATTTTTAGCGTTGTCGTGGTGGTGTGGCTGGAGTCAAATACCATAGGTCCATAGACAATCTGAGGAGATTGAAATGTTTGTAGACAAGTTTAGAGGCGTTATTCTCTTTGTTTTTTGTCTTCGCAGAAGCGATCTTCAGATTTCTAATCTCATTTAATTCATTCATTCACACATTTTCCGTTACCATGCTTTCTCCAATAACGTAACTCTGTGCTGCGCTATAGCACACCAACGTTACTCTGACGAAGGAATGACGCTCGAAACGTCAGCCTAACTTGCTCCATCGCTTTATTCCACAGTCGCTTTAAAAACTAATAACTTTACTAATACCAGGTCTTTCGCGTCCGGCTTTGAAAACTGTGCTAATATATATTGCTTTTTTTTGTACCCGTGGACAGGTTTGGTTAATTGCATTTCGACGTAAAGGGTGAGGAAAAACTGGTCTCTTTGACATGTAGCAATCCGTTTCCTTTTATTACTTCCATCAAAGCTGCAGTCACGTTTTAACAAAAAGGTCTTAATTGCGTTCATGCATTCTCTTCTCCTATTGACTTTATGCGTTCACTTCTTTCACTTAGCAGCTGATCATGAGAAGGATGAATTACTTGCACAAAACTAATGCCTTAAGGCAACCATTGTGGACATGGAGGCAAGGCTCCCTGAACCTCTGAAGTTTGTTTAACCTGAAAAGCACTGGCGGGATAACGTAAGCCTGGCAGTAAAAAAAGGAAAAATATAATATTCACCGATGAAGGCTATTTAAAACAAAATCCGAGTTCTTCAATGATCTTGGCCGCCATTTATGGAGGTGGTCTATGTTTTCAGGAAAGACGAAATACTTTGCATGGTTGTTTAATTCCCTTCCACAACCCTCTCTTTGCTCAATTTTCCGCCTTATGGGGAGCAGACAATTGCATGGAAGCCTTTAACCCTGAATGGTATCAACATCTTAGTATTAGCTTCTGCTTTGAGAATGGGAGTGTTGAAAGAAGTAGACAAAACTGACATGAAAAAGTAGAGAACGACACACAAGGTCATCCGCATTCACTTTTGAGGCTCTGCGGCGTATTTGTTTTTTATTGTTTACATATTTTAAGTATCAGTTATTTTAGGAAGGTTTTAAGAGCTTATTGGACTCCAGTCATTAATTTGCTCTTAGCCCCTTCTTTACATCAGTGAAGTTTACTTTCGTTAACTGCAAAAGTCTTGTTCCTTTTTTCTTCTGTATTTTCTTGAACATGATTTTAATATCATATATGATCATACATTGCTATCAGGATTGGAAGATGAACAATTGAGTTTTTATTGAGTGTTTATCTTAAAAGTTTCTGCACTTGTCTTGTAGCCATATCATTCCTAATGTGCTGTCACTGTTCACATTCTTGACTATTCCTCAGCCTACCTGTTGATAAACTCAAATATAAACAGTACATTAGAACATGTCCATAAGAATACTAAGCTAACTTGACCTTGTGCTAGGTCATGCATACTGATTGTCGTTCACTTTTACCTTGTGCAGTGTCAGAAACGCAATAGTAATATTTCACTATGATATTCGTTCAGTTTCCTTCCCCTGGTGCCATTATTGATTGTCCAGTGTCAGAATAAGTTAATGTAACTATTAATTCTCCATACTGTTTGTCACTTATTTGTTACCTTGCCCAGTATTAGAAATATAGTAATCCTCTAGTGCACTTTTATCTTCTCTAGTGTCAGAACTAAAATAGTAATCCTCCAAACTTATGGTCTTTCACCATACTCATGGTCTTTCATCTTCTCTGGTGTCAGAACTTAAACAGTAATTCCCCATACTGATTGTCATTCAGTTTCATATTGTCCAGTGACAGAAGTGAAATCCTCCATACTGACTGCCATTCCCTTTGTTCTTCTGAAGTACAAGAACTGAAGTAATTCTCCATATTGTCATTCCATTTTAATCTCTTCCAGTGATGTTCTATTTTATTTAAAGTGTTTCTTCACTTATCTCGTAGCCAGATCAAATGTTGATGATACCTTACAACAAATCAACTAGAATATCCAGACTCCCCGACGTCACCCTTGGTAAATGTCACATATACATTGATTATTACATGTACTTATTTTTACCTTGTTTGGTGCTGGAACTGATATCAATAGTAGATCCTCCACACTGATTGCCATTCGTTGTGTATCTTGTCAAGTATGGGAACATACTTCGTAATTCTTAAAATTGTCATTTGTATCTTGCTAGGTGTAAGAACTGAGGTAGTAATCCTAACAACTCATATTGCCATACTGGTGCAGGTGTAAACCCCCATACCGATTGCCACTCATTTCTATCTTGTTCAGTGTTTTCTCATCATTCATTTTTTTCTTGTGCAGACAGAAGTGAAATAGTAATCCTCCATACTGGTTGTCATTTAATTTTATCTTGTCCATTATGAGAACTGAAGTAGAAATTCTCCATACTGGTTGCCCTTCAGTTTTTTGTTCCCCGTTCCCCAGTGTCACAACTGATATTGTAATTTGCCAGACTGATTGCCATCATTTTTACCTTGTCCAGTGTCAGTAATCAGTACTAATTCCCCAGACTGATTGCCATTTAGTTTTGTCTTGTCCAGCGTCACAATTGATATTTAATTCTCCATACTTATTGTCATTCAGTTTTGTCTTGTCCAATGTCAGAAGTGATATTGTATTCTCCAGACTGATTGTAATTAATTTTTATCTTGTCTTGTGTCAGAACGGAAATTGTAATCCACCATACTGAATGTCAGAATGTCAATGTCAGAAGTGATATAATTGTAATTCTCCATACTGACTGCCATCATTTTTATCTTGTCTAGTGTCAGAACTGAAATTGTACTCCACCATACATAATACCAGTCAGTTTTACCTTGTCCAGTGTCACAACTGATGTCATTATAATTCTCCAGAGTCAGAACTTATCTTGTAATTCTCCATACTGATGTAAATTTTTAATTTTCTTGTTTTAATTATTAGACTTGATCCCATGCTTTAAATTGCTCTTTATTATTTTAAGAGTGTCTCAATTTTTTTTTTTTTTTTTTTGTATTATATCTGCATATTTGAGAATCTTTCTGTATTATTAATTTTTAATACCCCACCTTTTTATTCTGTACATATTTATAAATGAGGGCCACTGGTTTTTCAGTTGCTATTGTTCTGTGTTACCCTCAATAAATAAAGTTGATTCTGATTAATGTTATTATTATTATCATCATTATCATCTAAAGGTGCTGGAGGTCCACCCAATGTAGATACAAATGGCTTTCAAAGGATCCTTGCTAGCAAGTCATTTAAGAAGTCTGGCTCTAATTTGTGCGAGGCTTTTGCAACTCTGACCCGCTGATTGTGCACAGACTACATTGATCCCACAAGCATCGAGCCAATTCTGGCAAGTCATCTTATCCTGTCGGGTAAGGGTCACAGTGAAATCATGCAAATAGGAGTGAGCGAAGTAATTAGAATTATTGGAAAGTGCGTGACGAAAGTGACAAAACAAGATATACTAGAATCAAGTGGCTTACTTCAGGTTTGCACCGAACACAAATCTGGGAGTGAGGCAGCAGTGCACGCAGTGAACAGTTCTTTAGTCATGGAACAACCTACCACTTGTCGTTGAAGCAGGCAGTTTGCCAGCTTTCAAGAATAAACTTGTAGTTCACCTATGTATGCAAATTGCCAGCATATGATTTTATTATACTATTTCATTGCTCTTTCTGTCTTTCACTCAAGTTTGTAATTTAATTAAAGGAAGTTTTCAATTAGGGCCAACCTCAGTAACTTCGTTTTAGGCAGCGTACATGTATTTATTTTTTATTGTTGTTAATCATTGGGCATTACCTTGATATATCTTTTAATTTGCATCCTGATAACCCTTTATTGTATTATTTGTATTGTATCCTTTCAGTATCACACAAGCCCTATAATTGGTGTGAAGTCTACAAATCTGGCACTACAGTAGAAAGAGTTTGAAGTCCAGAACCTATAATTGCTAAAGTACCTCCAACTGCAATTATAATAATAGTAATACTATTATAATATAATATTACTTCATTTAGTTGATCAAAATACATATCAAGTGTTACATTCAATAAAAGAAAAAATGATTTAAAAAAAAGCGTCTAAAAAGCGTTTGTATTACAAATTTAAAAAGGGTAAAATGATAAAAAGGTAAGACTATATTGCTAATTTATACTTAATTAAAACATAACCTATTGATAAATGCATTTTTAAAACACTCAGTACTGAGTGTTTATATGAAGAAGCTCAGGCTGCTCTTACATCTTTTAAGTTATTCTTGATGATTCTTTTACTCAAGGTGACAAATTGTGATACAAAGTCAGTTTGCAATCACACCATGATCTGATTAACTCTGATAATTCTCTTAAAAATGCTCGTCAGACCCTGAACAGCCGAATTTTGAGAAAACTGATCTACTTCCAGAAGACATTTTTTTTTCTAAGGACCAATGTCTGAACTAACTGGAAATTTAGTTATATCCAGCTACCACTAAGATAAATGATTTTGGCAGTTTGGGAAAGAGTTATGCTGTGCAGTTATTTCTAAGTTTCAGTTTAATGATACTTCTCCACATATATGCTAAGAAAACAGAGCAAAAATATGGTGGGATAGTAGCAGGGTAAAAAAATTTCCATTCTAGGGCCACTCTATAGAAAAAACCTAAATTGTGTATTTTATAAAAATAATATGGTTTGCTGAAACAACTTTACAAAACAAAATTGAAAAAGAAAAAGAGGTTCCTCAAGAAAAACTGATTTTAATATCTGATCGCTATAACCATTTCGAACCACGACAAGCAGAGTCATCCCTTTGGCAAAAAGGAACAGCAGGCTACACGAGGCTTATGATACACACTTTGGCCCATTTGGAAAGCAGAAAAATAGGCACACCCCCAAAACATTCTTTGAAGGCTGCATCCAGCTGTGCCACTAGCTACCAACAGATGCTCTTGTCCAATGATCTTGCATGAAGCAACTTACTGTCAACATACTACGCACTGTTGATCACTACCCAAAGCAATCAAAAGCTGTCCTCCACACCTCAAGGCTCTCAGCTAAACCAACCTTGGCAATCCAACAGAATCTAGAAACAGCCCTGAACCAGTGGCAGCACCATTCCAAATACATTATTTAGTGTCCAGTAAACCAAGCCCAATGGTATTAAAAAGTAAAGGAACATTGACTCACCCTCAGTCTGGATCAAATACCCAGTTAAGCCTGAAGCAAACAAACCTAACCAAGATCATATCGGGCTGTATGTCCAAACAATTGTGCCTAGACCTGTGAACTACCTTTTCAGTCATCAGACTTTATATTGCATGATGACATCCCAACATAACAATGTTTGAAAAAATTTCCTTTGACATCATTGATCTTTTGTTTATTTACTTCAAAATACATGTAATTTATTGTTTTATGTTGCAGACTTAGAACTTTTCATGTTTACTAATGTTATGGCTTCAGGAGAGCTATTTCTGAGCTTTCATATGTTGTTGGTATTAGAGCTGTATTTGTTTTGGTCTACAATAGTAAATTACTTTTCACAAAAAAAGACAGGAAGGAATATGGTAGGTGTGCAGTGCATCTTGGTTGTTAAAATAAAAGACTGCAAAATCCTCAACATTACATCAATTTTGATAGGTGGCTAAATATCATTTAGGTAAAGCAAGACTTCAAACAATGCAGCCAGCAGTTTTTCACTCAATGTGACCTCTGAGGTGACCCTCAGGGGATTTGCAGGGCTCTTTTGTCTCACTGCACTACAAGAGTAGTTCAGTTACATGTAGATGATCTTTGCAGATCATTTGCACAGCTCATGCTAGCGAATCTTTGTGGATTGTAATGCTCCCTCTCCTCCCTCCCTCTTGGTTTGCTGGTCTCTCGGTAAGTATTTGGTCAGGTACTTTATTTCCAATGACATCCTTCAGTCTGATGGTGCCAGTTAGTGACCACTTCTTGGGGTGGTTCCCGCTTCCAGTTGCCCTGGATACCTCCCTACAGCATATGGCATTTGGCACTCCGCTAACCTTTTAGGCCCTAGTTCCCAAGGTCACATATTTACTGGTTCCCTGTCACTCCAAGAATTTAACTGTAGAGGAATCCATCGAGAGGTTTGTTGTAAAGGTTTGATGTCTAAATTGACTTTTGTTTTTATTTGTAGACAGCCCAGACCAGTAAAAATGTCATCAAAATTTCTCACATTTGCCAAAGGAGAGGTTGATAATATTTTTATTGTTGTTTACTATTCCATGAGGTTAAAAGGACTGATCAGAGATCCTTGTTTGATGCTTAATGAGTGGCGGATCAGTGGCGAATCAGTGGCGGATCCAGACCTTGAGCTAAGGGGGAGGGGGGGGGGGGGGCGGGAGGGAGGCGGCCAGTCTTGATTTACTTGCCATGGCGGCCATTTTCCATTAAGTCATTTCTTCTTTTTTACCCAAAATAAGGGGGGGGGGGGGGGCAGGCCCCCCGGGTCCTTCCCTAGATCCGCCACTGTTAATGTTCAGCAAGGTTGTGGAATCCAAACATGACACCTTAAAAAAAGCGTGTTTCTGTGGCATAAAATGGTTGGGGGGGTGTGGGGGGGGGGGGGGGGAGGCGGCCAGTCTTGATTTACTTGCCATGGCGGCCATTTTCCGTTAAGTCATTTCTTCTTTTTTACCCAAAATAAGGGGGGGGGCAGGACCCCCGGGTCCTTCCCTAGATCCGCCACTGTTATGTTCAGCAAGATTGTGGAATCCAAACATGACACCTTAAAAGCGTGTTTCTGTGGCATAAAATGGTTGCTTAATTGAGGAAGACGGAATCTTCTCATAGTGTTCCTTATCTGCATCGGTTAAGATAGCAATATTCATAACTTTCACACAAGCCAAAGTGGTGCAGTCCAGCCCGTCCAGACTGTGCTGGTAACAACATTAATGGCTCATTTGTTTTCATCTACCATGTTTAATTGGAGTAATTTTCAAATTCTATTTTGTCTCCAAATTTGTTTTCTTTTTGGATTTAGGCAGGATGTAAGATTGTTGTTTATCTTACCAGTAAATGTCATCAGGTTATTTGAAATCTACTATTCCTTGCACGGAGGCCTTGCTCTCATGTATTCAGTATACAATGTATCATTATGTGTACATTTGCACACTCTCTGTGATCCCTGCTTTTCAGAGGACTTTGTACAGTTTTAGACCACATGTATGTGGCCAAACCATCCCTGATATTTCTCATTCATGCAACCTTGCAACTGATGAAAGGCCTCAATTGGCAACACTTTAAATCTGGATGTAAAGTCATTTTGAGTCAATAACAGATTCGTGATCATGCAGAGAGTATTTTTGCTTGAAAAATGAATCTCTTAATTAAGCGGAATAGCCTACCGATGTTTGGAGCTGCAAGAAGAATTTAATTATTTGATGTAATTGTGCATGCTTCTCTAGGTTGTTACATTGTATAAGTTCAATTTTTTTAAAAATACCCTTTGTAAACTGACAAAGAGGTCTCATGGAAACATGTACATGTAACTACAGTATAAACTATTACAAATCAAAAACAACTGTGATCTCTTTTTAAACGCTCTACATTCATTTTAGAAATACATTTACATGTACTTTGATTAAAACCTTATATCAATGGTATTAACTTAACAGTCCAGTGAATTGCACTAACACTTGGATCAGTTTAAGAGCATTACAGTTTGAAGAGCAGTGTGTAATGACTCATGACAGACAAAAACAAGACACTGCAAATTGATGACTTGATCATTTGAGGCAAATACACATTAGCAACATAAATGCAAGAAAATGAGTGTCACCAAGTTGCAAATGGTTTTCCCTGGGCAACTAATTGCTCATAAAAGTGAAATGATAACATGGACGATAAAGTACATACCTTAAGTACTTTGAAATAAATACTCAATCGTCTCTATATAGAATAGATTATGGGGTATTTTTATTATGCAATCCTTATAATGACCTTGTAAACATGCATACATGTATGTTTGTGCTTTATTAAAGTAACAATTACCTTTTTGTTGAATGATCAAGAAAAGGGGTAAATTTTAAAACCTGGTGCACTGCAGGTGTTAAAATATATCCCTTAGAAGCCTGTTATCAATGAAAAAGCAAAATGAACAAAACTGACAGCATTAACTTCATCTTACTTGCAATGTAATCTACCTCAACCCAAACCATGAATTCACACCCTCTATTCTGACACGACATGTGGTGTCATGATGCTTAGCTCCAAGGGGTAGTGATTCATTTTGTATCAACTTGAAGCTGTTGTACTGACCTGACAATCCACAAGCTCCACCACCACTTGCAGTCTTCTAATAACATTGTCACTGATCTCATCCAGTGTAGCTGAATTCTTCAAGCTTCATATAGTCGTCATGAATCATACCTGTTTCAGAATACCTCAAAGAATACTTCACATTAAGTTCCATGTTCGATAGTAAAAATGCAAAGTATTAACATGTGTCACAATCACAAAGATTTATTAGAATTTTAGACTTTTTATTAGGAATGTTTTGCAAATAAGACTTTTAGGATTTTGTTGAGTAAATGTACATGTAATGCGCAGATGAAATTTTTTTCTCTGGATTGATATTTGTGCAATACAAATCAATAAATTATTATTATTAAATGCATGCAATAAAAAGTTAATAAAAATGTTTGACAGGGCAACGGGGATTATCCATCCTGACAGCATTTTTTCACTCGAAATATCAAAGCTAGAACTAAACAGGTTGAAAGGCAGAACTTTTTTCTTTAGCACATGTTGTAAGATTATACACAAAATATGTTGACTGATAAATAATTATCATTTTGCTATTTAGGTAATGCAAAATTCTGGTTGGTATGACATTACAAGTCAAGATGCAGTAACTACAGAGCTCTGATTTCAAATTGCATTCTTCACTCAATAATATCACCATGTTAAGTGATCAACCTGATCAAGAACAGACTTTACTTATGAGCAAAGTATCCACCATAACAATACATGTAAATCTGGATTGCATAAACTTCAAGTTTTACTGGTTTAGAGGTTTTCTGTTTCTCACTGCTATCCAAAACGTAAAGACCACCCAATGAAGCGAAGATTGATAAAACGCTGACTTTAAGCTGCTTGAAGAGTCTTTAATATGTATAAGGACATTGCCTGAAAATGGCCTCTGGCTGAGTTAGGTCTTCCATATTCATTAACGCTTCTTAAGCGAAAGTGGTGACAAAATATTGTTTTAATGTTGCTCATATTCTAATTAGCATTCATGAACTTCTGAAGAGAATTCAAGGTCTAATGGTAAAACTGCACGACTCTTTTATGCAGAAAAAAAGTTATTTTCAGAATTTTCAAGGCCTTTTCAAGCATCTTGCAAAAGCACCATAATTGGGTAGACAGTGTACCAGAAAAATTAATTGTGAAAGTTGGGAAAGGACTACATTTACGCCTTCCCTACTGGTAAGACCTAAGTCAATTCATTTCCAGCTGAGCTAATGTAGCATCAATCAGCTACATGTACATACATGTAGCCTGCTTAAATTTGGCTGCTTGAATATCCAAATTGATGTATGGCCTGGCTTTGAGATATTGAATCAGAATTCTTCATGATTTAAAGGTGTCATCACAAATGTGTTTTGTTAACAATACCCTTTTTGTCAATGTTGGGAGGGGGAAGTGGGGGGTTCTGTGGTGGTGGGAAGGTAATGGCCTATTGGTTGGTCAGTTGGACTCTGCATCAATAGGTCCAAAATGGAGTCCAAGCTAGAGTTGCTGTATCATGTTCTCATGCAGGACACCTGACTCTCCCAGTACCTCTCCCCTCCAAGGAGAGGAAATGGTATTGGCCGATTGTAAGGGCAACCTGACAAAAAACAAGGGGTAGCCTGTGATAGACTAGAATCCCATCCAGAGAGAGTGACAATACCCCTAGGCACTACATGTCACAGAGATCAGAGTTAAGCACCGGCACTTATGAGCCATCTGGCTTCTCCATATCTCTAGGGAGTGGAACCGATTTCCCTGCCCTGGAGCCAGTGAAATAATCACTAGAGTGTTCTCGTTCTGAGCCACTGAGACCAGAAGAGGAATTCCATGTCCTGTTTAAAACAAACCTTTTGCCATAAATGTTTAACCCCCTTGACTGAATGTACCAACAAAACTTTCAAGTGAGGGAGGGACAAGGTCATTGGTTGACATGCACTTTAAACAGACAGCTACACAGCAGGCCCGGGTTGTTCGAAAGGTGGATAACGCTATCCACCGGATAAATCACTATCCAGTGGATGGCGTGGTTGTTTTGTTAACACTTATCCACCGGATAGTGATTTATCCGGTGGATAGCGTTATCCAGCCTTTGAACAACTGGGGTCTGATGGCTGGAAATGTAGAATGACAGGTTGGAACTAGGGCAATGGTGCATCATGGAATGAGCAGGGGAAATTGCAGAGTAATGCTCCTCGAGTGAGGTTGTACAGTCAAGATGATTCAAGAACCCACCCCCTGGTGGTGATGTGCTCAGCATGTCGTGTTGCGGTAACCAAGGCTACGATTCAGATTTCTGAAGAAGCCCTTTTTTATTATAGGAAAAAGACAGGCAGCCTTTGTAACAACAATTATTCCTTTTGATATTTAAATGACACACGTGATAGGGATGAAACTCAGCTTTTGATTTTTGTTGAAAATTAGGAAAATAATGCATTCCATGCCCAGTAGAAATAATGTTACATGTTCCAGGCCATAATGACAGTAGGTGGAATGGAGAGCAAGTCATGGTAAGTGATCTTTCCTTCATGTCAGAGACATTTCGGTCCTTCAGGCATTCAGTTCAAGATGCTCAAGTGTATCTCTTGCGGGAACAACATTGCAAGGATTTTCTGGCTGTGGTGAAGCAAAATCATCCATGCATTCAGGAGAGGTACCAGGTGATGAGCTGACACATCTTGATGAAGAAGTGGCTAACAGCAATTGCATGCACTGAGGAGGATTCAGGTTGTCTGCCCAAAAGTGTCATGGCAACAAAGATGTCGCACATGCACCCCTGCCAAGCGCGCCACAACCTTTGCCTCCAACCATGCGCTCCGCCACGCCATCACCACATCTGCATTGCCTCCACCATTGCTGCTGCAACACCTTTGTGCAAAAGCATGGTGAATCCTCTCCAGCTCATACAACTTATGTAAGCTGCTTCTTCGTCAAGGTGTGACAGTTCAGTGCTAGAGACATCTCTAAAATACATGGAAGATCAAGCTTTGCATGTCTCAACTAGAAAATCCTTGCATTGTAGTTCCTGAAAGAAATACACTCGAACATCCTGCGCTAAATGCCAAAGGGATGGAGAAGTGTCTAAAATGAGAAAAGGATCGCCAACCATGACTTACTTTCCACCCCATCTGCTGATCTATTATGGCATAAAACATGTGACATCGTCCCAACCAAGCGTGCAATACATCATTTTCCCAATTTTAGCCAAATAAGGTGTCATCTGAATATCAAGCACAAATAACTGTTGTTTTATAACCCATCTTTTTCCTATAACAAAAAGATTCATTCAGAGGTCTGAATCCTAACCTTGGTGACCACAATAACATGTGCTAACCATGTCACTACTGAAGAATTGTCCTTCTCACTGTGGATTCCTGAATTACATGCAACCTTACTGTACAACCAAACTCAAGAGGTACCATTCCCTGATTTCCCCACCCCATTACACAATCCACTACTGCCCTGGTCCCATTCTGCCATCCCACATTTTCAGTCATCTATTGCATAACTGCTTGCTAAAAGTGCTTGTACTCCCTCATGTTAAATGTTCGGTGGGATATCGAGTGAAGAGTGTTGGACTTAAAGTGCTACTATGATCAACTTTTTACCCCTTTTTACCCCCTTTTCCAGGTTAATCGCATAGAAATATACGAAAGATTTAAGATGCCGTTTACCGTTTACAAATATCTGCATTGCTTCCGGAGATATTAAAGTTTGAAAAATGACTAAAATATGCAAATTAGATAACTGATGACGTCATACACTCAACCAAATATTACATAAAGTATACATGTATAACTTGCGCTATCTTCATCAATTTGCAGCAGAAACCATTGAAACTTGGTAGGCTTATAGTTCTAAGTGCAATACACCTACAGCTATAACAATTTCCATTACCATGGTAACCTACTCTCTTCCAGTCCCTCTAGCCTGATTTCAATATTTTAGTGGTTTTAAGCTTAGAAGACATTAAACAAGGCCATGAACTCGACCCAACATATTTAAATGCTTGCTGGATTATGCAGATGAGGCACCACTGGTAAATATCAATATAGAATGCATAAAGTGGTCAGAAAAGCCTTTAATATCATGGAGGTCTGGAACCCAGTATGTTGCCATGGTAACTGTAAAAAATCAAATATTTCTGATACAAATTGACTGAGATATCCTTGTTTGAGTGTATGACATCATCACTTGGCTAATTCGCATATTTTAAAAACTTGAATATCCCTGGAACAAAAAGAAAATATTTGAAAAAAGTTAACAGCATTTTTACCCTTATACAGACTACATGTTTATGTATTAAAATCACTCAGATTTGAAGGATGCAATTTTCGTCATAGTAGCACTTTAAATGGTGAAAGGTTCTTTTTACACAGGACACCAAATGCCCCCTCCAGTCTTTGTGGCTAAGAATGGGCACATTCCAGTGTTGTTTCACTGGCTATTGGGCACTTAAGTCAGTTCCATTCCTAAGGGATCAGAGAAGTCAAATGGTTCATCAGTACAGGTGCTCAACTCCAATTTCTGTGACATGACGTGTCTAGGAGTGTTGTCCCTCCCCTTGGATGGGATGCTAGTCCATTGCAGGTGACTCCCAGCAATTGTCAGGTTGCCCTCACTAATTAGCCAGTACCATTTACACTCTTGGGTAGAGAGAGACATTGTGAGGGTAAGGTGTCGTGCCTGAGAACATGACACAGTAACCCCAGTTTGGCTCCATTTTGGACCAATGGATCCAGAGTCTAACAGACTAACAATAAGACCATCAACTCTCCACCTCAACACAACCTCCCACTAACCCCTCCCAAAATTGGCAAAAAAGGTGTTGTTAACAGTAGAGGGTTAATTTTTTGGCAGAATAACCAGTAACGTGTTGTTTCTAGAGAGAAGAACTTGTTAGCCATTAGTAACTACCAAAAGGATATTGTAGTATACAGGTATTCTAGAACAAGGTTTACGTGTAGTTCAGAGCGAACAACGTAAACTATTATAAAAATTGTGGTTCTTCTGATAACCCTCTTTTTCACCTTCACCTATCTCTTTAGTGACTAGGTGTCACATAGGGCCTCACCCCTCTTGATTGCTGTAACTTATATACAAAAAAATATTATTCTGTTCCGCAACATATGGCTCTAATTACCTGCTAACTTACACGCAGTACTCAACTACTTGTTAGGTAAACTATTAATAATAGATTAATTATGCAATATCCAACAACAGTGTGCAAAGGACAACAAACATGCTCACCAACTGGTCAACAGTACAATTCTATCGTGGGAAAATAATCTTCAAAGGAATGAAGCCCGGCTTTTTTCACACGTATCCGTTTTCACTAGTTTATAGCCATGTACACAACTAACAACAGTTTGTGAATTTACCTTGAAATACCAAGCACAACGTGGGCTTCTCGCTGTTCTTTTTTCCGCCGAGCGTTGCAAGCGCTGCAAACAATTAGTCTAACAGGCTTCAACAGCAGCTAGTAACTTGGCGAAACACAGATATCGAAGCTTGACTCCTTAAAATTTCCTGTAAACTAAATATTAGCGAAATGTTTGGCCAAAAGCACGATTTAAATTCAAAGAGTCCCGCGCCCGACTTCAATGAATTAATTTTCCCTCGCCGAGTGATTGTGAGTGACAGAGCTGAAAAACGATTGCGCATGCGTCACTAGCGACCCAGTCGGCGAGTCGTCGGCGAGGCAGTTGGCGCGAAAATATCGACTTGAGCAACACATTTCGAATGAAAGACCCTCGAGTCTCTTGACTTCGCAGAAAAATTTCAGTTGGTGTTCAGGTATGAAACTGTGGTGTTCAGGAGATATGTCTTATCACTCTTACTGGTCGTTCTTTTGCGAAAGTTTGAAGCTTATCTGGTCTACCTAAGTCTTATCTGAGGTAAATTCCCTCGGCGTTTCTCATGTTTTCAAAAATTCCGCCATTTTGTTATATGTTTTCCGGTTTTCCCGCGCGAATTAGTGACATGCGCAATCGTTTTTCAGCTCTGTCATTGTGAGTACTGTCTCGTTTGTCAGCGGTTTGTCCCAAAGGAAGGGTTAGTACTGATTGTAACAGTCATATAGTGGATTACTAGTTATTGTGAATCTATCGTCCGATAGTTTTATAATTTACCTTCGAATTTCGCAGCTGTATAAATTTGTTCAGTGCACCTTTCTCTCTCAGAACTTGCTCAAGCTAAATGTGCAATGCCAGCGTTGAATTCCAAATTAAAATACGAAAAATTAGCCGCCGCCGTCCGCGTTCTCCAAATTACGCAGAACTTAGTCATTTCACATTGTTGTTTTGCCGAGGACGGCAAAGAAATGTACAAACACTTATAACGCACGTGCATAGCCATTGTTCTGCTCATTAAGCCTTTTGTTTGACGACGTTGCCGTTGCCGTCGTGGTTTACTTAAGGTCCCTATTGTCCTTGTATTACGGGTTCGATGTTTTCAGCGTTCAGTATTCTGTTGAAAGAACGTTTATTCAACTCAAAAAATACGTAATAATCACATCTATTGATAATGTCGTCCAGCGATACTAGCTCGGAATTCCGAGGCCGCAGAAACGGAGGTAGAGTACGACTTAGAAGTCGAGGTCTCATAAACGCGAGCGAACAAGAAGACAACTCGGATGATGATGAACCAGAAGATGCCTATGCATCAAGTGGTTCCGATTCATGAACCAGGTCTGCTGCTTGCAGTCTTGCTTCTGTAGCGATCAGTACAGGGGTTGAAAAAGAGGCCTGCTCCCTGCTTTTTCTACAACATTTCGCCACAGGTTCGACTTGCGAGCTTTGAGCGTTGTGTACGCAAATTTCCGGACTTTCCAAAGCGTCTTTCTTTCTCTGAATAAAGGGAAACGTAGTAAATTGCTTTTAGAGGAATGCACTATTGACAACCAGGTGACGGTTACTAACGCATAGTGAGTGAAATAAACATGTTTACGACGAAATGCAAATGTAGCACGATCGAAAACTACTCATAACACATGAATGCATACTAGTATTTTGTTGTCACCTTCGCTTGTTTTCAGTTGGTTTACTTTCCATCAAAATACAAGGTACGCGGCGTTGGGAAGACACAAATCCCAATACCATCCTTCCGCAGTCTTCTCTGAAAATCAATCTTAGCTAAATCAGAAAACATAACCGAGTAATCTTCATCCAGGAAGTGTTTCCAACACACCGCCGAATATTTCGTGGGTTCCCAACGAGCACGCTTTAATTTTACGAAGTCGACCCACTTCTTTCTTCTTTTGCGCTTCTCCGTGTCATCAGTGTCGTCAAAAGGAATTGGATGAAGGGACCTGCCCTTTTGTTTGGCCTGTTGTTGCATCCGAAAACAAAGCATTTATCCGACATTTTCTTTCTTACAATCGAAGAAAAAAACTGTCCCAAACAAGAAGGCGATTAATGGCCTGGAAAAGTCGGGTTTTAACCAATTGCAAAAATTTTTACGGCATTTTTCGTAATTCCATACAAAGATTTCACGAAGCGAAAAACATTTTGGGGGGTTATGGGCACTTTAATTACACTAACAATTAATAGCGCTTGAGATAGATGTCTCCCTCAAAGCAATGGCGTGAAGCTGATCTGATCCTTACGTCGAGGTTTCGATTCTTGCAAATATTCATTTTCTTTGTTACCCATTGTTGCTCCAAGAGATTGCTGCCGGGGTGTTCATACGACATACTAGTAATTTTTAATTTGCAGCATCCTAGGGTAAAGTTGAGTTTATATAAAAGGATTTGAGATTTCGATATTTAATTTCAAGTGCAACGTAATGTAACATTTTAACATAATAGCGGCATAAGATGGTCCCAACTTGTCATCGGAAGCCGACTTTCCATATCTATAGAAGTATTTTAAAACTATTATTTTAAGAAAAAGTACTTTTTGTAGTTTGAGGAATGATTATGGCAGTTTTTGATTAAATAAGCTTTTATTACACGTTTCTGGTATTTTGACTTATTATTTAGAACATCAAGTTTCACTTTATTTGTTGAAAAAAATCCGCCAAAAAATTGAGAATGACGGAGACAGAGGTGACAAATGAAATATAGAGATATTTAACAACTAAACAACAATTCTTAACTCAGTTTCGATTTTCGCACCACAAATCCACACCTGAAACTATTGAATTTTCATGTATTCAGAGAAAGATTTCTGTTTATAATTGATGCACCTGATAACTTAGTTATATATATATAGATTTATTATTCATTCAAAATATTTCCCCGTTTCTGATTGATTAAAACAGCACGCATAATTTATCGTAACCGGCTGCTGTTCACTAAACTTGGAAAGAATCTTCGCCATATTGCATCAATGACGTCAAAAGTGCAGCCCGCTTCAGATTATTGAACTGATGACGTCAAAATGACGTCAAAAGTGCAGCCCGCTGCAGACAATTGAACCGTTAACCGAGAAAACCTGGGGACGATATTATGTTATTTTTAGTCAGCGAAAAAACAAAGAGCGAAATGGCGGAATCCTTTAAGAACGAGGAAACATTTTGAATGAATAATAAAGCAATTTATTGAATTCGGCTTTCGTAGGATATGAATAATTCTGCAGATCTCGGAGGGTATTATCCACCTCAGCCTTCGGCCTGTGTGGATAACACCCTCCTTGTTCTGCAGAATTATTCATATCTTACTCAGCCTCATTCAATAATTGCTAAATATATGTATCAGTTTGTTTCGGGGTCCCTCAGCAAAACAACGGGATAACTATGCAAGGTTAGTAAAATAATTTACAGGTCTTTACATGATTCCCTGCTAAGCATTCATTACACGTGTTTATTACACAGAGTTCTCCTGCTCTATATGAGTTTCAGTTTCTGTTCTTTCCCTTTCAGGAGACACTTGCGTAGATTTCTTGCAGATGCAATGTATAGAGAGAAACGCTCTCCTATATTCTTTGTTGCTGAGAAAGTAAATCCACGGATTAACTATTGAGTTCGACATAGCCAACATGAAGGAAATACTTGTTTCAAATCGACCACGACTGACGTGAAAGGACCTCAAAACATAAAATAGGTGACTGGGGAGCCAGCAAACTGTAAGGACAGTGGCTGTGATTGCACACATGCGCAATAGCAACCTTTCTTGGACTTGCGCCTGCTCTGTCCTACCAATTAATGACGGAGACGATTTAATTCGATACCAAATATGGATAAACGAAGCCCAGATAATCATTGACGGAAGGAGAAAAGTCCCGATGACGTCGCATAGCACAAACACTTGTCGCAGGGGTTTAAAAACAAATACACACCTGTTATCTTCAAATTTGACTCGGAAAAATTTATAACTTTGCAGAACAGTACTTAAAATGAAAATACACAAAACATATACTAACGACTTTTTCTTGGCAAAGAAAACTTTGTACCTAAATGGTCTTATAACTGAAAACCATCGTTCTAACGCTAACAGAGTGACGGTCAAGATGGAGGCTTTGCTAAGAAGAAATACAAAGAAACGATTTGCAACCAGGTAACAGAAAATATATCCAGCCCAGCTGACGAGAAATGGATCTTTGTTGATTTTAAACTGTGGTGTCACGAAAATAGCGACCCCTGAAAGGCAAAGAATCCGTCTATTAGATCTCTCAGAATTTTTTAACGAAAAAATTAGATTTCAACATATTTTACAACTTGTTAACCGATACTGAGGGCTTTACGGGAAAATCTCAAACCGCTTTTAAAATGCATTTAATATATTTAATACATACATTGGCTGTAATATATTGTAAATTTGCGTTTTATTTGTATCTTAATATCTAGAAGTTATGCATAGTACACGACTCCACAAGCGTTCAGCTCTCATACATATCGTGTATAAATAAAGGCTACTACCTGTCTACCTACCGAGACCTTGCCGTATTGTCCTCGCTATCGCTCGGCAAGGTCGAGACCGAACGTTCGAGGTTTATAACTTGTTTATTATATGGCTTTTTGCTTTATTTTTGCAGGTCGGTAATAGGTCCATGGGCATTACAGGAGAATGATACCCCGGAATCGGAGCGCGCGAGCCAATCAGAGTGCGCGTTATGTCGGCCTCAAAAGCAAGCCATATAATATGCGAACATAATGCAGTGGAATGCCGATTTCTCGAACCTCCAGAGGAAACGCAAAAGTGATTCGAGAAATAGGAGAGTTCAAGAAATCGGGGGTAAAATTACAGTGTTTGACTGAGGAGAGGGAACGACTTTTGGTTCGAGTTATCGGGAGGCCCGAAAAAATGAGGGTTCGAGAAATCGGGATTCCACTGTACATCGTTCTGAATTTCGAGAGTATAGACTCTTCTAGAAGTTCAGTTACTTGCATGGGGGCAGCGCGAGACCTCCTTCTCCTTTATTTCGCTCCGCTGTTTCTTCGCGCTGCGCAACACTAACTAAACGCCTACTGAGAGTCTAATTGTTGTATGTGCTTGTGTGACGCTTAATCTCCCATCATCAACCTTTCCTTTCGTCCGCGATGATCTTGTGAGGAGTGTATTTAATTCCTGATGCAATAAGCTTATTACTGTACATATGTAACTTTACTTCATATATGTGTTTATAAATTCGTTCGAATTAAAGGAACAATGTTACCTGTCATCATATCAATCGAAGCTAAACTCAGCAATAGAATGTTGTGAGATTTTTTCAACAAAACAGGCTTCTTGTATATCAGAAAACAAAACATTGCGTTGCTGACAATCGATGCAGTTGCAATAATACCAAACGTGGTTGCGAAAGCTTGAGATACACCCATGGCCGTTTACAGGAAGACGTAAAAGGCTCTTACATTCTCCGGCAAGGTTTACTGAAAAATTAAAGCGTGTTAAGACATCATGTAAAATATATAAAGTACAGTTTATGTAAAAACATCGTAAAGTACAATACTTTATAACGCTACTTTGGATGTCTCCATTTTTATAATAATATATTTATCAGCTTTCTGAGAATGTACCTTTAAATCCCCTTTGCGCTCTTGGTCTCTGGCGTAGTTCATAATATCGCCCGCATGCAACTTGTCAGCTTGAATCAACGTCCATAAAGAGTTCATCCGCGGTGTCTATCATTTCGGCAATTGTTTAGTTTGACCGGAAATTATTTCGGTTATTCATGTAACGTTTTTTTATTACCAAAACTTCCAAAAAAGTTGATTAAGCTCTCATAGTCTTTGTTACCTCCGTGCTTTTAACTGATGAATAGCTAAATCAGTGGTGTAAATCATGCTGGCTTGATTTCGAACCTACCAAGAACGTAACATGCAAACGTTTTACAATAAATGTTGAAGAATATGAACCATTTTCTTTTATATTTAACTTCCGTTTGTCTTTGTCAATAAGTTGATATAAACAGTGTGAAACATATTTTATTTTAATCGTTTTCAATATCGAGGCAGCCTATAAAAAGCTGACAATTCAAATGATTTAATATATTTTTAGAATTTGACGGAAGTCTTTAAGGACACGAGGAGACTAATTCTTTTTCAAGTTTTAATGTTTTCGAGGACCAATATGACGCTGCCACAAAAACTGAAAAGTTAGATTTCATTTTATGCATTTTATTGTTTATTTATCACAAAACAGAAGGCATCGGAGACAAAGGATGCAGCTACAATGATGCCAAACGTGGCTGCAAGAGCGTGAGAAACACACCTAGTCTCTACAGGGCGAACTGAAAGGGTCCTGATATTACATCATCGACAAATTAAAACATTTCTGGAGATGATACAGCGCGTATGTTGACGTGTTGCACAAATTCATTTTTCTTGCCTCCAAACACAACAAAGCCAGACCAAGGTCTAGACCTCAGTAGAACTCAAAAAACTCACAATGGTCAACAAACTCGTAATTTCGCTTCCATGCAGGCTCAATTATCCTAGCTACAGAAAATGTTTCGTCAACTTAGCGAATCAGTGAATGTAAATAAAAACAGAGTTGAACCTTACACTGGTGTGTCTTCCTCTGACTCTAAACTCACCCACCCCAAACGATACGTTCCAACGACTCATAAAAAACGCTCCCGAACACGAAACAGCCTCAATAAACTTTTAATCCATACCGCTAGAGCGCAAAACGAAAGATATATTAAGAATCTTTCCAGCCAAGCTCTTTCAAACGACGAGGCTAAACTTATTTCAAGAGACCTTAAATTTATGCCAACCCCTCCAGTTCCTAGCTCAAAGAAATCCATGTTAAAGGATTTCGATAATTTTGCTAGAACAATGCGCTTAAAATAACATGTTCGACGAGGGGCGGAAAACTTTTTGCCCATCCCCTCCATGTCAAATCAACATGGCAAACACCCTTTCAGAGCTCGGTTTTTCTAGAAAATTACTTAGAAGAAAATAAACTCGAACTTACTTCAGTCAGCAGTTTTCTGCCCCCCGAACGAACGAAAAGCTATTAAACAACCACGTATACCAGAATTTTACACGCTAACTAAAATTCATAAGAAAACATCAGTCCGCGGACAATCGTTTCTGGGAGCAGTGGTCCAACAGAGCGTATTTCTAGTTTTGTAGACTCACTACTACAATTAACCTGTTGCAACAAGAATCCTATATAAAAGACACTACCGACTCCATCAATTTTATTGAAAACACGCAAAGTCCAGACAATGTGGTCCTAGCCACACTTGACGTTAGTTCTTTCTACACCAACATTCCTCAAAAAGAAAGAGTTGACATTGTTTGCCGATATTACGAAGATCACTATGAGAACAAAAAAAAAAAAAAAAAAGAAAGCAAAAGAAGCTGTACCGTTTATTACCACTTATAACTCGGCCATACCGAATCTTAAAAAGATTTTCATGTAACGGCTGGTAAATCATTCAACGGCAACCTAGGCTTGCACATATCTTTAACCCGCAGCCACCGATCGTATCTTACAGCAAGGGAAAATTACTCAAGGACCGTTTTTTTTTGTTTTAGTTCGTGCAAAACTTCCTTTAATCACGCCGCAATCATAAAAACTTGTAAACAAAGAAGCACTTTAAAAAGGATTGTTTTCAAACCAGAAGGAAGATTTGATATGACCTTTTCTGCTAGCAACACGCTCAGCCTGAGTTCACGCGTTTCTGACCGCCAACAACACAAGCCCCTGATCACTAACTAACCGCTCCTTCGTTTTCACTTCGAACCTCTCAGTTGATCGATCTTTCATTGAACGTAGAAGCTGAGGACTCGTAGACTTTATTTAAATGTTCCAAGAGATATATGACGGGCTGTTCATAAGACATACTTAATTTTATAACTTATGGACTTGACAACAGCTATGTACATAAATAAGTTTGTTTTTTGATTGATAGACGAACACTATCTCACATATCCCACAAAAAATCAAGCAGGGTATCTATGCTAGGTTAGTAAAATAATTTCCAGGTTTTTACAGGATTCCCAACTAAGCATTCATTTAATTTCACGTGTTAATTACACAGAGATTTCTTGCTCAATATGAGAGTCAGTTTCTGTAATTCTCTCCCTTTCAGGAGACACTTGCGTAGATTTCTTGCAGATCCAATGTATAGAGAGAAACGCTCTCCTATATTCTTTGTTGCTGAGAAAGTAAATCCACGGATTAACTATTGAGTTCGACATAGACAATATCAAGGAAATACTTGTTCCAAAACGACCACGACTAACGTAAAAGGAAATAAAAACATAAAACAGGTGACTGGGGAGCCAGCAAACTGTAAGGACAGCAGCTGTGATTGCACACATGCGCAACAGCAACCTTTCTTGGACTTGCGCCTGCTCTGTCCTACCAAT
This sequence comes from Micromussa lordhowensis, assembly GCA_964020085.1. Lineage (NCBI taxonomy): Eukaryota > Metazoa > Cnidaria > Anthozoa > Scleractinia > Lobophylliidae > Micromussa > Micromussa lordhowensis. Next base: position 17,094,840 of record OZ026598.1, read on the forward strand.
TAATGACGGAGATGATTTAATTCGATACCAAATATGGATAAACGAAGCCCAGATAATCATTGACGGAAGGAGAAAAGTCCCAATGATGTCGCATAGCACAAAGACTTGTTGCTCGGGCTTCAAAACAAATACGCACCTGTTATCTTCAAATTTGACTTGGAAAAATCTATAAATTTGCAGTACAGCACTTAAAACGAAAATGCAGACCACATATATTAACACCTTTTTCTTGGCGAAGAAAACTTTGTACCTTAATGGTCTTATAATTGAAAACCATCGTTCTAATGCTAACAGAGTGACGGTCAAGATGGAGGCTTTGCTAAGAAGAAATACAAAAAAAAAATTTGCAACCAGGTGACAGAAAATATATCCAGCCCAGCTGACGAGAAATGGATGTTTGTTGATTTGAAACAGTGGTGTCACGAAAATAGCGACCCCTGCAAAGGCAATGAAACCCTCTATTAGATCTCTAAATTTTTTATAACAAAGAATATTATATTTCAACATGGTAACATAATAAGCTAGTCTAGTAAGCTAGTCTAGTGTTTTGTGCTTTCTGTAGAGGTCCAGTTGTGATAAGTTGAGCAAGTCTCTTTGAAATTTCAATTCTTTCAAGGAATCTAACTCATGAGAAAAACAAGCATAATCACCGAGTGTAAAACAGTTTATTATACACTATTGTTTATTATAAACTATTGTTCTACATGGATTTAAGTGGGAAGAGTAAGTGTGTTTATAACAAATATTTTATGTAATTCCCAATATCCGGCCTGCATTTTCCAATGTCATTCTGATTTATTGTTTCATTGAACTACCATCTTTGTGCTTATTATTCATCACGAATTGCTTTTTTCTTTTGGCTGCTGCACATTCCAAATAGAGTTTTGTATTAAACGAAAAGAAATGTTGCAAAAGTTCCAACAACGACTTCCAGATCTCCCCATTGGAGTTCCGAGAGTCTAGCCCGGCTCTGTCAGGCGTTTAGTTAGTTAGTTGGAGCGCGAAGCGAAACCTCTTTCTCCTTCATTTCGCTCCGCTGTTTCCTTCCGATGCACCCGACTAACTGAACGCCTGGAAGAAGCTGATTTATATTTTTTTTGTGCGTGTGTCGCTTGGTCTCCCATCAGTAACGCTCGATTTCTTCTGAAATGATCTTGTGCGGAGTAGATTTTACTCCTGGAACAATTTTCTTTCATTTATGTGAAATTCGTTCGACTTCAAGGAACAATGTTACCTGTAATCATATCAATCGTAGCTAAACTCAGCAATAGAATGTTGTGAGATTTTTTCAACAAAGCAGGCTTCTTGTACATCAGAAAACAAAACAGGGCGTTGCTGACAATCGATGCAGCTGCAATAATACCAAACGTGGCTGCGAAAGCTTGAGATACACTCATGGCCGTTTACAGGAAGACGTAAAAGGCTCTTACATTCTCCAGGATGGTCTACTGAAAAATTAAAGCCTGTTTAGACATCATGTAAAATATATTAAAGCACAGTATACTTAACAACTTCGTAAACTGCAATAGTTTCTAACGGTCCTTTAAATGTCTCCATTTTTAGAATAATATATAAAAAACAGCTTTCTGAGAATGTACCTTTAAATCAATCTTCTCCTTTGCGTTCTTGGTCTCTGGCGTAGTACAATGTCCGCCTGTAGCTTGTCACCATGAATCGACGTCTATAAAGAGTACTAGTTCATCTTTTAAAGATTCTTTGGATATAATGGCTGTCGATATCAAGAGAGCCTCTAAATATCTGACAATCAAAACGATTTAATATATTTTTTAGAATTTCACGGAAGTCTTCAAGAGCATGAAGAGACCTTTATGAGAATAAGCGGCAATATTTTATTAAGTTTTCGTGGACCAACACTGCCATAAAAACTGAAAAGTTCAGTGTCATTTTATTCTTTTGATTATTCATTTATCATCAAACAAAACATGGGATCGCTAACAAAAGATGCAGCTGCAATAATGCCAAACATGGCTACAAGAGCGTAAGAAACACTCATGGTCTCTACAGGGCGAATTGAAAAACTCCTGATATTACATTATCAAGAAATGAAAAATACATCGTATTGCATAATTCATTTTCGTTTTGTTAAGGCACACAGTCTGTGTTAAACAATCTAACGGTCACTAGACATTTTTGATATTTCACCTGGCCTTTGATTTTCTCAAGGTGTCTTCACCGCGCTTTTCGTTTCGAGTAAGTCTTGGTTGATCTAAGTCGCTTGAGCGGGTTGTTTCAGGTTTGACGTATCATCTTGCAGCAAAGCTGACTACAGGTGGATTTTTAATCATATCAACAATTGTTTATTTTCGCCAGCATCAAAATTAAAAGTTTGCAAATGTTGTTTGCAGCAATTGTTTCCATTCCGACTGCTAAGCGGCAGACCGCATGAAAGTAACTGAAGATGTTCAAAGTAAAATACAAGATGTGCAAGTATACAACGTAATATACAAAGAAATCGATCTGAATCATCATTGAAGCGTTTTCCCCTAATATTAGAATTAAAGATATTAGTCTCTGAAACATTACTGAGCAGCGCGCATCAGCGAACATTTTCTTAGTTTCCGGTGGCATGTCTACATAACCATTGTAATATTTTCAATAATTAATCTGAAAAGAACAGCTGTTGACCGTGTGGGATGTCTTATACACATTTTGATTTCTATTGAATTTGAGAATCTGAAGGATATATATGTCGGGAGATATGAGAAAATACTTGAAAAATACGTATTTAATTTTACATTTAGTTGATCTTCATTATGAGTGACGCCCATAAGTCACCGTTTAGGACGCTGAAAAATAAACACTGATTCGATGATCCCAAGGCTACTGACAACTAGTTAAAGATATAATATTATATTTGATTTAGCCATACTTGTATTATTTTAATGTGGTATGGGAGCTTGTAGGAAAACTGTGCCAAGGGCCTTGCTGAAAAGCTCCAAAGGCTTCAAAATCTTGCAGTTCGTATCTTAATGTCTCCGAGCTAGGAAAGTAGTTTGCATGATGTGTTCTGGGCAATAGGGTGGCGTAAACTCTTGTCAAAGATTACAGAAGAAATCTATCATGATGTATAAGACATTGGATGGTATGACACCAGATTATATGCGATCGTGATTTGTTTATTGCAACAATGCGATTGCTTATCGTTTAAGGAATACTGGAAACAAATTAGTTCTTCCACAGCTCGCACTTATTATCTGAAGAGAAGTTTTTCGTACAGTGGAGCTCAGTTGTAGAACAACTTGCCTATAGAACTAACATAATCAACTTCATTAACCGAGACTAAACTAAGTCGCCACGGTTTTAAGTATTTTTTTTTTCTACGAGGCCTCCATGAATGGCAGCTTTTATTTTATTTTTTTGGAGTTTGTATTCTGTTGTAGTTATGCAGATAGGTAGCTGGTTGATTATCATAAATAGACTGATGGAAATACCGTGTGTAAATAAAGTTATCGTATCGTGTCGCATCGTATCGTATTGTTCTTCCAAGCTAGGTCGGTGGGTGAGAGCTATCCTGGGTCTCTGGTAGTAGTGGGACCGGAAAGGGGCGGGGGGGGGGGGGGGGGTTGGGAAAGGCATTATGAGACTTTGGGTCAATCTTTGACAGCAGTGCAGGGGAGGAGGAACTAGGCAAGATATCTCTGGTGATATCATGATTGCCCTTATGCTGGTGCTAAAGACGCAATGGGCAGGCCAAAGGGCAAAGGTGCGATTGGTGGCAACCAGGATCTCATCAATAAAAGAATTAATTAAAATGCAAAGCACCAAGCCGGTTCTTTACTGGTGAATGGATCGACATGTCTATGCTGGGATTTAAAACTACATTATATTAAAAGTCACCTATGATCTATAAGAGGTCAGACGTATAGATGATGTCAATATAACAAACGTTTTCCCTCCCTAATAATTAAGATACTATTTTACGCCGGTGCCTGGGCGAAGGAGAATGTCTTGCAGGGGCTTTGAACAGGTATGAGAAACAGGAAGGAGAAAGAAAAAACGTTTCTTTAAAGAAAATACATGAACAAATTCCTTCGATCGAGACTAAACGAAACACAAAATGGGTCAAGGAAAGAAACCATCGCTTTGCTTCGAATTTAACAAACCCAATAAGCAAAATGTTTATGAAATTAATTGGATTTAAAAAAGTTAGATTTTCACAATTTAAACAGATTAGTGTCAGGAAAGAAACATTGCATGAACAAATGAACGCATAACCTCGCTTTCCGACGCGAATGTTCCACATCGTTTCAGGGCACAGCAGTGAAGTATAGCTCACTACAGCTCACGGCCGTCGGTATCACAACTAGAGAGTGGCGACACTATCTCAAATGCCCTTGTGAATCACCAACCACCGAGGACACAAATTTGCGTCACCACTAAGGATCCTTTGGTTCAAAGCTCGAATCGAGTAGCCTCCAACGTGACGATGTTGACCAGAACTACAAGAGCGGCTTTCTTTTTAATCCTGCATAATTTCAGGCAACGTCCGGTTTTTTCGGCTCGCAGGGGTGCTGTCATGGCAAAAACTGACTTGACTTAATTTGTAGCGTTTTGTCTAAGACTTGTGAATTTCGCTACTCAATTCTGCTTTCGCTGTAAGTTTTCTATTTCAGGACAAAAGCGACGCTCGAATAGACCACTTTCGATATATTAAAATTCAGCTTGGCAGTGAGGCTTAGAGGACACAAACAAAGGAAATTGAATGACCATGTTATACATTACTTTTGTTTGTGTCCTCTGGGCCTCACTATCAAGCTGAATTTTAAGATATCGAAAGTGGCCTATTGAAGCTTGACAATGGCGTGATTTTTCTGAACCAATCAAAATTCTTCGTTACGTATAGCAACCAATAAGATTGCTTCGTTTTATATAGACAGCAGATTACGTCAAATTGCTATTTTCGTGTTTATTAAATAGATTCACTTACGAGTATCTGATATTTTAGACCAGTAGATTAAAAGATTTGTGTTGTGTCATTTGTTTTTAACAATGCGCCATTCGTAGCATAAACGAAAAGAACATACGGAAATACGGAAAGATGCATGATTACACTTGATAGTTAGGCCCCGTCCAGTATTAGGGGAGAGGAGATGTTTTCCGAGCCCACAAATTCCCCCGGTTGGAAGAGCGTTTAAGGTGGCTCAAAACAGTTCCCAACACTTATATTTGGATAGGTCGTTATAACCACTGTTTATCATTTGATGCTACAATCATGGTATCAAAAAACTGCCCAATCATTGGTGAACACGTTGTCATCATTTTCTTGACACAATAGGTTTCCATAGCAACAGTATGACCTCTGAAAAACACCCTTAATTACAGCTTTAGGGGCTTATAATTCAAAAACGGGGCGGTGAAATTTTTTATATTATTAACTTTTGATAAGCATGATAAGACGGAACTTTTGGCAAAGTTTAAAAAAATTCTGTACATGGGGTTCAGAGCCACCTTAAATTGTCGAAAATTTAAGGTGGCTCTGAACCCCATGTACATATTTTTTTTAAACTTTGCCAAAAGTTGCATCTTATCATGCTTATCAAAAGTTGTTACTATAAAAAAATTTCACCGTGCCGTTTTTGAATTATAAGCCCCCTAAAGCTGTAATTAAGGGTGTTTTTCAGAGGTCATACTGTTGCTATGGTAACCTATTGTGTCAAGAAATTGATCACAACGTGTTCACCAATGATTGGGCAGTTTTTTGATACCATGATTGTAGCATCAAATGATAAACAGTGGTTATAACGACCTATCCAAATATAAGTGCTGGAAACTGTTTTGAGCCACCTTAAGCAAAGCTCCGTTTTCCCGACAGATTTGTGTGGACGGTTGGCCTAACCGGAGAAATAATTTAGCTGCGTTTTTAAATTTCTCCGGCGTAGTCTGGAAGCTGCCTTAGACGATCCACGACTCGCCCAACGGGAAGGAACATCAGATGGTCCCTCGTGTTATGGTATTTCTGACAATGTAGCTTCGCGGCACAGAGGCCTGGGTCCGCGTGAGAGGTATTATGGGTAGCCTTGTGAGTATATGTATCAGTCTAGGTCAGCACTTACTCGAGCTCTGTAATGTTATTTTGTTAATTTTGAGTTATTTGTTTTCTAGATATTTTGTGTTTGTTATTTCTTGATAGTCTGAAGTCACATTGTTTACCTGATAAACACTGATTTATTCTATTACACACGTTTGCATAAACTCAGATTAAACAAAACGATGCCTTGACTACGAATCTACGACAGTCCAAATGTCCATGCCTTGACTACGAATCTATACTATAGTCCAAGTGTCCAACGATATTCCAAAGTGTCCAAAAGATACGGTCTCTACCTCCGAACCGAGGATTAGAATTAATCTTATTTTTGTGAATGAAAATTAATATATGAACTATTATTAAAAACTGGACCATTGATGCAATTCGAGAGTTGTCATTGGCTTAGCCATCATGGGCTATGATCATTATACCATGCTCTATGAATATGTAACCGTACGCGTGATTTTTTTGAGGTGTTTTTAGTTTAGTTTGTTTGCTATATTTTCGGGGCGTTTTTAATAAAACAATTATTCCACTCACCCTTGCTGGATATGAGATGATTATAGCCAACTCGGCGCTATGCGCCTCGTTGGCTATCTACCATCTCATATCCAACGCGCGCTTGTGGAATTGTTAAATATATGCGAAAATATACGATTGCAAGTCTAATACAAAAGGATTACGTAATGCAGAAAGAGCTAGAAAAGTCTATTCAAAACACACTTATGAACGCTATTGTCTCCAGTTCACTCATTGTTATTTCATGATTAGTTTGATCTAGAGCTTAACCTTTCCTGGAACTGTTTCGGTTAAATATAACGAACACAAATTAAATCTTGAAAAATAAAATCTTGAAGTCGTTTTAGAAATTAAAAAACGGCACATCATTGAGACAAGCTTAGGTAATTTATGTAGACAAAAAAATGTTTTAGTAAAGCTCTTTTTTGTCTACAAAGTATTAAAGTTCAAGTAAACAAATACGTAAATTGCGACGTGTCGAAGTTCTTAAAATTAAATAACTTGCGTGTAAGGGTGAAAATCACCGCTATAGGCAATAACCAGATGCGTATATGTATTTAAACAGTTCGGGGGTATCACTAGAGGAATACACCTTTTCAAGCCCATTTCTATGTCAACTCAAGGCAGATTGTGAAATCTCTGGGCTGTATACCGTCTTTGAAAAACCGCCATACCAAATTTGGTAAGGCCGCTTTTTTCTTATTATACTCGTCTGCAACTAGGATCCTTTGTTCGTGTTTACAGGACAAAAACAACAGACATGTATGACATTTCAGTGTGAACAGCCACAAAATTGTTTACTCTTCATGAATGCATTTACGGCCTCGGTCTTTAAGCCATATTATTCGGGGACATTAAAACCGCAGCTGTTTAATGACTGGACGGCGGTGTATCAAAATTAACTGACATTTATAGCAAAGCTCTCCTCCTCTGCAGGTTAGTTAGTCGAGCTTTCAAACAGTGCTGTACTGTGAAAGCAGTACTTTGGTATCATTCAGAAGGGGTAAGTTTCAAAGTACTGACTTTGGAATAGAATCCAGTCATGGATTTGAAATGAATGTCCATTTTGAATACTTTAAAATCTCGATATTGCAAATTCTTCTTTGTACGTTATGATTAACAACGGTGAGTTATCCTCAAGAGTTTTGTAATGCATTTCGGTACCAACAATCTTTAGCTTTCTTAGCCGAGTTTCTTCTCAGCGGTGCACACGAAATTTCCGATTAAAAAAAATAGGTCAACGCTCCTGCAGGATCAGTCTAGGATCATGAGGCACCAATAAGCGTTCCTCTAGCTGTCTACAGTTTATGGTGGATGTGTCACAAGCAAGTGGTTTTTTTGTTTCTGCGGTTGTTGTTTTTACGTGTTGATTTGCTGAACCAAGAGGTCAGCCCTGATTCTTTTACATACTGGACTTGGAACCAGGCAATGGTTGAGTTAAAAGAACAAACCGTCACTCGATAATTATAAATATGTTCTCTTTTTTTACTAGAAGATAACACTTATTCGTTCCCTTGCACCCACAGCTCAGCATGGAAATGAAACTAGTGATACTGGCGTTGGTTGTTGAGACATTTATCGTGTTTGGAAAGCCAGCTGCCGAGGATGGAGGTAAAACTTGAACTGAAGATAAAGCACTGCAGAACTGAAAGGACATAAGGACAGAAGTGAACGAAATTCTGACTAAATATTTAATGTGCTATGCCTTGGTGATCAAAGGTGGTCTATAAAATTTTTGCGTTTTTCCACCAGGCAGTGAAGCGTTCTTTCAGCTTCGATGAATGGTTCAACTGGTAAATACAATCGCTATAGCAGCGTTTCGGAACAAAAACAAGTGATTAATGATACCCATTGCTCGCTGAATCACCTGATGCAATACAGCTGTACTAAGTGGAAATGATATTACAATATAATTGTCCTTCCTTTTTTTTCTTTCCAAAAATAATAGCAAGACGCTCTTATTTTAAAAAACCTCTGACAAAATGGTCTCATTGTTTTCCTCTATTTTTACACCTGGTAATAGTTTATAATAAAGGAACAAAGAAAACAGAGCAATGTTTTTTGAGAAAAGATTACATGCAAAATTAATCTTCTTGCAATTATTCTTTGCATGGTAATTGTAAATTTACTGTTTCGCGCAAATTAATATATCCATTGAAGTTTATTTATTTATCTGGAATGTCCTCCTGACTTCAGTTAATCATGTCCTTGTTTCAGTATTTTGTCCTGTCCCAATTTCATACTGTCTATGTATTATCTTTCTTTTGATTTTTAGCTGGAAGCTGTGATGTAAATCCCACTTACCGATACGAATGCGGATGGCTTGGAATAGATAAAGAAACCTGTTTGAAGAGAGACTGTTGCTGGGATGATAGTAATCCAAATGCAAAGTTCTGCTTCGTACGAAAATACAAAAGTACGCAGAGATTTTCGTGAACGACTGTTTAAACTTCGATAAACTAAACTGCATTATTACTTCATTGTTTGTCTTGTTTGTGTGTTGTGAACTGATTGTCTTTTAAGAATCTTTGGCTAACTTGTTGATAAAGGGGGTAAGTTTCTAAAGAAACTGTGGCGCTGCGTCGGTGGGGAGTATTACAAGATAATTTGGTTTTATCAACTGAGTTGGTAATGTGAATTGGCCGCCGTAAAGAGATTCGAAAGCTGACGTTTCGAGCGTTAGCCCTTCGTCGGCCCTTCGTTAGCCCTTCGTCGATTCGCTCCGACAAAACGAAGCGCCGACGAAGGGCTAAGGGCTAACGCTCGAAACGTCAGCTTTCGAATCTCTTAACGTTGATAGTTAACGTTTCTATTTGTCTTGTTTCAAATCACAGACCTTCCTGACGGACTTTGCCCTGTCGCTC
>OZ026598.1:17109271-17124271 GCA_964020085.1 Micromussa lordhowensis
CATGGCAAGCTCCCAGTTGGCTTGATAGCTCAGTTGCTAGAGCACTGCACCGGTATCGCAGAGGTCCGGTCATGGGTTTGAATCCCGTTCAGGCGTGGTATTTTTCAGGCTTCAATTTCTATATGACTGCGATGATCATCGATGTCTTCATATATTTCTCCACAGTTCAAATGTATGATCCAACGACGCGCGGTACAGATCGAGTTTGGTGACCTTTGACAATGAAAAAATGTCATTTGTATACACCGTTCGTCAGTAATTGATTAACTGGCCGTTGTCAAGAGGTTAGGGAACTTAAGCAATGACGACGACAACGCCAAGGACGACGTCCAGTAAAAAATAGTTTTATATTTTACCTTCGAATTTCGCAGCTGTACCGGATTTGCTCAGTGCATTTATCGCTCTCAGAACTTTATCAAGCTAAATGTCTAATGCCAGCGCTGACTTTCCAAATTAAAATAAGAAAAATTAGCTGCCGCCGTTCGCGTTCTCAAAAATACGCAGAACTTAGTCATTTCACGTTGTTGTTTTGCAGAGGACGGCTAAGAAATGTACGACTTCGTCTCGGGTCTGCATAGGTAACTGTCTCGAATTCGCCCTCTCCCTTTCCTTAGCTGATACAGTAACATTCAGTTTTAATCATAACTGACAACAAATTCAATTTCCTGGAGATCTACTGGCATGGAGTTACGCAATGCTGGGGAGATGGGGAGTTTAACAGTTAGCTGAAAAACAATTGTAAAATTGTACCTGCCAGTTGAAAAATGAATTTGATAGCTTAGATCTAAGTCAGTCGAGCAGGATTTATTGATAGCTGAGAAAGTGGCTGAAACATTTTAACTGAGATATGAAAATCACCAAAAATCTAACCAACAACTGAGATTCCAGCACGTCTATTCAGACCCTCGATATAAAGAGAACAAGGCAAAAGTGGAAAGGATTATCTACTGCAAGAGCTGGACTTGGCCAAGAATTAAATTTTTGAAATCAAAATAAATGAACTCAATAAAGTTGTTGACTTCTTTGGTGTAGTTTGGTTGTTGTCGCTGAGAAAGTCATCAGGGATGGAGGCTCGGACGGAATAAAGATAGAGAGAGAGAGAGGAGTGCAACTAAAAACTGGGCTGGGGAAGAAAGAGAAAAATGTATAAACAAGGAGGAGAGAAGACAGGAAGAGAAAAAGGCCACACGAGAGTTCGATACTGTATTTCTTATTTACACAATCTATTTACATCATTGTTTGAAAAAGAATAAACGAAACTATTTTCGCTCATTAACAGCCAAATGATGGCGAAAAAGATTCAAATGTTTGTTTATTTTGCAGAATTAAAATTGAAAACAATCTGAGTTGAGATTCGAAATGTAAACCAAATTGCTACTGCATTTTCTTTTGTTGATTTCCACTGAACATAATCTGAAAATATTCGCGAAGCTCGACCTCAAGGTTTGGTCATGCTCTCTTGCTATTTTGTGCGATCGAAAGTTCTCTAGTCTCAGATGTGCCTAGAGGGCTTATGTTGCGACAGGCCCCATACGGTTTTGGTGTCTAACCCTGAGCAATTTGAAATTAAGAACTGGATTTAAAACGAAAGTGGAAAATGCCATTACATTTGTCAGAAGAAGTGCAGTGTTCAGCGCCGTCCCTTGAAACTCCACTGCGCTTGAGATAATGTTACAAATGATCAATGGAATTCTGAATAAAATATAAGTTCCACTGATTCCATACGTTAGCCGTGTAAGCTGCTTCTCCTGGCGTTGTTGAATGGTTGAATTTGACGATTGTAGAATAACTTGCGAGCGTAATTTTTTTACGATAAGAAAGAAAGTAATTATCACTAGCACTATCGCTAGCGTATCTAGCTGTACCATTGTTGTTAGATAAATTCGGATAACATTACCTTGTTTCGTTTGAAAAGCCTTAGACTGCTCATAAGGAAACCATGTATAGCAAACAGAACTCTCTTTTCTTAACAGTACGAGGAGTACAGCAGCAGTTATGAAGCCCACAAGCCAAGTAAATGGCAGAATTTTCTTAACATTTCGCGTTGATAAACGTCGACGAAATGGACGAACAACGCAATCATGGCGATCTATTGTCATAAGAATTATAGTCAACGCATTGAGCGCTACGCAGCCGACGCTAAGAGGAAAGCCAACTTTACACAGTGTCTGGGCGACTGGTAAATGGCCAGCCTGAAGGTAATTGACAATGGTTGCTATTAACAGGGACGGCATACCGAAGAGCGATGTTAGAAGTCCAGTCAAAGAAAGGCTGGCGAGCAAATAGTGAGGCACTTTGCGAAGTTCACGGCGTCTTCGAAGACAATTACAGACAAAAGCGTTTCCAAAAGCTCCTGCCAAAATCAACGTCGACAACATCACGAAGATCGCGATGGCGAGACCTCTTGGTACTGGTGTGGAAGGATAAGTTTCCTCCATCATGGTAGAAACATTCATTCTTGTCGAGTTAGGCATTCTTCCAGCCTGACACTTCGTGTTTAAAGGATTCTCCAAACTCTATTGCTTGTTATATGCTGTACTATTCCAGTACATTAAACAATCGAGGATGATTGCATTGATGATGCCCAGAAAATACAATTATCACACTAATCATAAAAATTACAATTTCCTCGATTGTGATTGGCTAAAAAACTCCTATTTTCCACTAATTCGCTTGCCAAGTTGTTATCGTAGAGTTTATTGGACATGTCCAATAAACTGTACAGTTTCTTATCGCAAAGTTTGTTCTTGGACAGTGCGTTATCGACAGTTCGTTATCGGACAGTTAAAAGTTGTAGCTTAAATCAACCAATCACATTCAAGGTTGTAGATTAAATCAATTTGCTTCTCTTTTGTCAGTATTTCAAAGCAAATTTTCCCTTTCTTTCATAACTTGGCTATTCTTTTTTCGGAAATTGTTTTTTTTATGATTAATTGGCATTAAGACTTCGAGTCGTCCAATTCGGTCTGTAATAATCATACTCGTGATAAACAAATCAGACTCCCGCTGCGCGGTCATCCGATTTTGTTTTCACTTGTATGATTACAGACGGAATTGGACTCCACTCAGTCCTATTACCATTACTAAACGCTAATCAGGTTGTTTGATTGTCCTCAAAACAATGGATGTTTTCCACGCACCCAGGAAGTTCGGTGCAATTAGCGAGGCTGCATTGCATTTTAAGTTGTCTCACAAGACTGAGATTTTCAAAACTAATTGATCTTTTTCAAAGAGTTCTGTTGTTCGGAAAGCCCAAGTGCTATAACTGCGGTGGTATTTGATCTTTTGAATCATTTTATTCATAAGAAAATTGGGATCGAAGAAAGAACGATTTCTTTCCTCCTTATACCGTTATCTTTTCAAATGATTTCCTGAAAGGTTCGGTTGCAATGTAGACCAGTACGACAGAACACTCACGAATTAAATTCAGGATATTCCTTGTAGAAAAGATTGCACAAAAGCTTGTCGCTAAATGTTCAATGTTTTTTAAACTTGATTCAGACAACTCGTATTTGATGTTTTCAAAACCCTTGAAGGGCCGTTTCCCATATACCCGGAATATTCGGTGCGAATGCAAATGAATTTCCATTGAGTTTTAGCTTGTCTTTTCAAAAGATTACGTTATCCTGAAGGCTGAGGTACGTTAATTGCAGTAGTAATTGAATAAATCTGTTGATAGGAAGAAACACCGTTTTCTTATCTTATCAGAATTAGTTTTTAATGGTTTCCTGAGCTGTCCGGATTTTACGATATAGACCAGTAAGATGGAACACTCACGAATTAAATTCGGTGTATGACTTGTTGAAAACTGAATGTCACTTTCCACCATCACGGTAGAAGCATTCACATTTGTCGAGTAAGGCATTCTTCCAGCCTGACGCTCAATGCTGATAGGATTATTCAAATCGATCGATTACGTGTTATATACTGAGCGCTATTCCAGTACTTTAAACAATTTAGTATTGCGGCATTCATGTCCAGGAAATAAAATCAACTATCATAGTAAGTACTAATCAGGTTGTTTGTTCTTGGATTCCCCCGCAGCGCACGTAAATAGTCGTGCCGGATTTTGTTATCTAACTTCGCTCTTTCATAGTACAGATGTCGAGTTAGAGTAGTTAGACATTCTTCCACCCTCACACTCAGTGGTGAAAGGATTTTCTAAACCGACTTTCCGTGTCATATACTGTACTATTCCAGTTGACATGTAATCAAGTGAAGATGACTGCATTCATGTCAAGGAAATAACATTAATTATCATAAAAAGCACCAATCAGGTTGTTGGTTTTGTTGGACCAGCCCTCTCCCATAGTGATCGCAAAGTGGCCATGATTTTGGTTTTTGGCTGTTTTCTCAGTGGCATTTCTGTTTAAAGAGAAACAGTCACGAAACTGACAAATGTTTTTTTTTTAACTTGATGAAGACAACTCGCAGTTGATGTACTCAAAACAAGTTTCCAAATACACGTAAAATGCGAACGAGGCGGCACTATGTTTTAATCTGCATCATACCGGAAGATTTTCAACAAGATTTGATCCGTTCAAAAAGGTTCGGTTTATTTGGAAGGCCAAGGGGCTATAACTGCGTTACTAATTGATCTTAATTGATCTCTTTATTCACAAGAAGAACGGGATCGAAGAAAGAACGTTTTCTTTTCTCGTTACTGTTATGTTTTAATTGACTTCCTGAAACGTCCAGACCTTGTGATGTCGGACCAATACGATGGAAAACTCACGAATTAAATTCAGGGTATTGCCTGGTCAAAAACTTGCACAGAAGCTTATCGTTAAGTAAATTTTTTCTTTCATTTTTTTCTTTCTATTTTTATGTGTTATTGACCACTGAGCGTGAGGTGAAGATATCTGGATATCAGACAAGTTATTTTGCGTGTTTATGGACCAAGACGGAGTCGAAGTCCATAAACACGCAAAAAAAAAACGAGGCCATCAAGCCATCTTGACCGAAAAAGATTGGTCAATGAAAGGATTTATTATATGGCTTTCAGGAAAATGATTCTTGCGGGACACAGTTGTTGCCCGCGCGGGTAGCCAATCACAGCGCAGGATTTGGTTCGTCTTGCCCGCTCACGGAGCTAGCCATATGATAATTGAGCTTAAAGGTGCATTACATAGATAAAAAAAAACTTATCTATTTTATTAAACTAGGTCGGTGTTCTGTCGGTATCGGGGAAGATTTTTGTCGTGTATTTCTCTGGATGTATGAAAGAGAACACTCAAGAGAGAAGCCTTGTTCATGTCACCATAAGCGTTTCCCTTATATAGGGATTATCACAAGACGTTACAGAATACATACAGGAGAGAGGCTTTTTACAGAAGGTTATTCAACACTCACCACTGGTTCTAATCCTGAATGTTAAGATCCAAGTGGTTCACGTGGTACAACTCGGCGTGCGAAGCGTAGAATAACACTTACTAGTATATTTGTGCGATAGGTTCAAGGGGTGAAAGTAGTACTTTTCATGCATTAAAATAAAATGAAGTAATACTTGTACTTCGCGTTTCATTATATTATAAATGCAACAATTTCTGTACGTTTCCTGCAGTAAATTGGTTTTAATTACAAATTGGTTTGTTTACGCAACTTCGTCATTGAATCGGATTACGCGCCGTCTACTAACGATTTGTAACTGAAAAATCTTCGCAACGAACGCGGTAACTCCGATAATAGAAAAAAAAGTTATATTAACGAACAGATTTATTTCGAACTACTTTATGTCAGTTGCGAAAGCGACTGAGGAAATTCGTTAAGTGAATTCCACAGAAATTCTCTTAGATGCAGCAACGATCAAAGTCGAGCTAAACTCGACTGAAATTGACTCATTTTTTAGTTAAAATTGTACGCAGTGAGAAACACAAGATCACACGCCATTACAGCGCCGAACTACAAACAACCAAATGAACTTAGCTCTTACAACTTCAAAGCACTTATTTGAGTTTACTTACAGTGGCTTTCCTTGCTATTTTAAAGTGAATAGAGATAAGGTGAAGGTGTTGTCGGAATCGGTCGCCTAGTCGTCTCCCTGTTTCGTCAATGTATAACTGTTTGCAAAGAGTGCACGTTATGCAGAAGATGACATTGGCTGAGGTACAGGTGAAATGATCAGTGATCCTAATGAATCGCTTGGGTCCCGACATTTTCTCAACGTTGCGAATGAAAGAACATGTTTTCCATCGTGCCCGTGCGCATTTAAAAGTTCCGGGTTGATCACTTGATTGGAATGCACTTCTCAAGAAAAAGTTACCTATGTGTTTGTCGCGTTTGAATGAAATTAATGCAGGTTGCGAAAAGATTCTAGCAGTATCATTTTTAGAATGATGGATTTTACTGCGTGGTTGTGAGGATGAATAGAATTCATTATTGTCCTTCTGTGACGTTTGTAGTGCTGACTGGCGATCAATTTGTTGTGCGCGATGATGGCCCGCTTGAACAACAGAAACGTAACAGAAGCAGAATAGCCATGTTTGTCGAAAAGTTCGCACATTTCCTCTGAGAGATTCTACTGGAGATAACGGGCATGAGTTGGACACATGAGAAAATGACTGGAACTATTAATAAGCCTTCTTTTACAGATGTAGATAACAATGGCCTTTAGTTAGAAAGTGAAAGTTTTGTTGTAACAGCTAAAGAGACAGATTGTTGTCTACTGGAGTTGGACTTCGAGATCGAGCCTTAGTGGCATGTTACCTAACTTGATGAGATTTTTACCTTTGAGCGCGACATTAGGATCGTGGTGTTACGTATCTTTGAAATAAACTGCAAGAATGGTCGGTGTGTTCCTGTCTTTGAAATATTGCTCTCGGGTCTCCTTTACATCAGTTTATTGTTGTTATAAACTTGAACTTAAAAACGAGATGAATAGCACACAGATATTGAAACATTGCAAGTATTTTATTGACTTTTTCGCAAAGAAATTCATCAACAAAACACAAGTTTCATTTTCGTCTTGTACTTCGGGAATGCTGAGCAGTTATGGAACAGAAGTACTTTTTACCAGCGACCTGATTAACCTGCAATTGACAAGAATTTACAAAACAATACTGTGTAGTAACAAGGAGCATGTGATCAGGAGGCCATTGACTCATGTTCAAGAGACTATGATACACTCTTGCTCTTGATATAATGTAGTAATATGGACTTGTATTTTTTTATGTCTTAGTTGACCTGAGTACTATTTCAAACTGCGAGCTACACTTTTTCTTTAGAAAATGGAAATAACATTTACCCAAGCGGCCATATGGCTTAAAAACAAGATAAATATTTATTTGCTTGTCAGTTTGTTCTGCTACTGATCAGTGACCACGACTTTTTAAGGCTTTTTATATATAACTAAGACCCATTCACTGTGCGTGTTAGGAGCATAATTACTTATCCTGCCACTCGTAAAGTACGATTTGGTACTGCGGTACGAAGCCCGAGTTAACGCTCTTAGAGCGTCTAGTTATATATAAAGTAAGTAAGACCCATTTACTGTGCGTGTTAGGAGCATAATTACTTACATGAATACAGGGCGTTTACACCGTTGACGTCATCTGTGGCCAGCGAAGGATTGCCTAGGTTGGCTGTGGGCCACATAACCGAGTTCCCGTCATCAGAGTGCCCCAGACCTATCGCGTGCCCGATCTCATGAGTAGCGACATAGACCAGTGACTGCGAATCTGTATAAGTCCACAGCCACCACCCACCGGTACTCCCTTCTTTCGACCACTTCTCATCTTCGTCGAAATGGATTCGTCCATCACTTGGATAATACGCATGCGCTAAGACACCGCCATTTCCATCAAACGTCGCGGAATCTGTTTGTTCCCCGGGGATACCAGCATGAGTCCCACTACCAAAGCTAAAAAGAAAGACAAATATTTTTACACAAATATTGCACGAGATCTGCTCATTTCAGTTCGCGGAAATTGGATAGATAGCAAAGCTACACTATCAGATCCAGTATACGCCAGCACAGCATCAAAATCCAATGATCCAATCAAGAAGGTAGCGCTGCTCCCGGACACGCCCCGAGCAACTTTAACGCTTCGTTTCTGATCTACAGACTTCTCGCGTACATCTTAACTCGCTAGTACCCGTAAGAGAATTAATCAGTCGTTATGAAAGACAGACTTCGATAAATAAACATTCAGTTTATCGGTGTTATCAAGTTGCAGCAGGCGTTTTAGGCGCGTGGATAAAGATAATGATTGAGTGGCTGCTTATCCCTGCTTGAGGAGGCATTATTAAGTTTATATGACTGATACTTGGTTCATGACGCATTATGATATTGCACGCATTGCAACTGAAAAAGTGCCACTTTTTTTTTTTCGTTTTTATTTGCAATCCTCCCACAGTCCTAAGAAGAATACTTAAATCCTGACTTCTTAAACAAGGAAAGATTAGACCAGTTGTAGTAAGCTAATAGATAAACAGAAGCTTAATTTCAGGAAGCCTTGCGACTCAACATATAATTTACAAATTGTGCAAATCATCTGCCAAACCATCTTAACTTGTATGGTCCATTCAGATAGTCAGTACGTAGCCTTAATATAGTAGCATCATGAATGTTTAATTGGTGAATTTTCAGGCGAAAATTTGTGAACTCTTACCTGATTTTAAAGTCTGGGCTGCTATAATCATCTGTTTGAGTAAACGAAAGCACATTGCAGGCAGATGTCCATTTTTGAAAAGCTTCAGCGATGACGCTCTGCTGATCCGTTGCAGATACATCTTCAGAAGAGTACTGTATGTAATACGTGAAACTTGTCTTAGACCAAGAAGTCACTGCATCGTATCTTTTGAAGCGACTTCCTTCCTCGTCAACGTCCGGGTCTCCACAGCGCGGTTTCTTCATTTGTCGCATCGTCTCCTCGTCCACCTCTCCAGTCACTGGCAGATGGAAAAACTTCTGAAACTTCTTAACTGCTTCCCCAACGTCATGGTTTCCTGATTTGGATGGTGACATGTAGTGAAACTCATTCAGATATTTCTGCAAGAGTCGAAGGAAAATTGGAGGTTTCTGAATATAGAGTATTAATGAGTTTTGTCTTACTCGGAAAGTAGCGATGAGTTATCATATATTTGCAGTCTAAAAAACAGACAATCCAAAAATCCACGCTTTTACAGCTGTCAAACAGCACCAACGGCGGCTGAGGCGAAATTAATGAAACAGATGAATTCGAGGCACAAGAATAAGATAAAAGGAGAACGAAAAGGACAAAAAATATAATTAGGAAGTAGCAGAAGTAGTAGTAGCAGAAGAAGCTAAGAAGAAGAAGCTAAACAGCTTAAAAAAGCTTAAGAAGCTCAAACTCACCAAAGCATACGCCATCTCGTCTTCTCCTTCAACATCCGGATCAAGATCGCTAGCAGCTCTGCCTGCGTGAATAAGAAGCGTTATAACAGCCAAAGAGAAAAACATGGTTGAACTTTTCTGCTTGAAACAAAATACAATTGCTGTTAGCACCGAATGAGACAGTTTCTTATGTAGCGGTTGGCCGAGACATTAGATCCTGTGTATGTATTGCTGTCTTTACTCAGCCACAGGTAAAAATGTCAGAAAATTCTATATATCTGAAACTAAAGAACAAGTGTATAGTTTTTGTTTTCTGAAAGAACGATCAAATGAAGTTCAAATTACGTTCGTTCTGCTTGGTTTCAAGTAAATTTGTAAACATGCACAATATTGCATTTGCCGAAATTTGCTCAACTGTTTTTTAGCGAAAGAAGAGAATCTACTCACATATTTTATTGTCCAATGTAGGATCACGTTGCCAAAGAATACCCAATACCACATGAAGGTTTCTTTTAACATCAGTAAAAAGGTGTACAAATAATGATGCACTAACACGGAAGGCATCGGAAGGCATCTGCTCATGTTGCGGAGAATTCTAATGTTTTGCAATTCTGTAATTTGCTAGTGTTACTAGGGTTAGAGTTAAAATCAGTCGATTCCAAAAGCCTTGAAAGTTGTTATTTAATTACATGCATACATACTTATATAAGCTTTATTTGTTTTCAAATTTACAAAGTAACATTTCTGTTACCTTCTTCGAGCTACCCGATGTAACAAATTAAAATAATGAAAGAAAAATTAGTACAAAGAAGGAAAACAATGTTGCATCGATTTGAAATCCATGCAACATTACAGGATAAAATAAATTTAATAACCACAGAAGATTTCCCCATTCTCTATACTTTGCGTTGAAATCATGTTTACTGAAGAGATGTCGTTAATCTGCCGCTTGTCTTTACCATGATTGTAAAATGCATACTCATGTTGCTGAAATACAACCCACTATACCACCTGTAAGGACTGTTTGAACACGGAGATATTACAGAAGCAACAAGGGGACGACACCGGGCAAAACGCCGATTAAAAGAATGAGTTATTTTTATATTTTACCCCAGAATCGCGCCATACTCCAATGTCATTAAGTTAGTTTCTCACTGTCAAAACTACCTCAAAACTCTGAATATGGAACACAGCAGTTAATGAAATTAAAAAAAAAATAATCGCAGGGTTCACGCCATCCAGAAAACGCAGAATTCATGTTGTTGTTTTGCAGAGAGCGACAAAGAAACGTGCCATGAATTATAACGCACGTGCACAGCCATTGGAACGCTCAACGCGACGTTCGCGTAGCCTTTGCCGGTGCACGCACTTTGCCGGGCTGCAGAGAGACTAGAGCATGTTACATAAGAGCTTTAGGAAATTTGAATTTTTTAAATACAATATTTGTGATGAAACCCTGCTGAAAGGAGTCAACCTATTTTGGGTATTTCTAAATAAGCGCAGAAGTCTTTTATTTTTTTGTCGCAAGGTAATTTCGGGATGGACTGTGCTGTAAAGCCCTGGTCAAACGGCACATGATAGTCGATGATAGTATATTATCTCCTATCTATCATCAACTATCACCAACTATCATTCACATGGTCAAACGGCCAAAGAAGTTCGAGATACTTGACTATGGTCGCGCGAGCAAAGTCAAGCGGCGAGCAGTTAGTTCCAGGCCAAAGTATTCGGTATTCGCCTATTAGACGTAATAGGGACCTTAAGCAATGACGACGGCGACGCCAAGGACAACGCCGAGAAAAAAAATGAATTTATATTTTGCCGTCGAATTTCGCAGATGCCTCGATCTGCTCAATAGGGGAATCCTTGTTTACAATATTTGCCTCATTAGCATAAGCAATTCAGTTTATGATGAAGTTACAAATAAATCAGTTCTGAATATTGAAAGGTCATAGTACGATTAACTCTGCCAGTGAATATGAGCCTGATGTATTGAATACTTATTGTGCAACACGGGTTTAAAAACTCAAAATTTAACAAAGAATGTATGAGCTCATTAGCGCTTTTGCCACCCAGAAATTTTGCAGTTTTTGAAAGACGATTTCTCCATGAATATTACACTCAAAGAGCTAAAAATTTCACCATGTACTAACTTTCAGTAGCTGTTTAGATGCCTGAAGTCAATTCATATCTAACATGTTGCCTTCTGTACGCAAAGCCGTATGCAAATGAGCAAAAATGTAAACAATGACGTCAGCATGAATCCGCCTATACGCCTATTGGTCTCAGAACTTGCTCAAGCTTAATACGTAATGCCAGTGTTCAATTCCAAAAGAAATACGAAAAATAAGGCCCCGTCGCTATTGTTCTGCTCATTAAACGAGAACGCCACAAAACTTGTAATGAGCAGAACAATAGCTGTGCATGTGCGTTATAATTCTTTGTACATTTCTTCGCCGTCCTCTGCAAAACGACAAAGTGAAATGACCAAGTTCTAGGTATTTTGGAGAACGTGAGCGACGGCGGCTTATTTTTCGTATTTTCTTTTGGAATTGAACACTGGCATTACGTATTAGGCTTGAGCAAGTTCTAAGACCGATAGGCGTATTGAACAGATCGAGGCATCTGCGAAATTCGACGGAAAAATATAAATTCATTTTTTTCTAGCGTTGTCCTTGGCGTCGCCAGCGTCATTGCTTAAGGTTCCTATTATCATGTCATCACTCCATCTCGCTGCATTGCCCTTCTTACCCGTTGAACGTTTAGTGATACGCTCCTTTTTTTCGATGTTTCTTCTAATTCTTGAGAGTTGACGCTTTCTTCGTATCTTGGTCTTCAATGTTTTCTTTGTTATGATTATCATCTTGAATATGAACAAGAATTTCTGGCAGCAGCTGAGCCTCGCGAGGAACTTATGGCGGTCATTTTAAACGAGGCCGCCGCTTTTCGGGGAAAACAGCTGACCGAAAAGCTATCATGAACTCATATCATACGCGTGGTCAAACGGGAAAAACTATCATCGACTATCATGAATAATTTGAACAAGCTCAAAATGAATGATAGTTGGTGATAGTGTATGATAGTGGGTGGTCAAACGCCGGGAAGCACACATTTCAACTATCATCGACTATCGTCAGCTATCATCGACCATCATGCGCCGTTTGACCAGGGCTTAATTAAGACCTGTAGAGATTGAAACGTTTCAATGATTGGAGTGTAAAAGTTGTTAACGTAAAGCCCGTTAGCTTCGTTAGAATTAAAGAAAAAACACCTTTTATAAGTCTCCGAAATTCTTCAGACCTCGCGAGACTCAAGGCCACTGATGACAGAAGGAAACTCTTTCTAAAATTTGACGAGAACGTTTATTTTGGGTATTTCTGAACGCAGAAGTCTTCTGCGTTCCTGGAACAACCTAATGTTGGTAGGATTGTATGTGGGATTCGTAAAAATGAATAAATTACGAGTTAATTTGTTCTCAACATGGCCTTATATTTTCGCGTCAATTAAAAAAAAAGTTGGACCTTAGTGATCAAAATCGAAAATTAATGAAATAGCAGAGCTTTAATTATAACTTTAGGGCACTGTAAGACAATGGTAGTTAGGCTTCATGTTTAGATTCAAAATCAAAAGTCGATTCATACTTTATTTACATAAGTTTGGTTTTGCCAATGGTAAAATTAATTTTTGGAGTTGGTATACCCTGCTGCGTGTACTTAGTTACAAAGAAAAGTATCTGCAAATTCTGTAAACCTGAAAAGAAGGGACTAAGTGTTTTGAAACTCCTTGCTCCTTGTAATCGGAGCAATGCTTGCACAGTGTATAGTTCTGTTTATTTGATAAAGGAGCAGTTGCGATGAAGCAAAACTGTCGCATTTGCATTTATTCACGTTACTATTTGTTCAGATTGTGTTCAAAGAAAGTAGAGAACCTCTCTCATTTTCCTATTGCGCTCAAACATATCTAGTGCTACAGCTGGACCTTTTAGGACTCTTACAATTACAGCAAGGGTGGTGCACTCGCACAGACGGTTTGGAAAATTCTATCTTTTTTTGGTGGGGGAGGGGGGTAGTTGTTTGGTTCATTTTGTTTTGGTTTGCTTGGGTTGCTTTGTTGTTTGTTCCGTGATATTAAAATATAAACCTTTTCGATTCGAACACGAGACCACAAAGCAAGGACTACAAGAAATCCATAGCTAAGCGTTGATGAAAAGCTTCCCGAGGACAACTACCTAGCAGATGCCACGCTAACAAAGATAGGAAGCATAAACGTTCTCTTGATCAGCTAAGGTAAGTCAAATATGTATTAAACTGTTAGATTGTAATAACAAACTGCTTTACTATCGGAGCTTCTGGCGTAGAAAATCCGGCCGATAATTATCAAATTCCAGTGACGTTAGCTCGTTTCATATAAAACCTATTCATGCAAATGCGACCTCCGAGAGGCAACAAGCCGATATTCGGGAGGTTTTAAAACCGAGGAATTTTGTTTTAAATGTTATTATAACTAAACGACCTTACAGCACCAGAGAAAATAGAGCTGCAACTGTGTTTGTTTAGCGGTCGACGTGTAGACCAAATAATACTTAGAAAAATGAATTTTCAATTTTTTGGTGTTGCAGAATCTTTATCAAAGAGATCAAGACCATTTCTACGGTAGGGAAAACTTAATTCTCGACATTAATTTGTTTAAATATGGACATAGTGAGATTACAACAAATTTTTGAAACCAATGCCACAAACATCTGACATGTAAATTCTAAAACGCACCCAGTAGCATTACAATTATTTGCATGTCGCACTTTACAGTTTACGTATGAATGCGTTGTCGTAATACTACAATTTTATTCTCAGAGTAACTTTCTTCATTGCGGCTCCTCGGAAGAAGAAGGAAAAATCAACCCAGGTAAAGAGCCTTTAAGGTATAAGTATACAACCCACAACAGCATTGTTATGTATTAAATGGTAAATAGTTTGATTTTTAACCTGCAGAAGGCCGAACAGCGTACACGTTATTTCATATCAGCAAGCGGGAATTTAACAATGATTAGACCAGGTTGAGCAAAAAATGGTGATTGGTCAGTGGCGAGCAGATCAATAATTTGCCGAAGCCAAAAGGATGAGGCAAATAATTGATCTGCGAGACATTGACAAATTACCATATTTTGCTATAACCAAGTTTAATAATTGCTTTATCATTTGATCATCTAGTTTGTTTTCATGTTTTAATCACACCCTAACAGCTCAGTGAAGCTAGATAGATTTTGACATTTTTTTTACAACAAAAATATTCCATTTCTGTTTTCTATGCGTGTTTTTATTTTTACATAGCTTTCGGCTGTCGTTTACACATATATCATCCGCTCTTGTATAACGCTAAGATATTTAGAATCAGAATAAATTGGTTAGGGCACTCAATAACCATTCAAATGCAAACCTGACAATGTTTTCTCATAGTGATTATGAAGCCCGGCAGACATCGAAGGAGCAAACAAAGATGGCTATATTTATGTTGGAATAATTTTACTTACTACCCGGTTTGGATACCCGGTCCTAATTAGCATAGATTCTGACGATAACTCCTTAGTTTTTGTTTCGATTGAGAAGATATATCAAACACTCGAGACATTGTTTCATCGGCTATCCAAACACCTCGAATTTCGTCTAACATACTCCGCTGCGGGTCGTATTTTCAACCCTCTTCTCGGT
>OZ026598.1:17124471-17160100 GCA_964020085.1 Micromussa lordhowensis
CTGACTTTATTAGACGAAACATTTACCGACCTACCGAAGCTGACGCAACGAACAGGAACCCGACACCTGTTACTACAGTGACTATACCTTATATTAAGGGCACTTCTGAGACCATCTCACGGATCCTACAGCCCTACAACATCCGCGTTGCCCACAAACCTACGACTACGTTACGACACTTACTGACCAACGTTAAAGACAGGGACGAACCCAACAACAGACAGGGAGCAGTTTACAAGATCAAATGCTCCGACTGTCAGGCTTCCTACATTGGTGAGACTGGCAGAAACCTGAACACGAGACTGACTGAACACAAACGAGCCACGAGAAATGGTGATGTCAACAATCACATTGCTGTACATCATCAACTGACAAACCACAACATTGACTGGGACACTGCTCAATGCTTAACCTACAGTACGAACTATTTTCAGCGACTGACTCTTGAAAGCTGGTACACTAACTTAGAACAAACGCCTCTTAACAGATGTCAACAGCTACCGGCGCCTTACAAACGACTTATTCACGACGCAAACGAAACCGACAAACGGACTTCTAACAGACCGACTTAATTTGACTGACTTTTCACGGACCTCAACGCTAGGAATTTGACTAACAAAAGACGGATCAAAACTGACCAATGACTGATGACAAACTTTACACGAGTCTTTCAGCCAATACCATCATGGCTAAAGTGACCAATCACTTTCAACGAACCAAACTTATAACATCATCGACTGACAAACACTATTCACTTGACTCTGAAGATGACTTCCGCTCAGGTTGTCGAAACGTCAGTCACCAACAACAGTTCTTCTCAGAACTACACTCACCCGGACGATCATACTATACGAACTACTGATACTCCTGGGTTCAAACCATTTACCAAAATTCACTATTGTTGCAGAGATAGTTTCTTTGTTGAAAAAGATATATAAAAGAGACGCCCCTTTTAGAGCTGTGTTTAAGGTAAAAACCTTAGCTGTTTTGTTTTCGGCTTATCCTTGCGAAATGAAACACATACCGCGAAATTTAAATCTGCCGCCATTTTGGCGCTACCTTGTTTCTATGGAAATGGTGCAATCCATTCCCACGCGCGCACGCGCGGCTTGAGCATGCGCACTCATTTGACCGCTGTGGAGGTAGGTGCAGGTCTGGTGCAGGTATATATGCCATGTATGAGGACACAAATTGCACCGGAGCACACGTTGGTTGTAGCAGCTGTAGTGAATTTTGGTACGCATATATTGTAGCAATAGTATGCTTAGTAGCTGTAGTTCGTTCATGTTGTAGATGTTTTACATGTAGTAGCTGTCTTTAACCAGGAAAATACAGCCTATTCCCCAGTCGCCCGCGCGATAGTAAAAGATCTAATAACGGACGCGGGGAGTCATGGGGAGGAGAGGAAACGCGGATTCTTTCCCTCTTTTTCTCCTTCCCATTACTCCTTGAGCTTGTGCTCCTCACTCGCTACCAGCTCCCCGTCGCGCCTTCTTGCTCACCCCCAGTCTCCCAATCGCCCCACGCTGCCCCCCCCAAAAAAAAACGTAAGAAAAGTCTGTGGAGGAGGCAGAGGAAAATATGAAACGTGCACACTCATGAAAGACAGAAATAGGGGAACAAAATGATGGAAATGGTCCAACTGGACATAAAGAAGGAAAGAAATTTTGTAGATTTGATGGTCGAGGTTGAAAATAAAAGAAAGGCGGAAAATGGTGACTGGGTGATAATATTTACCATGGTCAACTGGTGTCCTTACTGTTTACAACAATGAGCAAGACGTTTCAAGGTCACCTTGTCCTTGGACTGCACATACGGAGCAGTAAAGAGACTAGTGACTGAGTTGCTGAATATCATCTCCACACGGGTGTACGTAAAGAGAGATTAATGTCATTTGCAGCATTAGCCTCAGTTGCAAGCTTAGTTCCAGTTCAATGCCGAGAATACGAATGGTCTATTTCAAGCAGCTCGTCGGCTAAACGACAAATGTAATTGCGCGTTCGGTATTCGCGTAAAGCTCTTCGCTCGTGGTAAGAATTTTAAACTCAGTCAAACAACAATATTGTATTCATTGTCCCTTAGTTGAAACGCGGTACAAAAGTAATTGCGATTTTGAGACGCCTCCGCGGCTCCGCGCAATACAGAATATATTTTTTTTCCCAACTAACTAATATATTTTGAAGGTTCTACTCAAAATGGTGTCTATGGCAACCAGCCACAGACTTTTGAGGTAGTGTTTTATAGCATTGACGCCAACACTTCCTGCTCTTGTATCCAAACAAGATCTGACTGTCAAACAGGCGTTTGACAAGCGTATCTTGTAAGTTTATGTTTTGTTCTGTGCAATGATCCTAAGTTTTGACAGTTAACTCTTGTTTTCACAGGCTTTATTTGGAAATAACCTTATGTTACACCACACCCAGTCGACAAATCATCTCATGTCACGTGACAGGTTTTAAAATGTTACGCTTTGTTTGGCTTATTGCATCACGACACATTGGTCTTTGATTAGCCCAAGTTTCAGAAAGTCTACTTGAATACTTTGCAAAGTAGAAATGTTGGCGTGAAGTCAGTCGGTGCAAAATTAAAGTAGACATTTGAGAAAATCCAATTTAAGTTTCTTACACGAGGAATTGATCATTTAACAAGCCACAAATAGAGGAGGGGGCCCGGGCCGGGGTTCAGATTGGATCTCGGAGGAGAGGGTGAAATGGTTGTTTTATTTTGTAAAAAGTTACTGCAATTGTAGGCAATATTCGTTTTCATAAGGGAAATGAATGAGCCTGTGATGGCAATTCGAAGCAAAGCTTTTCACAAGTAGTTATATCAATCGAGTTGTACATGTCTTTGAAGCTTTTTCTACATAGTTTGGTTCATATATGTTAAAACTAATCTGTATTTTTGGTCACGGTCTTATAGTAAACAACAGTTGCTATGGCCGTTGCTACGTAAAAAAAATTATACCTCTGTGTACTTTCCTCAAATTTCACACTCATCTAGAGGAAAATTCGGCAAGATTGTTTGAAAGTGTTTTTGACAAGTGTTCAAGGGTCCTTAAGGACGTTCGCGCTAATTGTTTCTGCGCATCCTTACTGCGCACGCAAATTCACATGCCACGTCATCCATGAGCGCGCGCGCTAAGTCATAAAATAAACAAATGATAAGGCAGATGGCCATTGCTAGAGCTTTGACTGGATTTAACGATCTTGGACGTTCAGTGACCCCAATGTTTCTTTCGATGGATCATTTTCTCTACTGATTTTCTACGTTTAGGGAAAAAATGAAAAAAATCTATCGACTAGAAGTTTAAATTTTTGGCAAAATGCACCATCGAATTCCGTTCTTAGTAGTTCTTCGTGCATCTGTGCGGCGGTCTCAAATGCCTCTTAAAGGGTTAAATTTTGTGAAAACGTTAGTAAGGTTTGGAATTATTTACGCAGCAGACCCACTTCTACAAAATATGACTAAGATCGTTTGCCTCCGTTGACTCACCTTCGATATTTTTAACTATAAACCCCTGTAGACCGTGCTCGATGATATGTGACAATTTTTCGAAATCAGTATAGTTTACCACACGCTTTATCTCTGAAACGAAGACGGTGACCCCCAAATTTTTTTGCATTTCTGATACAAGTAACTCATTATCTGCCTGCAGTAAATATTTAAAAAAATTCTATCGACTGGAAAGATTTCGCGCGAACGTCCTTAAATCTTCTATTTTCAAGAAATTGAATTTTTCATGAGCATCGCCGTATTTTAGGGTATCATATAACTTAAGCACATTTCGAATAACAACTTCAAGATCCTCACGAGAGACCCTGCGACTGCAACAATCTTCCCAGCTCCACCTGTAGTTGCACATTGACGCGATGGAAGCCTGCGAGATATCCTGGTACACACCTCCTCCCAGACAGAGGTACCAGGGACTTTCGCATGTCGACATCCCCGCTGCCGCACTTGCCTGTACACAATGTTCAACGTCCATGTATGTGGACCCAAGAGTTCAACCACCATCCGTGAACGCTTTTCCTGCAACTCAGAGAACGTTGTGTACTGCATCTCGTGTCGTCGATACTCTACGCGAACGATTCGGCGAACATCTTCAGAGCGTCCAAAAGAACACTGGTGTGTTCCCGGTCGCAGCGCATTTTAACTCTCCCGGGCACCGTCTGTCAGACATCCCTGTAAGAGGCCTAAGGAAGTGCTCTGGTGCCAGTTTCAGTCGGAAGCAGTTAGAAATGGCAATCATTTTTAGGATCGGCACTATGCAACCAGAGGGCCTAAATAATGTTTTCCATTTCATATAAACGGCGCGCGCGTTGTTTCCCTTACTTTCAAAAGAACAGTCGCGCGAACTTAAGGACGTTCGCGCCCATTGCTACTGCGCATCTCTAGTGCGCACGCTATTCATTGGTCACGCGCGTGCCACGTCATTTTCAAGCGCGCGCACCGAGTCGAAAACTTAACAAAATATAGAGCTGAAGACCTTTGCGTTAACTTGGTGTGCGAATATTTTTGTTGGAAGCTCGGTGACCCCCACTTTTTTTTCGGCAGATCACTTCCTTTTTTAACTCTCTACATTATACTAAAAAACCAAAAAAATCTGTGTGTGGGAAGTTGTAATTATATGTCATATACTATTAAAAAAGGGTCGAATTGGTACATGGAGACAGGTGTGCGTGACTTAGAAGTTGTCTTTTTTAAGGCTAATTCTAGCAGATTTAATGACATATGTAGCAAAGATCTATCAATTAGGCCTATATAAGCCGTGTTAAACACTCATAGCTTAGAGATGATTCTTCAACTTAAATATATGCCGATAGTAATGAATCCGGCCAGAATCGCCTCGAATGACTGAGAATCGTAGAAATGCTATGGCCGAGCTACGCTTTATCTTGAAAACGAGTTCGGTGACCCCCGATTTTTTTTACGTTTTTTATCTAATCTTATCATTTTCTACCGTCAGTCAAAGTTTTAAAAAAATCTGTGTGTGGGAAGTTTTTGGGCGCGAACGTCCTTAATGGTTTTCACACTGAAGAATGGCAATGCCCGAAACGTTGGTGATTTTTCACAATATGATACTTCTACATATTTCTATGCAATCAGTTATTTTTATTTTCTTTTGAATGCGCAATGTAATACTGGAGAATAACCTTAAACGAGCTTGTGGCAAATCGTAGGTCAGAAAGAAACGTAAATATGGTAGAAAGAAAATGGATGGAGACATGATTGAAATGGGTTACACCATGATTTTATTCCAGTTTACAGAGTACTTTTCAACTGTTAGAAAATGAAAATTAATCCCCCGCCCCCTCTTGCTGTGGCGTGGAAAGTTTATTAAACCTGCATACGCTTTGAGATCATAATGAAGAAAACGTTTGGCTTGCTATGTGAGGGTGAAGGTAACATAAAAAATAAGAAAGCAAACAAAAGTGAGAAAACAAAAAAAGCTTCTCTAAAATAAGGTGTGTTTAAGTCTGTATTAAAAAGACATAACTGTAGCTCAAAATGTGTGCCACAATTTGGAGGAAAGATAAATTAAATCACCTGGTGAAAAGAGTACAAAGGTTTTTTTGCAATCCCTCTACATACCTTTTAGTTAAGTCCATTTGTACGTATACGGTCAATAGGAACTGCTATCCACACTAACCCTAAACAGATCACTCTACGGCTGGCCCAACGATAAGGCACCGGTTCCCGAACATTTGCGGCTAAAGACAGAAATTGCACCACACTAAAATGTTCTCCAGTTAGCCTAAATATCACTTTATTAGCCTAAACAGCACTCCAGTTAGCCTAAATACTAATTTGGTAAATCTGAACAGCACTCCGGTTAGCTTCAGTAGCGTTTGGGTTAGCTTCAGTCAGCACTGACGTAGGAATGGTCAGCTCTTTGATAGGGTGCAATTCCTGTCTTTAGCTGCATGTTTCCTGAACTAGCACGTCCATGGGCTATTCGTCACATGATGGACTGCTTTTTAAACAAAGGCCTGTCATGTCATTATTTGATAATTTACCAGTAAATCCCAAATAGACACTTTATCAATGGTGTTGACTCACAAAAAGGTTCTGATAAGTTTTCACCATGACTGTAAAGAAATATTGACATCGGTTGAATAGCAATTTACTGTCACCACAAAGACTGAGATCCCCCTCTGGCCGCTATTTTGCATTTTGTATCTCCAGAAATGAGATATTTCGTGGGAAACGAAGGGACCCTTGCGCTAATTACAGTTCTAAAAATAGAATGAGAAAGAAGGGTTTCCTCTAGCTTATAGTACGTATGGAGGCCCCCGGTGATGAGCTCCTACCTTAACATAATGTTTCGAAATAGCAAAGCCATGCAGAAAATTGTAATCGATAGAGCTTCATATTATATTATATGTTACCCACGTAAATCTAAAGCTCGTCTTTGTTGCTGAGGTTGTTTGCGAAAGAGGGCCGGTAAAGCTGATCTGTAATCTGGCATGCGGATAACAGCAAGATCTCAAGTCATTTAAGATCTGGTTTAGTTCAGATATTTTTAAAATTCTCAATAACCCTTGTGTTGCTCCTTCTCGTTGTTTCCACGTCATGGAGAGGTAAATTGAATCTGCAACTCGTCTCTGTCACTGAGGTCGTTTCTGAAAAAGTACAAGTAAAGCTGACCTGTATTCTCACTTGCGGATAGCAAATAATATAGGATTTACAAGGTGGTTGGCGTAATAGAAAGCAAACACTACATTAAATTATTGAAAATACTCTGAAAAGGAGAATTCTTTCAATACTGCACTGTTTAAACTAAACTTAATATAAAAATGGCAGGTACAGCAAAAAAAGCCGGATAAGACAGTCACTATGAACAATGTTATAGTCAGCTTTCTTTCTCTATTGAGTTTGAGCTCTGCAACGGACTTTTATAATGATGGACATGTAAGAAACGCGGAAAATAATCAAAAGGCACGTAGAAATAAATATCGGCAATCAATCAGAAAGAACGTGCGGAAAATTCTCCATATTGAACAAGAAGGGTATGGACAGTTGCTACTAAGCTAGCTCGTGTAACTCAAACAACGGCAATTATTATTCCGTACACCGATTTCTTCAGCACACGATGCATGAACGGGCGAAGTGTCGCGCGCATCCGTTCCAAAGCAATAATGGTGATGTGTTCCTCAACTAAATGCAAAGAAACCAGCTGAAAACACTCGATAAAGGGGAAAATTACAAACAATGCTACTCGTGTAAGTTATTTCGCGTATAGCCAGCACCCAGTTTATGTTGTTGGGCCGAAAACTCCTGGGTCACATAAAGCTATAAAGCTAAAACATTGCGCAAAATCCAGCAGTCAATTCGAAGGATTGCATTATATAAATGGCGTGCCTCCCGACGAAATCGCGAAAAGAACTGAAAGACATATGCGAACCAGATATGGAACACTGCACAAGAAACAGAGAAATTGATAAATTTGTCTTATGGCGAGGATTGGCTTTTCGGCTTGTGAGCACTATGGCAAAACTAGTATGCGATGCGTTGAAACCCAAATCACACACAGCGAATTGTGATCTCAAAATCGCTTTTCTATTTTGCATATCGAAATATGGACATCTAACAAATATTTTTTTCGGGTGTATGGCCGCTGTGGCAAAACTGATAGGAAATAGTTACAAACACCCTCATCACACACAGCGGACTTCGATTTCTAAGTTGCTTTCTGTTCTGCGTATCGAAACATGTCCTTCTAACTGATAATTTTTTCGGGTAACTTTATGGGGCGGATTGCAAAATTGGCAGGAGATTAAAATAATTAAAATCCTTAGCACCCTAAGCTGAAAAATACAGTTAGTTTCTGGTCGATCTCCTTTCTCTATGACGGATGGAAATTTTATCCTTAAAAATTCCTCCTAAAGCTAATTTGATACCAAATGATCGCTATAAATATATTTTCTAAGAATATCGAGACTGAAATTTGCGAAATCTTAAGAATATTTTGCATGCAATAATAAATCCGAGGCTGAGATTTTGAAAATAATGAAAGTTGCCAAATTGTTGAAAATTTGTAAAAGCAATACAATTATATGTTTTGAAATAAACCGTACAAAATTCTTCCTTTCTCTAAACGGAAAAGCTAGCCAAAAAGCACTGAGCAAAAACAGCACCAGCCGTTAGAATAAGAATAAGTTATGTGTGTGCAGTATCAGGCTATAATACCTGCAGGCTCGCTCCAAACTTATTTTAACCCGCACCATTCAGACACAAAATACATTTAAAAACAGAAATGTCATGCGCTATAATCTCAGAGTATTCACAAGAATATTTTCAGCCTAAAATCGACAGAAAAATAAGAAAGTCCAGCCTCGGCCGAAAAAAAAACAACGTTCTTATACAAATGCAAATTTTCAACTTTATTTTCATGGCTAGTCTGACACGCGTGTTTCGTCTCTGCAAAGAGGCTCATCAGAGACCTTTCAGTGTAGCTAACTCGTCGAACATCGCGTTTAAAGTCCCGCTAGCATCTAAATTGTTTGTGGCAATCTGACCTTATATCTCATAAGGATTCCCAATTGCGTTACGTGCAAGTTCAATGCATATTTTCAGGGCTAGTCTAAGCTAAAAATCGATCGGATAAAATTGAATATTTTTTGTTAACTTGATTGCTGTTGTGGTTTTTCATTTCTTGGGACTCTTAAAATGTCCTTTCCGGCTTCACTTCAGAATGTACAAATTTATGGGCTAATATTTTAAAATAGGTAAAAAACAGGCTTAATCAAAAGACAATTCGATAGCTTATGCGATTCATAACGCCTGGCCATAAACAACTTCAATATTGAATCCCATCAACGCTTAGCTATGGATTTCTTGTAGTCCTTGCTTTGTGGTCTTGTGTTCGAATCGAAAAGGTTTATATTTTAATATCACGGAACAAACAACAAAGCAACCCAAGCAAACCAAAACAAAATGAACCAAAACAACTACCCCCCTCCCCCACCAAAAAGAGACTGAATTTTCCGAACCCTCTGTGCGAGTTCACCACCCTTGCTGTAATTGTAAGAGTCCTAAAAGGTACAGCTGTAGCACTAGATATGTTTGACTGCACAATAGGAAAATGAGAGAGGTTCTCTACTTTCTTTGAACACAATCTGAACAAATAGTAATGTGAATAAATGCTTCATCGCAACTGCTCCTTTATCAAATAAACAGAACTATACACTGTGCAAGCATTGCTCCGATTACAAAAAGCAAGGAGTTTCAAAACACTTAGTCCCTTCTTTTCAGGTTTACAGAATTTGCAGATACTTTTCGTTGTAACTAAGTACACGGAGCAGGGTATCAACTCTGTTGATACCCTGCTACTTCCCTGCTATACCAACTCCAAAAACGTATTTACCCTTGACAAATACCAAACTCATTATGTAAATAAAGTATGAATCAACTTTCGATTTTGAATGGAAATAGGGAGCCTAACTACCATTGTCTTTCAGTGTCTTAAAGTTATAATTAAGGCTTTGCTATTTCATTAATTTTCGATTTTGATCACTGGAGTCCAATTTTTTTTAATTGACGCGAAACTATAAGGTCATGTTGAGAACAAATTAACTCGTAATTCATTCATTTGTACAAGTCCCGCATACAATCCTCACAAGACTTCTGCGCTCAGAAATACCCAAAATAAACGTTCTCGTCAAATTTTAGAAAGTTTCCTTCTGTCATCAGTGGCCTTGAGTCTCGCTAGTTCTGAAGAATGTCGGAGACTAATAAAATGTGTTTTTTTCTTAAATTCTAACGAATAAGGGGCTTTACGCAACCAAATTTTACATTCCAATCATTGAAACGTCTCAATCTCTACAGGTCTTAAGCCCTGGTCAAACGGCGCATGATAGCCGATCATAGCTGACGATAGTCGATGATAGTTGAAGTGTGCCCTTCCGTTTGACCACCCACTATCATCAACTATCATTTATTTTGAGCTTGTTCAAATTCTTCATGATAGTCGATGATAGTTTTTCCCGTTTGACCACGCGTATGATAGTTCATGATAGCTTTTCGGTCAGCTGTTTTCCACGAAAACCGGCGCCCTCGTTTAAAATGGCCGCCATAAGTTCCTCGCGAGGCTCAGCTGCTGCCAGAAATTCTTGTTCATATTCAAGATGATAATCATAACAAAGAAAACATTGAAGACCAAGATACGAAGAAAGCGTCAACTCTCAAGAATTAGAAGAAACATCGAAAAAAAGGAGCGTATCACTAAACGTTCAACGGGTAAGAAGGGCAATGCAGCGAGATGGATTGATGACATGATAATAGGGACCTAAGCAATGACCATGGCGACGCCAAGGACAACGCTAGAAAAAAATGAATTTATATTTTTCCGTCGAATTTCGCAGATGCCTCGATCTGTTCAATACGCCTATCGGTCTCAGAACTTGCTCAAGCCTAATACGTAATGCCAGTGTTCAATTCCAAAATAAAAAACGAAAAATTAGGTTGACTCCATTCAGCGGGGTTTTATCACAACTATTGTATTTAGAAAATTCAAATTTCCTAAAGCTCTTATGTAACATGCTCTAGTCTCTCTGCAGCCCCGCAAAGTGCGTGCACCACTAGGAAGTTTGAGCAAACCACGACGGCAACGGCTACGCGAACGTCGCATGAGCGTTACAATGGCTGTGCACGTGCGTTATAATTCTTGGCAGATTTCTTCGTCGCTCTCTGCAAAACAACAACATGAATTCTGCGTTTTCTGGATGACGTGGACCCTGCGATTATTATTTTTTTAATTTCATTAACTGCCGTGTTCCATATTCAGAGTTTTGAGGTAGTTTTGACAGTGAGAAACTAACTTAATGACATTGGAGTATGGCGCGATTCTTGGGTAAAATATAAAAAATAACTCATTCTTTTAATCGGCGTTTTGCCCGGTGTCGTCCCCTTGTTGCTTCTGTAATATCTCCGTGTTCAAACAGTCCTTACAGGTGGTATAGTGGGTTGTATTTCAGCAACATGAGTATGCATTTTACAATCATGGTAAAGACAGGCGGCAGATTAACGACATCTCTTCAGTAAACATGATTTCAACGCAAAGTATAGAGAATGGAGAAATCTTCTGTGGTTATTAAATTTATTTTATCCTGCAATGTTGCATGGATTTCAAATCGATGCAACATTGTTTTCCTTCTTTGTACTAATTTTTCTTTCATTATTTTAATTTGTAACATCGGGTAGCTCGTGTTACTTTGTAAATTCGAAAACAAATAAAGCTTATATAAGAATGTATGCATGTAATTAAATAACAACTTTCAAGGCTTTTGGAATCGACTGATTTTAACTCTAACCCTAGTAACACTAGCAAATTACAGAATTGCAAAACATAAGAATTCTCCGCACCATGAGCAGATGCTTTCCGATGCCTTCCATGTTCGTGCATCAATATTTGTACACCTTTTTTATGTTAAAAGAAACCTTCATGTGGTATTAGGTATTCTTTGGCAACGTGATCCTACATTGGACAATAAAATATGTGAGTAGATTCTCTTCTTTCGCGAAAAAACAGTTGAGCAAATTTCGGCAAATGAAATATTGTCCATGTTTACAAATTTACTTGAAACCAAGCAGAACGAACGTAATTTGAACTTCATTTGATCGTTCTTTCAGAAAGCAAAAACTATACACTTGTTCTTTAGTTTCAGATGTATAGAATTTTCTGACAGTTTTACCTGCGGCTGAGCAAAAACAGCAAGATATACTCAGGATCTAATGTCTCGGCCAACCGCTACATAAGAAACTAAGTGTCTCATTCGGTGCTAACAGCAATTGTATTTTGCTTCAAGCAGAAAAGTTCAAGCATGTTTTTCTCTTTGGCTGTTATAACGCTTCTTATTCACGCAGGCAGAGCTGCTAGCGATCTTGATCTGGATGTTGAAGGAGAAGACGAGATGGCGTATGCTTTGGTAAGTTTGAGTTTTAGCTTCTTAAGCTTTTTGAAGCTGTTTAGCTTGTTCTTCTTAGCATCTTCTACGGCTACTTCTTCTGCTACTTCCTAATTATATTTTTTGTCCTTTTCGTTCTCCTTTTATCTTATTGTTGTGCCTCCTTTTCCTCTGTTTCATTCATTTCGCCTCAGCCGCCGTTGATGCTATTTGACAGCTGTAAAAGCGTGGATTTTTGGATTGTCTGTTTTTTAGACTGCAAATATGCAAATATTTCCGAGTAAGACAAAACTCATTAATACTCTATATTCAGAAACCTCCAATTTTCCTTCGACTCTTGCAGAAATATCTGAATGAGTTTCACTACATGTCACCATCCAAATCAGGAAACCATGACGTTGGTGAAGCAGTTAAGAAGTTTCAGAAGTTTTTCCATCTGCCAGTGACTGGAGAGGTGGACGAGGAGACGATGCGCCAAATGAAAAAACCGCGCTGTGGAGACCCGGACGTTGACGAGGAAGGAAGTCGCTTCAAAAGATACGATGCAGTGACTTCTTGGTCTAAGACAAGTTTCACGTATTACATACAGTACTCTTCTGAAGATGTGTCTGCAGCTGACCAGCAGAGCGTCATCGCTGAAGCTTTTCAAAAATGGACATCTGCCTGCAATGTGCTTTCGTTTACTCAAACAGATGATTATAGCAGCCCAGACTTTAAGATCAGGTAAGAGTTTACAATTTTCCGCCTGAAAATTCACCAATTAAACATTGATGATACTACTAAATTAAGAACGAAGAGCTGTTAATATTAATAGCAAGGGTACGTATTGACTATCTGAATGGACCATACAAATTAAGATGTTTGCCAGATGACTTGCACAATTTGTAAACTATATGTTGACTCGCAAGGCTTCCTGAAATTAAGCTTCTGTTCATCTATTAGCTTACTACCACTGGTCTAATCTTTTCTTGTTTATGGAGTCAGGATTTGAGTATTCTTTTAGGACTGTGGGAGGATTGCAAATAAAAGCTAAAAAACAATGTGGCACTTTTTCCGTTGTAATGCGTGCAATATCATTATTTGTTTACTATGTTATGAACCAAGTATCAGTCATATAAACTTAATGATGCCTCCTCAAGCAGGGATAAGCAGCCACTCAATCATTATCTTTAACCATGCGGTTAAAACGCCTGCAGCAACTTTAGAACACCGATAAATGTTTATTTATCGATTCCTTTTAAAGTCTGTCTTTCATAAAAACTGATTTTAAATTCTCTTACGGGTACTAGCGCGTTAAGATGTACGCCAGAAGTCTGTAGATCACAAACGAAGCGTTAAAGTTGCTCGGGGCGTGTCCGGGAGCAGCGCTAGCTTCTAGATTGGATCATTGGATTTTGATGCTGTGCTTGCGTATACTGGATCTGGTCGCGTAGCTTTGCTATCTATCCAATTTCCGCGAACTGAAATGAGCAGATCTCGTACAATATTTGTGTAAAGGTATTTGTCTTTCTTTTTAGCTTTGGAAGTGGGACTCATGCCGGTATCCCCGGGGAACAAACAGATTCCGCGACGTTTGACGGAAATGGCGGTGTCTTAGCGCATGCGTATTATCCAAGTGATGGACGAATCCATTTCGACGAAGATGAGAAGTGGTCGAAAGAAGGGAGCACCGGTGGTTGGTGGCTGTGGACTTATACAGATTCGCAGTCACTGGTCTATGTCGCTACTCATGAGATCGGGCACGCGATAGGCCTGGGGCACTCTGATGACGGGAACTCGGTTATGTGGCCCACAGCCAACCTAGGCAATCCTTCACTGGCCACAGATGACGTCAACGGGGTAAACGCCCTGTATTCATGTAAGTAATTATGCTCCTAACGCGCGCAGTGAATGGGTCTTAGTTACTTTATATATAAAAAGCCTTAAAAAGTCGTGCTCACTGATAAGTAGCAGAACACACTGACAAGCAAATAAATATTTATCTTGTTTTTAAGCCATATGGCTTTCTGTCTTTTTCCTTAACCTGTACTAAAATCACCGCTTGGGTAAATGTTATTTCCATTTGATAAAGAAAAAGCGTAGCTCGCAGTTTGAAATAGTACTCAGGTCAACTAAGACATAAAAAAATACAAGTCCATATTACTACATCATATCAAGAGCAAGAGTGTATCATAATCTCTTGAACATGAGTCAATGGCCTCCTGATCACATGTTCCTTGTTACTACACAGTATTGTCTTGTAAATTCTTGTCAATTGCAGGTTAATCAGGTCGCTGGTAGAAAGTACTTCTGTTCCATAACTGCTCAGCATTCCCGAAGTACAAGACGAAAAAGACTGAAACGTTTGTTTTGTTGATGAATTTCTTCGCGAAAAAGTCAATAAAATACTTGCAATGTTTCAATATCTGTGTGCTATTCATTTCGTTTTTAAGTTCAAGTTTATAGCAACAATAAACTGATGTAAAGGAGACCCGAGAGGCAATATTTCAAAGACAGGCACACACCGAAAAGATACGTAACACCACGATCCTAATGTCACGCTCAGAGGTAAAAATCTCATCAACTTAGGTAACATGCCACTAAGGCTCGATCTCGAAGTCCAACTCCAGTAGACAACAATCTGTCTCTTTAGCTGTCACTTCCTAACTAAAGGCCATTGTTATCTACATCTGTGGCTTATCAATAGTTCCAGTCATTTTCCCACGTGTCCAACTCATGTCCGTTACCCCTAGTAAAAGCATACGCTCCTTGCGAGACACCAGTCTTCTTGCTTAGGGCCGATCCTTCGCAAGTAATTTTTCCCCTCCCACCCTCCCATGATTGGAACTCTTGCCCTGCACACTCTAACGCCTAGAGATACTACACTATAGGACTATCGTTCAACTTCTAAAACACTGTTTTAGAACACTGTGTTTGAAACACATTTATATTTGTATAAACCGCTGACGCTCTTCATAAGACTAATGCTACGTGTCTTCCCCAAAGACAAATAATAAAAAAATAGCAAGCTCCGACATTGTAATTTAGAGTGCAGTTGATAGATACATTGCTATTTTGTGATTTTGAAGTAATTTAAATGTTAAATTTAAATGTAAACTGTTTATTCACCAGTGTGCACTACAAACCCACAGATTCTCAAAGTTATTTGTTGTATTCATCCTCACACCCATCACATGTCAAGAATCCGTTATTTATTCTCAGTTTCTTAGACTTCGTCGTCTTTGTTGTGACGACTCTGATTTTTCCTTAAAATCAGAGGAAATGTGCGATTTTTTCGACGAACGTGGCTATTCTGCCGTCTGTTGTTCAAGCGGGCCATCATCGCGCCCAACAAATTGATCGCCAGTCAGCACTACAAACGTCACAGAAGGACAATAATGATAGAATCATTCTAAAAAACTTTTTAAAGTTTTAATTTAAAAATTACTTCAGAATTATCCCGATACCGATAGAATCTTTTCGCAACCTGCTTTAATTTCATTCAAACGGGATAAACACATAGCTAACTTTTTCTTGAAAAGTGCATTTCAATCAAGTGATCAACCCGGAACTTTTAAATTCGCACGCGCACGATGCAAAACATGTTCTTTCATTCGTAACGTTGAGAAAAACTAGAAAATATCGGGCCCCAAGCGATCCATTAAGTACTCTTTGCAAAAAGTTGTACATCGGCGAAACAGGGAGAAGATTAGGCGACCGATTCCGACAACACCTTCACCTTATCTCTATTCACTTTAAAATAGCAAGGAAAGTCACTGTAAGTAAACTCAAATAAGTGTTTTGAAGTTGTAAGAGCTGAGTTCGTTTGGTTGTTTGTAGTTCGGCGCTGTAATGGCGTGTGATCTTGTGTTTCTCACTGCGTGCAATTTTAACTAAAAAATGAGTCAATTTCAGTTTAGTTTACCTCTTTGATCGTTGCTGCATCACTTAACGAATTTCCTCAGTCGCTTTCGCAACTAACATAAAGTAGTTCGAAATAAATCTGTTCGTTAATACAACTTTCTTTTTCTAGTATCGGAGTTACTCGTTCGTTGCGAAGATTTTTCAGTTACACTGAAATCGTTAGTAAACGGCGCGTAGGCCGATTCAATGACAAAGTTGCGTAAACAAACCCATTTGTAATTAAAACCAATTTACTTCAGGAAACATAGAGAAATTGTTGTTTTTTTTATTATCATGAAACGCAAAGTACAAGTATTACTTCATTTTATTTCAATGAAAAGTACCACATTCACCCCTTGAACCTATCGCACAGATATACTAGTAAGTCTTATTCTACGCGTCGCACGCCGAGTTGTACCACTTGACCCACTTGGATCTTAACCTTCAGGATTAGAACCAGTGGTGAGTATTGAATAACCTTCTGTAAAAAGCCTCTCTCCTGTATGTATTCTGTAACGTCTTGTGATAATCCCTGTATAAGGGAAACGCTTACCGGTGACATGAACAAGGCTTCTCTCTTGAGTGTTCTCTTTCATATATCTGGAGAAACACACGACAAAAATCTTCCCCGATACCGACCGAACACCGACCTAGTTTAATAACATAGATAAGTTTTTTTTTTTATCTATGTAATGCACTTTTAAGCTCAATTATCATATGGCTAGCTCCGTGAGCGGGCGAGACGAACCAAATCCTGCGCTGTGTGGCTACCCGAGCGGGCAACAACTGCGTCCCGCAAGAATCATTTTCCTGAAAGCCATATAATAAATCCTTTATTGACCAAGCTTGTTCGGTCAAGATGGCTTGATATTGGCCTCGTTCTTTTTTTGCGTGTTTATGGACTTCGACTCCGTCTTGGTCCATAAACACGCAAAAAGAAATTGGCCAATATCCAGATATCTTCACCTCAAGGCTCAGTGGTCAATAACACATAAAAAATAGAAAGGAAGAAATGAAAGTAAAAATTTACGTAACGATAAACTTTTGTGCAATTTTTTTACCAGGCAATAATACCCTGAATTTAATTCGTGAGCTTTCCATCGTATTGGTCCGACACCACAAGGTCTGGACGTTTCAGGAAGTCAATTAAAACATAACAGTAACGAGAAAAGAAAACGTTTTTTCTTCGATCCAGTTCTTCTTGTGAATAAAGAGATCAATTAAGATCAATTAGTAACGCAGTTATAGTCCCTTGGCCTTCCAAATAAACCGAACCTTTTGAATGGATCAATTCTTGTTGAAAATCTTCCGGTATGACGCAGATTAGAACACAGTGCAGCCTCATTTGCATTTTATTTGCAAACTTGTTTTGAGTACATCAACTGCGAGATGTCTTCATCAAGTTAAAAAAAAAACATTTGTCAGTTTCGGGACTGTTTCTCTTTAAACAGAAATACCACTGAGAAAACAGCCAGAAACCAAAATCATGGTCATTTTGCGATCACTGGGGAGGGGGTTGGTCCAATAAATCCAACAACCTGATTGGTGCTTTTTATGATAATTAATGTTATTTCCTGGACATGAATGCAGTCATCTTCACTTGTTTATATGTCGGCTGGAATAGTACAGTATATGACACATAAAGTCGGTTTAGAAAATCCTTTCACCACTGAGTGTGAGGGTGGAAGAATGTCTAACTACTCTAACTCGACATCTGTACTATGAAAGAGCGAAGTTAGATAACAAAATCCGGCACGACTATTTACGTGCGCTGCAGGGGAATCCAATAACAAACAACCTGATTAGTACTTACTATGATAGTTGATTTATTTCCTGGACATGAATGCCGCAATCCTAAATTGTTTAAAGTACTGGAATAGCGCTCCAGTATATAACACGTAATCGATTTAAATAATCCTATCACCTTCGAGTGTCATCGTGGAAGAATATGCCTAACTTGACAAATGTGAATGTTTCTACCATGATGGAGGAAAGTGAAATTTTTTTCAAC
This sequence comes from Micromussa lordhowensis, assembly GCA_964020085.1. NCBI lineage: Eukaryota > Metazoa > Cnidaria > Anthozoa > Scleractinia > Lobophylliidae > Micromussa > Micromussa lordhowensis. The sequence goes on from OZ026598.1 coordinate 17,142,271, forward strand.
AAGTAATACACCGAATTTAATTCGTGAGTGTTCCATCTTACCGGTCTACATCGTAAAATCCGGACTGCTCAGGAAACCATTAAAAACTAATTCTAATGAGATAAGAAAACGGTGTTTCTTCCTATCAACAGATTTATTCAATTACTACTCCAATTAACGTACCTCGGCCTTCAGGATAACACAATCTTTTGAAAAGATCATTTCATTTTGAAAATCTTCCTGTTAGGCAAGCTAAAACACAATGAAAATTCATTTGCATTTTATTCGCACCGAATTTTCCGGGTACATGGAAAACGGCCCTTCAAGGGTTTTGAAAACATCAAATACGGGTTGTCTGAATCAAGTTTAAAAAACATTTGAACATTTAGCGACAAGCTTTTGTGCAATCTTTTGAACAAGGAATATCCTGAATTTAATTCGTGAACGTTCTGTCGTACATTGCAACCGGACCTTTCAGCAAATCATTAAAGAGGAAATAAAACGTTCTTTCTTCGATCCCGTTTGTCTTATGAACAAAATGATTCAAAAGATCAAATACTACCGCTCACAGTTATAGCACTTGGGCCTTCCGGACAACAGAATCTTTTGAAAAGATCGATTCGTTTTCTTCCGGTGAGGCAACTTAAAATATAATGCAGCCTCGTTAATTGCACCGAACTTCCTGGATGCGTGGAAAACATCAATTTTTTGGAGGACATCAATGGAAGATCCAATAAACAAACAACCTGATTAGTGTTTAGTATGATAATTGATTTTATTTCCTGGGCATCAATGCAATCATCCTCGATTGCTTAATGTACTGGAATAGTACAGCATATAACAAGTAATAGAGTTTGGAGAATCCTTTCAGCCCTAAGTGTCAGGCTGGAAGAATGCCTAACTCGACAAGTATGAATGTTTCTACCATGATGGAGGAAAGTTATCCTTCCACACCAGTACCAAGAGGTCTCGCCATCGCGGTCTTCGTGATGTTGTCGATGTTGATTTTGGCGGGAGCTTTTGGAAACGCTTTTGTCTGTAATAGACCCTTCTCCAAAATGGCGGCCGAAAATTCAAATACGTTAGAATAAGCTAAAATTAAAAACGAATACCAGCACTAGAAAGAGCACCTTAACTTTAGTAAACCTGCCAAGTTTCAGCATTTCAGGTAAAATATTAGCTGAGAAAATATATGTTGAAAATTGAAAAATTTACAGACGTTTGTATGACTGGGGGTATGCATTATACCCCCAGTCATACAAACGTCTGTAAATTTTTCAATTTTCAACATACATTTTCTCGGCTGTTATTTCACCTGAAATGCTTAAACTTGGCAGGTTTACTAAAGTTAAGGTGCTCTTTCTAGTGCTGGTATTCGTTTTTAATTTTGACTTATTTAAATTTTCGGCGGCCATTTTGGAGAAGGGTCTATTGTCTTCGAAGACGCCGTGACCTTCGCAAAGTGCCTCACTATTTGCTCGCCAGCCTTTCTCTGACTGGACTTCTAACATCGCTCTTCGGTATGCCGTCCCTGTTAATAGCAACCATTGTCAATTACCTTCAGGCTGGCCATTTACCAGTCGCCCAGACACTGTGTAAAGTTGGCTTTCCTCTTAGTGTCGGCTGTGTAGCGCATTCCGTCGACGGCTATCAACGCGAAATGTAAAGAAAATTCTGCCATTTACTTGGCTTGTGGGCTTCATAACTGCTGCTGTACTCTTCGTACTGTTACGAAAAGAGATTTCTGTTTGCTATGAATGGTTTCCTTATGAGCAGTCTAAGGCTTTTCAAACGAAACAAGGTAGTGTTATCCGAATTTATCTAACAACAATGGCACAGCTAGATACGCTAGCGATAGTGCTAGTGATAATTACTTTCTTTCTCATCCTAAAAAAATTACGCTCGCAAATTTTTCCACAATTGTCAGATTCAACCATTCAACAACGCCAGGAGAAGCAGCTTACACGGCTAACGTATGGTATCCGATCCATTTCACTATTTCTGACCATTCACTTGTCATCCACATTCTCCTTTCCCAAAATTTTCCTTCAGGCCAAAAAATGCCGTGGTAACGCGTACTTCTTCATCCACTTGCGAAGTTGCGAAAGTCACAAGTAACAAAAAGCAGCTACTTTTGAGCAAAAGATACTGTAACTCAAAATTTTCTGAGAGTTTTTAGTTGAAATTTTCCAGAAGACTAACAGATATTATATTCTTTCTGTACAAAAGAATTCGTTCGAAAAAAAATAATTTAAGCATTCTTTTTGGACTTATTAGAAATTGCGATCTGCAAATATGCCGCGTTGCACAAATGCCCTATTCTCATGTATATTTTTCAAGTTAGTTTAAAACTCTCTCTTCTTGTAATTTTTGAAACTGTCTTTACATCAAAAGAATGCGCTGAAATGTTGCTATTAATCCACGAAACTTATCAAATGAAATAGTTTTTTCTTGCAGATGAAATACAAGGATCATTTTAATAGGAAGAACGGGCACTTTGGCAACGGTCCGGAAAATTAAGTCATAGCTCTGAAAATCTGCAGTTCCCTACAGCAAAACTTGGCACAACAACCTTACACAGCAAGTTGTAATGTTTGGCAGTCTAAAAATGTACAAAGTTTTGCCGAGTCTGAGTCCGAGTCAGCTATCACTCAAATTGATGGTGGTCAGTTCAGACTTGCAGACGTATGGTCTAAGAAAACGTAAAGCTGGTTATGTGTCATCATTGGGATAAGTTGCTTATAATTCGCTTCAAATGCAAAAGCGTCACATCATTTCATAGCTGGCTAGGTAGCTTACTTGGGTACATCTGATGCGCATTCATCAATGCTATGTTCCGCTATGTTGTGCTATGTTGCGCTATGTTGTGCTATGTTGTGCCACGTTGTCCTATGTTGCACATTGTTGTACTATGGTATGCCACGTTGCGCTATGTTGTACTATGTTATCATACGTTGCCCTATGTTGTACGATTTTATGATACGTTGCGCTATGTTGTACGATGTTATAATACGTTGCGCTATGTTGTACGATGTTATAATACGTTGCGCTATGTTGTACGATGTTATGATACGTTGCGCTATGTTGTACTGTGTTATAATACGTTGCGCAATGTTGTACTATGTTACAGTACGTTGCACTATGTTGTACTATGTTATAATACGTTGCACTATGTTGTACTATGTTACAATATGTTGCGCTATGTTGTACTATGTGATAATACGTTCCGCTATGTTGTGCTATGTTATAACACGTTGTGCTATGTTGTACTATGTTATGATACGTTGTACTATGGTATGATACGTTGTGCTATGTTGTGCTATGTTATGCTACGTTGTGCTATGTTACGCTATGTTTTGCTATGCTGCGCTATGTTTTGCTATGTTTTGCTTTGTTGCGCTATGTTTTCCTATGTTGCGCTGTGTTGTGCTATGTTGAGTTATGTTGGGCTATGTTGTGCTATCTTGGGCTATTTTGCGTTTTTTTGTTGTGGCATGCTGTGCCTTGTTGCCCTGTGTTATGTTATTTTGCACTAAGCTGTGCTATGTTGTGCTATGTTGTAAATTGTTTTTCTAGGTTGTGCTATGTTGTGCTATGGTGTGCTATGCTGATAACATCATTATTAAAACCGTCATTTAGCTGCGTTTGGTTCTAGCAGGTGTACAGTACTTTTTATGATAGACAATTGTGTGGAAAACAACCTGCACCATCATTAACGACGCTTTCAGGTAACAATTAGAAATCGACTTTCACTCTCTGTGAATGATTTCACAATCAAAGCAGAAGTAGCCTACAATATATGGGTTATTTAAGGGTAACACTCTAACGTGTTTCAGTGATCAACAATGGTGTAGATCTAATGCACATTCATCAATGACACTGTAAGGTAACTAGAAAAAGACTTTTAACGCACTGTTAAAGATAAGCCGATACAACGTAACAGAGTTATGAACTAAAAACACCTAATAGATCCAATAAAAAAGAAAGAACTAACTGATTATTTCATCCCAGAATCCGAATGATTAATGCCAAGTATTTAGCGGCTAAAAGTACTCGTGCAGTTTTGGCGTAAAATTTTTCATCCAAACATCTGATCATTACAGATCACAAATATGGAGCATATAACTCAAACCTCCAGTGAAAACATGACAGTAAAAGTAGGTTAAACAAGATCCAGTTGAGCACTAGAGAAGGTAAAAGATACTACATACCTCTTTATACAGCGTGCAGAAGGATTCACGTGCACCTTTCCTGCTTATATGCTCACATAACGCCATGTAACGCGAACTTATGACATCTCATAACGCGACACAATGGTGGGCTATTGACGTCTACCAGATAAAGTAGCTTAAAGTGGTTTACCGTTAAAGAGATAAATCTGCCTTAAACAACAGTGCAGACTTTCAGTTAAAAAGGGCCAGTTTATCCGTTAAAAGATATATTTTCTTTTATTATCAATGATTCATACAACACAAGTACATCACGATAGAACTTGCACTACACAAAAGTTTTCGATGGGAGGCAAAAGTAAAGAATAGGCAATAAAGAAAGTGCTGACAATTTTATCTATTTATTATACATTGTAGTCACCATCTGTCTTCTCATTGGCTAAAAGCCTACAGTTAATTCTGGGAAACAGCGCAACCTACAGATTATTTACTAATAAACAATTATTGGATGAGGTTTTTGTGATATCCAGAATAATCAAGGTCGAGGTAAGAGTTATCAGCCGAAGCAAAAACTTGGAAGTCATGTTTCTGCTTCTTAACTGACGGCAAGCAACACGAATCGCGCGAAGTTGACATGATTACCCTTGGAAATCATGCATTGCGCGCGCAACCTACAGATTATTCACTAATCTGTAGGTACAGATTAGTGAATAATCTGTAGGTTGCGCTGTTCCCCAGAATTAACAGTAGGCTTTTAGCCAATGAGAAGACAGATGGTAACTACAATGTATAATAATCTGAATAATCTGTAGGTTGCGCGTGCAATGCATGATTTCCAAGAGCAATGCCAAGTTCACCGACAGCGAACTAAACTGTGTTCGCTGTGATAATGCGTTTGTCGTTATTTTCTTCAAAACAATGTATAATAAAACAATTATTAGATTCGATTTTTATGATATCCAGAATAATCAAGGTCTCAGTTAGTGTTATCAGCCTCAGCCTTCGGCTGATAACACTTACTTCCATCTTGATTATACCGGATATCACAATCTTTTTCTTTATTGACCATTTTGAAAAGTATACAACATCGGACTCCTCTCTAGATTTGCCAAAGACACCGACAGATCAATTGTGAAAGGGTCCCTTTTTTTCTATTTCGGCTAAAGAGTGTTCTATACAGCTTTGGAACAGTTCCCTATGCAATGTTGCAAAGTTGCCCTATCGAAAGTTGCAAAGGTGCCCTAAGGTGATAGAAGTGCCCTATGTTGCAAAGGCGCCCTATTCAAAGTTGCAAAGGTGCCCTAATGTGGCTTAAATGCCCTATATTACGTGATGTAAGTGCCCTATGTTACAAAAGTGCCCTATTGAACGTGACATAAGTGCCCTAACGCAACCTAAGTGCCCTATTATACGTGGCATAAGTGCCCTTCAATCTCTCTCTCTCTCTCTCTCTCTCTCTCTCTCTCTCTCTAGAAGAATAATCGGGAACTTTTCTGACTTTTCCCTCTTTTGATGATAGATCAACAATTTTTGTGTGGTAACTTTTGACAAGCTCTAGAACAAAGCGTTATGACCCAGTCTTTCTACATGCGAGAGATTCCCCAATACCATTCAATGGCGACGGAAAAAGCTCATTATTTGTGCTTGAGAGGTCACGAAGTAGCCCTATGTCGTGGTATCGGCCAATTTAAAAGCTTCAAATCCAATTTGCTGGTCGAAAGGAGGCTATTAACTTAACATTTATACGCCACTCAATTCTCTTCGTCACCACATGCTTTTAAATTTGAGATATCAGGAGCTTGGAAAATCTGGCGTGTATTTGTCTGACTTCTCATGTCGATGAAAGGTTTCAGAAATCGAAAAAGGCCCTTTTTTTCATTTTGCAAGTTCGAACAACGAAATTCGCTATTTAAATTTTGTTAATTTAGGTCAAACTCTTACAGTAGATAAAGCAGTCCTTTGGCAATAAAACAAACTGAATTCGGTAGCAAAATCACCAACCGTCATTTTTTTATGAAGGTTTGAAGCAACCGATGTCAGAACATGGCAAATGTCACCAAAGTTCCCTATCTGCAAGATTTAAAAAATGATTATTTCAGCGCATTTTTTTGGAGAGGCAGGAATGATTGATACTATTAAATTGTACAATAGTGTAATAGCAACGGGTGATTTAGTTTTCAAATTTGTTCGTTGCAATAAAAAGGAACCAAGGCTGAAAAATGGTGAATTTTGAAACTTGATGCGCTTTACGTAAAGGGTTTTAAAAAAAAGGAGACTAAAAATGTTCTACTGCGGGACTCATTGTGTCAACTGATTATTGCAGACGTATTGTTTTAAGGTAAGTATTGTTATAGTTGTAAAAAAAAAATAAATTGGAGATCATGAATAGAGATCTTGTAAAAGTAAGGGCGCTCCTTAATGTTCGAACTGACACACCCTTTGTTTCACATTGTCACTTTGCAAAGCAAGGATCAATGGATCTTATACTTACTCATTCCCCATTCAGACAAGTATATAGCTTTAAAGGAAGTCTATATTGGGCGCTTGCTTAAATCTCAGTCTGGTGAATAATGAACAAGATGAATAATTGTAAAATACTGCCCAAACTAGTACGGATAGTCGACATAAATGTGTAAAGCAATTCTATAAAGAAAGAGCTGGCCTTAGGACCAATCTGTTTATCACAATAGTCTTAATCTTACGTTTCCTGTATACGTCTTATTTGAATCATCGTAAATGATGACAGATTGTTGTGGTTCAGATTGTTTTAACTCCGTTGTAAAGACGTTGGTTTTATCTTAGTCTGTCTGGACCCTTTGTAATCAGACGTTAAAACTGTATTGGACAACCCGCTGCGGTAAAAGAAAAAGAACATGCAACCTATGTGGTTTACTTTTCTCTCCTGAGAAAGTGCAATACCGTAAGAGCTTTATTAAACCCCGCTCTGTGCTAACCCTTTTTCTCTAATAAGTCACCCGACTGAAAGTCGGTTTTTGTAATAGGCCCCCTCTCTAACAAGCACTCTCCCCATTTTCTATGCGGCCCATTTGGTTTGTGCTTCTGTTTCGTGTTGTTTAAGAGTAACTGAAAACAAATATTCACACAAATTTTTGTTCCAAACTGCTTCTTGGTTTTTTGACAGACCACACGGGAATTTCTACGCTTTTACGTGACGCGGCATTTACATGACGGCCGAGAGAGCTGTCATGCTGGTTAAAATGGAGAATTTGGCTATCTAAACAGTATTTGTATCAGAAAAAAAAATATTGCAACGTTTTTGAGTTCCTCAATAGATAAATTCGCGCTTTTGTACCAAAGTGACAGATGTTTCTGTCGTTTTCCAGCCTCCATGTTCGTACCCATCTGGCATCAACAGGGCGTCTTCATAGAAATCTCTATAAATTTTGATCTATTTGAATGCACTGTTGAATGGCGCAACACTGAAAACCAGCAATTGAGCGCTCCTCTCTAATGAGCTCCTTCTTATTTCAAAAATAAGCCCCTGTGGGATTAATATAGGTCTTACAGTAGTTCTAAATTTAAAAAAAAGTTACAACGAACTCGAATAAATCTCAAAGACACAATTTTGACCTGTGTGACTTCTGTGTGGCCTATTGACGTTTACGGCGTGACATTTACTGACGTATAACTTGCAATGGTTTACTGATCGCCACGAGGCTGTGAATGGATGCGCAGGGTTTACGACGAGAAGGTAAGCTGTTTTAATTTATATAATTTGCACACATAAAAACGTTTTTAATGCAGGGATCAATGTTTTTGAAGCAAGGAGTAAGCGATCGCTCATATATAAGTCGGCAGTTCGAGCAGCTTTCTTTTCCTGGAATCATTCTTTGTTGCTGCACAGTGAAATTATTCGATTATGGTTTACAATCCAACTTCTTTAACCGATTTGTTCTATTCAAGTTTTAGGTGTTCTATTCAAGTAGTAGGTGTCGCTGTCTCAAACTTTTGGCTTGTTGTTGTTACCTGTTCACGTTAAATCACTTTGCCATGACAGAATTCAGTAATTTTCTCGATTTGTTTACGTTCAATGGTTTCGCAACCTCGCTCGAAACTCATTGTCATAGAATTTTATGACTGTTTTGTTCCTGATCAAATGTGTATGCAATGATTGAACGCAGTTGCAAATGGTACTCGTTGCATATACCGTCTTAGTGTCATGGTGGTAAATAAAAAAGGAAACGAATTTTGCGTTATTAGTCCAGTATTATTTTCACTGTAAGTTCGTGATTTGAACACGTGTTGGTCGGCCTTTTTTCGTATGGGGTGGGGTTCTGGCTTCTAATATTACCAATTTTAGTGAAATCACTCTGTCGTGAAATTAATTACATTCAGTTCATAGGCAAATGTGCTCCAAAAGTCGTTAGCATATTGTATTACTGTTTTGCTTCTGTTAAGTGTGTCGGCAATCATTAAACGCAGCTGTGTTCACCATCTTTGTGCGATAGATACAACGGGAAACAAATTTCGTGTAACTAATTCGGGATTGTGAAAGGTTAATTGACCAACATGACACGAGCGCGGGACAAAGCAGTTCATCCATGATTATTTACACTGTAAGAACGTGATATGAACACGTGTTAGTCTGCCTCTCTTTTGTACGCGGAGGTTGGGTTCAGTCATATTCAATGACCTACTGCATGCCGGTTTTAATGTCTGCCCCTAAATGCAGCAGTTTCGACACGTGAGACGTTTCTTATCTTACTCTTTCCATCACTGATTCAAGAGCCTTGCTGTTCTAGTAAATTGATGTTCTTTTTCATAAGCCCCTGTTTGGTTCTCTTTTTTTCAGGAGAATTAAAATTTTTACGTTTTCAGTCATGTCTATTACTTGGCTCAATGGAAACATGGAGCCACTAAAGGTAAGTTTTGATTTAAAATTAGAGGTCTGATTGAGTACCTTGCTCAGCTGTTGTAGGGGTCGTTGCACACCGGCTTTCTGGCTACAAGAAATCAATGAGTTTTGTTTCCTCGAGACCCTCAATGTTCCCGACACGAAGCCAAGAGGAACGCTGAGGTCAAGGGGAAACAAAACTCAGTGTTTCCTGCGAGGCCAGTCATTAAGTGTATTTTATACCTCCCAACTCAAAAGCACAAGAAACAAAGACTGCGAAGAAATTGTTGCTTTACACCACCTGGCTGACAAATTTGCCACGGTTTCAAGGAGCACGACCTCATCACCTGCGAATAAAAAGTTCATGGAGTTCTAAAGTTCTAAGGAGTTAGTGAGTTTTGACCTACGACACTTGGCACGTTTCCTCCAATCGTAAAAGGTATTGGAGTTGGAAGGTATAACAAATACTTCTATACTATTGTCGTGGAATCGTAGTTAGAGTCATCATCTCTTGCTAAGGGGCCTGTTATCTTAACATTGTAGCTATAACAGCAGAAACAATTATCCAGTTACTTTATTAAACAAAGACTTTAAATAAATTACATTTTGTCCTTTAGGATGAACCATTTCAAAGTGGTGTGGGAGAGGTTTTGGCAAATTCATTTCCAGGGTGTCTCACTTGTACGTGACTTTACTTGTTAGTGCAACCCTCTTTGCACAAAATGTTTCCTTTTTTCCTTGCATGCCTTTTCTTATCTATCCTAAATAGTTAATATTTTCTCTTTTAGGCCACTGAATTTGTTAATCAGCTTCATGCTACTGACACTAACTCGACAGTAAGTCTAATTTCAATAATGTTATGCATTGCAATTTTTTCATCAGTTGAACACCACTGTACTTTAATTCTGGGCTCCCCGATACCAATCAACTCAGCTTCCAGTTACGAAATACTGAGATGTCATTTATTTAATGTAAAACTTTAAAATGATAGGTCTACATCGTTACAATAGAATATTGCCCCTCATGTGCAGCTGAAAATTTAATACAATACTGCACAGGGATTGCATAGTTTTTCAAAATATAGACTGTTCACAGTCCAATATTTTTCCGTGAGATTGTAGATGTTGATCGTTGAGTTCGACAGGCCACCATCTTGGTCTCTTGGTGCGCGCGAAACTGAGGAGATTAGAAAATGCCGTGGGTAGGGGTGGTGAGGGTACAGCAAAGGAAAATATTAGGGAGACTGTAATAGCTTTAAGCTGCCTCATGTTTAAGGGGCGTGGCCGAATTTTGGCACGTCTACGCCCCTTTTCCTTCCCTCCCTTCACTTCTCCGCGTCGGCACCCTGAACTTTGCAAGTAGGAAGCTTAAGGATGATAGAACTACTTGTCGCGGTCTGCATTTCACGTTTCAGAGCGTTCCTAGCGAGTTTTAGGTTCTCTGTATTCTCTTCTCTTCTCTTCTTCTCTGTATTTCTCTCCGTGTACCAGTGTGATTTTATACAAACTCTTACAATAACGCTGTTACGCAATGTTATGTTTGTGGTTCCCAAAGGAGCTTGGGCTACCTGTGGGTACATTTCCTCGAGGCAAACTTGCCTAACCTTTAGATAAACGTTGGAATGGATACTATATTCGAAATTTAAGCCCAAAGACCACTGTTAAACATTGCGGGTAATGGTGGTCGCAGGAAAGCTCAACGCGACAAACTGCCTGATTACAGAGGACCCTGTCTGATGTTCTCAATATACCATTTTACAGTTGTCTGTTCAGTGACGTGGCCTTTGAATGGCAGCGAGGCTGGACGTGACCTTGTTTTGATACAGACCTCGTTGATTTTGTTGTGCAAATTAAGTTGTTCTTATGCTAACTAGTTGGCAATTACATGAGAAGCGCTGAGAGATAAGTATCAAAGAAAGACCGCCTCGCCTGCAGTCATAGGCCAGGTAACTAAGAACACAACTGTAAAATGATCTAACTGTCAAAGTAGCACGTGGACAGACCCAACCAGGGTCTCTCCTTGCTCGCTCCAGGGGTCGGTAAGATGAGAGACCCTGAGAACGAGGTTGTTCTATTGTCCCTTAGACCAATCAGGTGTTGCCGTTGCTGGGATAACTAAAGCCGTGAACACGAGACAAAGTGAAGGTGTTACAGTCTCCCTAGTATTTCCGGCCCCTCACCACCACGCTGTTAACCTCCGCACCCCATCCCACGGGCATTTTGTACTCTCCCCAATTTCGCTTGCATTAACAGACAACGATGGCGGCCGGTCGAACTCAGTGAACTCAACGGGCCTCTCATGGAAAAATAGGAGACTGTGAACAGTCTATTCAAAGTATAAAATGAGACGGATATGATGTTAAACTAGAATTTAACCTGCTTTAATATTTTGTGAATTATTTAGGGTGGCACCAGTGAACAGAATGTGGATTTAAAGAAGTCCTCTAATGCTGATAGCGAGGTAAAAATAATTGAAGAGCTTTAATACATAATCCACTGTAAGGAAAAAGATGTGGACTGGTACATTTACCTATAATGCTTTGCGCACGATAACTCTAAAATAGCGTATAAAAACAGAGAGAAAAATTGTGAGTCATTCGAATCAAACTGATAAGAGCAATGCTCTTAGTATCGGAACGACTGTCGTTAAACCATATCTTTCTATATTCCCAGTGGGCTTAGCTTAGCTCGCAAGGTATTGTGGTAAAATGTACAGCTGCCATATTTTTTCTTACGGTGGATTATGACAACTAGAATTATAGATATGAATACACTGCGCCTTGTATCCTAAACATCCCAACAGACCTTACAAGCATTTAAAAGAACAATGACGCCTCTGTCTTGTAAATATGCCAAGTAAAATCGATGTGAAAGATATGCTGTGAAATGGCAATTTAAGGTGGCTTACTACAGTTTTTCCGAGACTTAGGAGCACGCGCTACGATAGCCTGCCATACGTCAGTATTTTTCGCGCGTGCAAAAATGACACAAGAAGTAACTAAAACCACTCCAGCACCTGAAAGGTGTTAAATCGCTTTGGTATATGTAGCGATAGTTTCAAACTTTGTTCAAACATGTATTCAAATCTAGGGCCAAAAAGATATGGCAAAAAAGTTTGATAAACATCCGGTAAAAGAGCTCTAATTTACTCTTGCTTTCTGACACGCATTACATGGCGTCACATGAGCATGCGCTTAAATAAAGGGCATGCGCAATTCAATTCTTGTCCATGGTTGTAAAAATCTGTCTTTGATCGAGGATTGCTTGAAAACCTACCGTACAACCTGTGATGAAATTTTCACAGTTGAATTGTTGGGGTGAATCACGTTTATTTTTCAAAATTTTTGAAAAATCCATAAGACAGATTTTGAGCTATTTTTGATTTCACATTTCCTTAGTTTGGAAAAAAATCTGTCGTACAGATTTTTATTTTACTTTGTATGAATGTTGAATCACAGCCAATTTCTTATTCTTGAAATTTTGAGGTGGGGTCATACGGGTAGATTTTGGGAAAATATGACTTACCCTACTAGTGCCCAGTCTCTCATTGGGTACTAGGTCGCTCATTTTGGCCATTTGTTGATGCTTAATTGTTTAAATTTCCCATAAAATGGTAAAGGACTTACAGTGCGACTACTTCAACTAAGGCCATCTGACATAATTTTCTACAAATTTGTTGAGTGGAAAGCAAGGACATTAACAACAAGTGTTAGAGTTTTTCCAACAAAAATCCATGAAATCAAGCTGCACATTAACGAGGCAATACATTTGTGGTCATTTTTATCATTTTAACACTTAAATTCCATTAGTCAATTTGAAAAACATTTGCTTGGGTGGCCTTGGGAGGAGTAGTCCTACTGTAAGCAAACAGTAAATAGTAAAAGGAAAGACAGCTTGGAACCCTTTTTAAAAGAGTTTAAAGTTCTGCTCGTATACTCCATCAAAACTGTAGTAAGCTACCGTAATTGTCTTTGATAATTTTTTTTAATCATCCAGGATGAAATCTTTGTACAGCATGTTGATTAAATGGATTCCTCAGATTCCGAGACCAACGTAAACCAATTATAGAATTTTTGTTCCTGGGGAAGGGAGCATAACTGTAAAAACGTTCGTATAGTGGCCACACCGTATAGTAACTAAAGGTGGATTTCCACTGTCGCGTAATTTTTACGTGCGTACGGACGTAAACTTTAACTGGCTTTACGCGCGTAAATAAAATAGAGACGATATGTGAAAAACCGCGCGTAAACGTAGAAGTTGAGCCTCGCTCAACTTTTACGTTTGCGCGCGGTTTTTCACATATCGTCTCTCTTTTATTTACGCGCGTAATGCCAGTTAAAGTTTACGTCCGTACGCACGTAAAAATTACGCGACAGTAAAAATCCACCTTAAGAGCATACATGTTTTTTGCATAACTAGGATGAGAAAGAAGAGGAAGCATCTGACATTGGCTCGAAAGTGAAGCAAGAAAAGAGACTTTGTCCTGTTCCGCAATGTAATGCCAAAGTGGTTCGTATTCCACGCCATCTTGTAGAGGTCCATGGGTGGGCCAAGGAGCATGCTCGCACTGTCCTTGTACGCTTCGGTCTTCGAAAAACCTATGGTTACTCCAGCCCAAGTAAAGTGCCTAAAAAGAAAAAACAACAACAACAGAAGAAAAAACAGCCAAAAAAGAAGATGGAAAAAGCAAGGATTACCACCATTATCATTATTGTCCAATGGATGGTTGTACATCACTTGTAAAAAGAATGCCTCCTCATCTTAAGAAAGTTCACAAACTGCTTCCAGATTCCACTGAATACAAGGCCGCATTATCAAGGGTGAAAGGACCCGTCAGTGATTCACTACGGAGACCTTATCATGAAAGACGAGGCAATCCAGGGAAAGATAAGAGTGAATCTTCTGTGGTTTTTGAGGAGCTTGTAGACAGTGAAGATGAAAGGAAAGTCCATGGAAGAAGTTCGAAGAGGTATAGACGTATCGAGATTCTTGACGACAGTGAAAGCGAAGAGGAAGAAAGAGAAGATGAAAGAAAAGTCCTCGGAGGAAGTTCGAAGAAATATAGACGTATAAAGATTCTTGACGACAGCGAAAGCGCAGAGGAAGAAATTGAACGTGGAAGTATTCAGACAAGAATTGAGGAGATTGAAGACAATGAAGACGAGAAAGGTGAAAATGGAAGCTCCTTTGAAACTCCACAGAAACTGGCTGACGATGTCATTACTGAATTTGAAGCCTGGCTTAGATCAGCTGATGGAGGTAAGCTTGATGAGAAAACCAGCCAACAGCATGGAAAGCAAGTTTCCAAGCTTTTGAAAGTGGTGGATGACAAGTGCAATTTGACGTCTTTTTTTGACGACCGCCTTATAAACCAAAAGTTCCTTGAGGACTATGCAAAGAAAGAATACCATCCCAAAACAACACAGAGTTATCTAATGAGTCTACGCCACTTTTACTCCTATTGCCTCACTGGGCAAGCAGGACTTACCATTTCTAAGGAAGAGGTTATTTCTTTAAGAGAAAAGGTCGGCCGGTGGTCATCGTCATTTCGCCAGAACTGCGCCAAACGCCACTGGGAAAAGATGGAGGAAGACTTCCATGCTTTGATCACTCCAGATCAAATTAAACAGTTTGAAACAAGCAAAGCTACAAGAGATGTTGTATGTTTGTTAGGACAGCTGTCCGGTGCACACAACATCCAGATCACCCAAGCTCAGTACACGTTAATTTGAGATTTTCTCCTGGTTGAGATATCTATTGACAACGCTAACAGGGCAGGGGCTCTTGCGAACATGACAGTCGCGGAATACAACAAAATGGCAAAGGAAGGTGACGAATTTGTCGTTCTTGTGAAGAATCACAAAACAGTGAGCACCCATGGTCCCGCCAGAATTGTTTTCTCTCCAAAATTAATAAGCTGGATGGACGTCTTCCTCAGAGAAGTGCGTTTAAAATTTTCTGCTTCTAACACTGGGCCAATGGAGAGCCTATGGTGTCCAGCCAAATTAACAAAGCTATTAAATCCGTATGGAAGAAAGCCGAAGTTGAGGGTGTGCCAAGCTCCACATTATTCAGAAAATCGGCCGTGTCAAGCGTACACAGCCACAGCGAAAGCAATGAAACCAGAGGTAATTTGGCGGATTTAATGGCCCATAATGTTTCCACTGCAACAAGATTTTATCGATTGCAAGAAAAATCGAAATCCTCCGTCAAGGCTTCCAAACATCTGCGTCAAGTCATGCGCGGGGAAGATGAAAGCCCAAGCATTTCCACAGTAGACGAGGGTGAAGCTTCCAAATGGTCCTGGAGCAAAGATCAAGAAATGATAATCAGAGATCTGTTTAAAGAGGAGATCAATGAGAAGTCCGTGAAAATAGCAACGGTGAGGGAAAAAATAGCTGATAACATGCAGCTGAAGGATGAGGACCCGAAGAAGGTTCTTGACAAAATTCGGGGGATGTGGCGTTATTCTTCCTCTACACAATCAGAGCTAGTGAACCTCCCTGATGAACAAGAGACTCTAGAACAAAGAGTGGAAAGATCCCTTGACGTCGAAAAAAACACATGGGAAATATCGACCACAACAACAGAGGCAAGTGGTGTGCGCAACCTATTTTCGTCTTCGGAACTTGACATGGTAAGAGCTATGTTTAAAGTGATGATCACGACATCGGTACCCATCTCAAGACCCAAGGTCAAAGAAACTCTTGAGAAGGAAGATGGAGGAAAGGGACTTTTGCAAAAAGCTTCCTTAGACACAATAATTAATCGTGTTAAATATGAAAGGCGCGTATTAAGAGCGTCGAAAACAGCTAAACGTTAGAGTTGTTTTCAGTTGATTGAAGCCTAAATGCACGTAAATGTTAGAACTCCAGTCTACTCGTTGAAGCACCTCTTGTTGTGGTAGTAGATATTCATATACCCATAATATGAAAGACGCGTTTTAAGAGGGTCTAAAACATCTTAACATTAGAGTTGCTTCAAAACCCTAACAGTTGACCGAAGTCTCATTGTTAAGTATTAGAACTCTATTTTACGTGCTAAAGCATCTCATGTTTTGGTAGTGGAAGCTAAAATAGTAATCGTGCGAAATTAAAAAGGCGCATTTAAAGAGCGTTCAAGACAACTCAATGTCGCGGTTGATTTGAAAAGCTTAATGGTTGATTGAAGCATAAGTGTCAGATCTCCGTTTTACTTGCTAATGCACCTCTTGTTTTGGTAGTATAAATTAACATACCAAAAGTTAATTTTGTGAAAAACGAAAGACGTGTTTTTAAAGCATCTAGGAAAACTCAACATCAGAGTTAATTGTAAAAAACTTAACAGTCGATTAAAGTCTAAACATGAGTGGTAGATCTTAAAGGCCGAGACATACGATGCGACAAATCTCTTCGACACGTCGCCGCGACAGGTTGCTGCAACAAATCGCCTCGTGTGACATGTGAAAATCATTGTCGCTGCAACAGAATTTTGTTGCTGCGATCTGTCGCACGAATTCAAACTGGTTTGAATTCGTGCGACATATCGCAGCGACAAAATAAGCGCAAGCGACTTGTCGCAGCAGCAATGCAGACGAAGCACAAAGTATTAGAACTCTATTTTACATGCTAAAGCATCTCATGTTTTGGTAGTGGAAACTAAAATACTAATCATGCGAAATTAAAAAGGCGCATTTAAAGAACGTTCAAGACAACTCAATGTTGGAGTTGTTTTAAAAAAGTTAACGGTTGATTGAAGTCTAAGTGTAAGTGTTAGATCTCCATTTTACTTGCCATTGCACCTCTTGTTTTGGTAGTAGAAATTAAAATAGCAATAGTTAATCGTGTGAGAACCGAAAGACGTTTTAAAGGGAACCTCCACTCTGACAAAAAGCTCACTTCAAATCACATGAAATAATATTTAGAATCAAATTTATTTGAAGTTTTAACTAACAAAGCGCGTTTACCTTAAATACATGAATTATAAAATCGTTAATTTTTGTTTTCAAAGTTCCCGGGCGCAGCCATCTTGAATAATTGTGACGTGAAATGGTTGCCCTTTTGTTATTAGACAAAAGCTCTTTGTGTCAGAGCAATAGCGCAACCAAGACACGTCACAATTATTCAAGATGGCGGAGCCCAGGGAATTTGAAAACAAAAACACGCGATTCTGAAATTCGTTTTTCTTTACTATAGATACTCTTCTGGAAAAAACTAAAACTAACGTTATTGCAAGTACTATATCCTGAGGTTTAAAGTGATTCTTTGGTAGGAGTGGAGGTTCCCTTTAAGAGCGTCTAAGAAAACTTAACAGAGTTAATTTTCTAAACAACTTAATGGTTGATTGAAGTCTAAACATAAACGTTATATTTTTTTTATTTAAGATTTTTTATTTCAAGACTTTTTTTGTCCTGTGCTCTCGTACAGCTTTAAATTCAACCTGGTATTATGTTGATACTAACTAATTCCAGTCATTGTTGATTGGACAACAGATATTCAAATTCAGCTTGAAAGCGAGGCCTAGAGGAAACAAACATAGGAATTTAATCACTAAGTTTATTCACTTCTTTTGTTTGTGTCCTGTAGACCTCACTATCAAGCAGAATTATAATATATCAAGGGTTGCTTATTGCTTGTTTTGTCTCCATGTTTGTGCACCTGAAAGAAACAGGCAAAGTTAAAATTTATTACTCTCAATATACTTTTTTGCCCATTCTGTTATTAAACTTTAGCGCTCTATAGTTTTGATATTGTATCAGTGTACAGGCCTTATTGTGTTGAACTGGGTAGCTGTACAGGTTTTACATTAGATGTTATGTTTGTAGATGAGTGCCTGGTTAAATAAAATGT